>JADKLZ010071522.1:9932406-9943196 GCA_021533235.1 Biomphalaria straminea | reverse complement strand
CTACTGTGTTCTATCTTCTATGTGTAATGTTTTCTACTGTGTTCTATTTTCTATGTGTAATGTTTTCTACTGTGTTCTATCTTCTATTTGTTTTCGATCTTCTGTGTGTTGTGTGTTCTATTATGAGTTAGTATTGTGTTCTATGTGTTATGTGATCTTTCTTTTTATGTGTTCTGGGCTACTAATATTGTATGCTACAACTCTGTACTAAAAGGACTCTATTATTCATTGTGACCTCTATTTTGACATTAAAGGATCTTGAAAGAGCAACCTTTAATGTAACGACATAGCGCCATACACATAACTATCACTCGGCACAGAAAACAATTTATTCGCTTGTCAGGCTGTGGCACTCTCTATATTCCTAAAAAGAAATCCAAAGGTGTGCGTAATGCAATACATTGAAAAACTTGCGCTTGAAAATGATAAGCACAAGGCTAGACTCCGAGGGCTTCAACTTGCTCAAACAACAGGAACGAAAGTTGACAATTATTGTTTCTTGTTGAACATCGCAGCAGATCTACACGATCTAGGGTCTACAAGTCTACACCTCACCGACAATTTATTTTGAATCAAAAGACATGAATGTATCTTTAAATTCAGATCGAGGTCACGTGATGTTCCGCCATAGTATTACGTTTAAAGGCAAAGATTTCGTCGTTTAAAGAGTTTCACCATCAAGACTCTAGATACCTCCAACAAAAAATAACATTAAGCACACAAACTCCGAGTTTACTCATCTGAAAAAAAAATACAGAACAGTGTGCTGGCCATGCAATACTCTCGTCAACTGTTACGCACAGTAACTCTAATTCACATCTCTTCGTCAACTTGAGTCCATGCAAAGATTGCGTTGAGCACATAAACATCCCTGCATCCATCTTATCGTGTGCATGTTCATTCTGTTGAACGCATGTTCTGTGGTTCTACATAACGTTTAAACACATTTTTTTTTAAAGTAATAAATACTTGTGTACTATTCTACATGTGCAACTAAACCCTCACTACAAAGAGCGGGCCCAAGAACAAGATCTGGGCGTGTCAGAGGTCATGCGCGTCGGTGCAAGGCAGCGGCCGCCTCACGGCCATGACGGAGACAGTCTCCTAAGATAAAACGTCTGCACTGCGATCACAAAAGGCTGTAACACTATAGGGGCCGTGTTTTCTTACTGACAGCGTTGGGAATAAGACTACGCGGGAGTTACCAAGAGAACAGCGAAAAGAATTAGGAGCTATGATTGGAAGGATTATGTACTTTGTACATGGAATGCATGCATGCATTAATACGACGTGTAGAGGGAGGGGGATACAGAAGGTGCAAGCAGCAACACTTATACACTGCCTCTGTAGACTATATCAGTCAAGCTAAAACTAGCCTTCGGATCATTTCCGGCCTATACTTCGTTTGCTATCCGACCCTCGGAAAAAAAAAAAAGGCTTACAGTGCATAAGCCTTAGGGCTTACAGTGCATAAGCCGTAGCGAATAGGTTCTATGGGACTCTCGTAGATGTGGCCCGTAATTGATTTTGTAAATGTGCATGGCCCCTACAATGCAAAACAAAAGTTAGCCACCAGTGAACTGCATAAATTGACTGAGAATGTTTATATTTATGGAATGGTAGACAGAATGTGTGCATTAACTAGAGAATATCTGTTTCTGTTTGTGTTTTTTTTTTTTTAATCACGAGCAATTCATGTTAAAGCTAAAAAGCAAAACAAAAATCGAGTCCTACTTGAACAGCATTATAGTAACATCCCTAATCACTTAGATCCAAGTAGCACGTTTATGTAGGCAGGGATTTCAAGTAGAAATGAAAACTTAATGAGATTTAGCTTACCAAGCTCTTGGGACTTCGGACAATGTAAGGGCATTTTTTTTTTTTGGACAGCTGGTCATTTAACTGGGTCAAGTCCCCAATGGGTATCGGTCACTGAACTCCGTAGCGCACACACGAAGTAACACTTTCCAAACCTCGTTATCGCAAAATCTCGCACTTTCGCATGGTCTCACTGAGGACAGTTAGCCAAGACGTGGATCAGTGAGGAGCCTCATATTTCGAAGGTACTAACCACCTCCCATGTTCCTCCCATTTCTCATGTACTGGAGATCATTGAGAGCACCCTGTCTTTCAATCTTCAGAATCAAGATCAATGTATTAACTTTATAAACTATTAGTGGAATTGGGAATTTTATAAAAATTGTGGATAGTTCAGAGCTTAGCCGATGAGTTTAAAGCTTTTAAATAACTCAAAGATCTATGATAATCTATCATGTTTGAAGGCAATAATGACGTCAGAGATATTGAACAAAGATAAAAAAAAATAGTGTCCTGTTGGGTGAGAGGGGGCGTGTGGTACACATAAAACAAAAACAAAAAACAACATAGTTTAAGGTAATTTTAATATTCATTTTAAAATTGTTAGTAGAATTAAATGTAATAATGTGAAAAAAAAAGTTTTCTTGACAGTGATAAAGAATTTAAAAAAATGATAGGAAACCAAAATCGAATTCTGTAGAAAGGTGAAACGGACCTGAGGTGTGAAATCAATGCCAGAAAGTCACACGGTAAACAGCTCAACCTTCAATCCTAACGGAATGCACACAGTCTGGTTAATTCACATCACCTAGACTCTAGTAGTTCTATAGCACCGCCTGTTTTTTTTTTTCTTTCTTCACAGCTATGTTCATAACCTTTTACGTAATTTTGTTTGCCTGTACACACACACAGAAATAGTTTTAACTTTTGGAAAAGAAAAAAAAAAAGCACTTTAAAAAGTCAAAATCTGGGCTATAATTAGCAGAGCAACGGCCTAGGCGTTTTCCTAGTTGTGAAGGAAGTCACAGCTGTGGTAATGATAGATCTCTAGGCTAGTCACCTACGTACACTCACTCGAGTGGGTAGACTGATTAGGAGGGCGAGCTGCTCGGGTGGGGGGGGGGGAAAGTTTACCAACACGACCGAACCATTTCTCCGCCCAGCACAGCCACTCGGTGAATGCTGCACACACAAAGCACCGACCTATATACACAGATCTATATATACTGACTTTTATCTGGTTTTACCAGATTTGTGAACATTTTTTTTTCTCTGACATATCTCAAGTTCACAGTTTGAATGATATGCACATCATGTCAGCAGTCCAAAGCCGCCCTGCGCTGTAATGTAGACAAGGTGATCGAGCCCTAATCGCTAATGGCTTCTAGTGATTCCCAACCAATAACATATTTGAATTCTAATGTTCAAAGGAGAATGCTTCAAAATAAGTGTAACTTTTTTTTTGTCTTGTTTTCTAGAATTTATCTTATAAACTTCATGTGTAAGACGATACGTGAGTTCCAATGGTTCTGATTGAAGAAATCAATCCACGACTCTCTTACAGGGATCTGGACCAGGCTGATCTAATGAGGTGGAACTAACATTTCTACCATTTTACTTTCTATTCATTTTGACTAAGACAATTTAAGTCACTTGATAAACCCAAGGGACTTCAGAAGTTGTAGTTGCAGCGTTTGTTTTTGACTTTCTTGTTGGTTTCTGCTTTTATATTTACTAGGTTTTTATGCGAAACAATTGCAGGGAAAGAACATGCCGGGGTTTAGAGTTTAAACTTTTGATCTTATTTGTCAGAGTTTTAGAGCTCAGTGTTGTGAGGTAGACAAAAACAGATAAATGAGGGGTCAATGACAGTGCTAGAGAAATATTTGCAGGATAGTATGATAGCTTCGATACCTCTACGATAACAAGGACATTACTATACTATACCTATCAATACAAGTTTCAGACTTCTTTTTATAATCCCATCTCTATGTTCCGAATATATCACCACTAAATCCTAACACGAAATAATGGCACTGCTGTATACAAAGTACTCCAAAATAAGCCAAGAAAAACACACAAGTTCTGCGGACTCTCCAGCAGTATCCATCAAATGTCACGGAGTGGCCAGGTAGCCCTGGTATGAAGGCTCACTTGTCACAGTCTAACAGAACTATTGCACACACCCCTCTCTCCCCCATCTTTACCACCACCGCCAAGTTCCTTGATCCAGCCCCGCGACCTACGCAGGCTGGATTGGAAGTGTCAGGTGTTTATGCTAAGCCTTAACCACCTCTCCACCCCCCCCTTTTTTTTTTCACCAGAGTAACGCCCACTAGATCTAGTTGTGTAGTCCACATACACTATTAAGTTGAAGTTTTCATACATAACTCTTTGCCTTTTCACATCAATGGATGGAATGTCTGGGACACACGAGCTTGAGTTCTTCAATTGTAAAGTTTTGTTTAGGTTGGTAAACGCACTTAAAGTGAATTACTATAATTTATATAGTATGAAGATATCTTGCTGTTCAATCATCGCTATTTTAACAACTGATGGCTACCAAAGGTGATGTATCACCGCGTCCGATAATAAGCATACCAATACATCATTTCAAGTCAATACAGAGCCACGCGAAGAAACAACTTGAACTACCAGTGATCAAAATGAAATTCATGTTCGGTCTACTAAAACATCAGCCGAGTGGACAAATGTAGGAAGAAGGACTAACTTAGCAATAACGTTGGATTGAGAATAGAAAAGGATCAAAACGAAGAATAAAACATGTGTTAATTATAAACTATCAAATATATGGGACAAATGCAGTCGACACCTACCTACAAGCCAATAATTTCTCTTAATACATAGAAGTGGAGATACCCGAGAACGTTACAACTCATGAACTGTCAAGCATGTTAATCCCATGTCTATAGTTATGCTAAGTAGATTTAGAGCCTGTCTAGTGGTAATCACTGTCAAACAACTGTATGCACGTATATGAATGCAGTGTGCTGAATGAGGCTATGGGGGCGACATAATAGAGCTTGTGGGGGGGGGGGGGAAGGTTTGTCAAGAGACCGTGAAGATAAGACTTGTTTTCTGGAGGCATTACGTCTAAAGACATATCTTCATCACTTAGAATGTATATACTGAATGGGTACAAAACAACACTACGACCAACAACGAAAACATTGGTCACATACCTAGTCTCAAGTAGTTGTCATTAACATATCGCAGTAAACAGCATAAAAAAACTTTGAATAAAGAACGCATAGCAATACGTCTCATTGTAAGCCGGAATTCAAGCCAAGGACAAATGTCTCACGACACTGATTAAACACAAAGCAGAGTATGGAGTCTAGAAACACGGACGCTAGAGCTAGATCATGAAGAAATTAAAATTCTATGTGGATTATAATGATCATTTAAGACTTAGTCATTAATCAATATTTATCTAATACATTTTACATTCTTCAACAACATAGTCCCCTTGATCTTGCTGCTTATAATAACATTTCCAGATCACTACTTTGTCCCAGCTGAAACAAATGAAAACAAAAGATACTCATCTAAATCTACAATCGTGCGCCGGCTTATCGCAAGCGGCAGCATTGAAGCCAAGGGACTTATCCGTAGCGCAAACAGATCAACAGCCTGTCAACGCTACAACAACCTGCCGTGCGACAGAGTGTGACGGTATTTGAGCCCCTGAACGGTGTCCACGACCGAAACCTGACGACCAGCCGCCACCCAGGAGTTTATCCACCCACACGTACGTCCCTTTCGCGGGGTAGTTGGACCAACAGGACTTTATTCAGGAATTAGTGTCCACAATGTGACTTGCCAAGCCAGACGACCACCCCCGTCAACAGCGAGCTCATCACAAGACTGACAAGAAGTCTCCAATTCACTTCGCTGGTAGTCCAAGAGGTCGGGTGTTGTAACGGCAAGAGAACACGATACTCGTGCCAGATCCGGCTTGTTCGAACGATACGGCGACATTTCTAATACTGTTGTTGTACCCATGAGTGATACAAAATACAGATATAGAGAACTACGCAGTCAATGTGTATGGTGTACACCTGAACTCTACAAGAAATAACCAATACAACTAACTACAAAGAGTTGCAATAAAAAAAAAGATACACAAAACCCACTGTACAAGTAACTTTATCACTGGAACAACTGGGATTTTTTGTTTTGTTTTGATCGAGCACCATTATATTTCAACATATGAAGACTATATTACAATCAATGAGATGTAAGGTGTTTAGATAGAATAAAAAGTTCTTTTGTGTCAAGTTTATGACAAAATAAAAAAAAAACGCACAGAGCAGATAAATAGTCCATATGAAGTCCCATATAGGCACCCACCTCCCCCTAGGTCTCCTCTCTTAGTGTGCCTAACGATTATGTTCATTGATCCGTTAGGACAGGACTGGAAAGGCCTGGCTATTCCACATGGCCCAATTGACCCTTAAGCCCCTAGCCCCCATCTTGATTGGGGACAACAGCGTTTTCGGCATCAGCACCAGGTTGATAAGTGAATAATATTAATACAATAGAGTTGGGGATTCAAATTTGAACAAACTTATAAAAACTAGTACCAGTACTATTTTTTATTATTCTAAAATATCTTAATTTAGATCTATCAATAACTAAACATTTCAATATAATAGTTCTATCAATAACTAAACATTTCAATATGATAGTTCAAATTCTGCGAATCGTTTCACCATCCGCACGAAGCCAGTGAATAACACAAAAGGTTTTGTTAGCATGCCAATCTAAAACGCCCTATTCCCCGTGTGTGTAATGAATAACATAGGAGTAATTAATAGTCTCATTAATTTTCATCCACTTTTACTTTCATTTCTTCATCTTGCATTTGCACTACGTTCATTTTGATTTCTATCAAAGGGGTGGGGCGACTGAAACGGAACTAGCGCGCCAGAAGTGCGCGTGAGACTTGATTCTACCCATTCCGCACATGCAGGCCTCGATGTGAAGGTAAATGTGCAAGTGATAACAGCTCTCACACACACACACACACACTGAATGTGTTCAGTGCTCGTCAGCTGGCACATGCAATATGAAGGCCAATCAGCGGCACTCGTAGAAACATAAATATGAGTAAATTAACGTGGCCATAGGAAAACAAAGTCAAAAGCGCCATGAAAATCTTCGAGAAAAACAACAACTAAAAGGTTAAAGTTAACTGTTTTGATAAAGATAGTTTGTCCTTATTCGATATTGGTTGCTGACAGCTAGCTCCACACACACACACACACATATAAGACACACACACACAAGACACACACACACTTGCAAGCTTCCCACCCACTGATAAAGCAAGACGTCAGTGTTCAAATGTGCCGGGTCAAAGGCCATGGCACATATCTTGATTCTAAAGTACACAATGGGCAGCTTCACTTTTGGCAAACGTAAGAAGGACTAACAAGTCAGTTTAAAAAAAAAATAAATAAACAAAATTCCTACTTTTATGTTCAAATAATGAAGCGAAAGTAAAAATTCATATTTTATTCATGAAAAGTTGACCAATGAAGAGATCGAACCCAAAACATCCACGTTAATAGCACGACGCTCTAACAACATAGCTAACCTGCCATACTACAAAAAAGTCAAACCTATAGATCGAGATATATAAATAACCTCCAAATTCCAAAATAATGAAGCGATTTTTACCGAATGTACAGCCAGAATGTTAGAGCTGGTCAAGGTCAAAGGGCGCAGCGGGTCAACTTTACCCCATTTCGAGAGCCCTAGCCGTGGAAGGCCGCAGTGCTATTAAAAGTCTATCCCTTTACTTTCAAACTATTTGAATTCTACGTCAGGCAAATGACAAGCCCTCTGGGTATTTGAGCGAGGCTATGAAACCTCTTGATACTGAATCTTCGGTAATAAATATTAGACGCGTGCAATGTAAAAGCTGTTGGCTCGAAAGTGTATTCCGAGTCCAAAGTTGATGTCCAGACAAGATCCTTCTAGATTTGTGCTTCATTTATCTTCAGTAAAATCCGCGATTAAACTGCACACATTCAAAAACTAGTTGAGCTTCAAAGGAAAACACAACGCAGATTGATATGTTACAGCATTGCCAAGGCAGGAAATCAAAACAAAAAGTATTTGATCAAAAACGGATAACATCTTCAAAGTGCATTTCTTCTTGACAACTGTTAAAGTCCGTTACATTTTGCTCTGGGCTTTAACACTAAAAAGTTAGCATAGATTTGTAATTCAATATTGAACAAAAGGATAGACTAATGAATTGACGTGACCGAGTCAGAGTCAGTATCATTATTTCTGTCTTAGGTTGGTGATATCTGATTGTCAGTATTTGGGTTGGGGAAAAAAAAAACAGACAAAAAGAAACTACTGTACATTTTCAAAAAAGTGTCGTTCATAATCGTTGAAGGAAAAAAAAAAGTATCACGATAGCCCGCCCCCCGAAAAAAAATGTGGCGGCTTCCGTACTTGCATTAAAATGCGAAAAAAATCGAAGTGTAGACAAGACGCTGAGGTTAATTAGTGGAAAATGTTCTACCCAGTAGCGGCCCTTTACCAGGATTACACAAACAATTACTTTTAATTAGTCGAACGATTTTTTAAAGAGCTAAGAGTCAGGACGACGTGACCAGTCCAAAGGGTCAATGTGCGGGCCTCAACATTTTCCACCCCTCTCAGTACATGAGTCTCCGCCACCGAATCAACTAAGGGGAGGAAATGTGTAAATGAAACATTTTGTCATTTACCTGACCGGGGGGGGGGGCTGAACCGACACCTTCGATACACGGAGGTCACGGCTGACTGGCGGGTGTAAGTGTGAGTGCTATTTCTAAACGACCGTTATCATTCGTGTGAGTCGAATAACATATTAAGATCATTCCAGTTTTGTGTTTCATGTAGCTTTACGTAACCTACATAAAGCCAAATAACCCATGCAATCGGATTACTATGGAAAAATAATAATGATCCAATCCTTAATAGAGCCTGGAAAATTGTGGTTTATGGTCGCATCTTAGTCACTGTCCCTATGCGAAGATAGCTACCTGGTTGTGTGGTTATGCTCGCTGGTCTCGGTGGTCCCGGGAGGTGGGTTCAAACCCTGCCTGATGCCACTCCCCGTTATCCGGCGGGAGGTTAGGGCTAGGATGTCATTATCTTCAATCCAGAAGGAACTTCCGAAACATGTCAAACATTTAACTACCATATATTTTTTTTTACTAACATTTCAGCCCAAGACTTCTGTCTTATAATATTAACTTTAAAAACAAAATCTGTCGCACCAAAAGAAGCTACCTTGTCTTGTCTTGGCTTTGTCTTCATTTGTTTCCAGTCATCCTTCGTCTCAACACGTGACAAGATCATTGACAACAGGCTAATGAACTTCCTACTTTTAGTATAGGACCCAAGAAAAAAACAAGAGGAGGTGGACCAATCTAACGTTTGGTTTGGTTTTTTGGTTTTAGGCACATCGGCACAGTATAGGGCCATGTCGTGCCCGTAGTCAGTTAATGTCTACTCTCCCTCTATAGAAACAATGGCCAAAGTCCATACAATTACATCATTAAAATCAAGGTCCAATCTAAGGTATTATCACACATCTGTTAAAAAGCAGCCTAAGAAATATGACATACGTACAGGCTCGGGGAGCGGTAAAGCGCTTGGCTTCCAAACCGGAGGGGACCTCCGAATGCTGGTAAAGACTAGAGTTTTTAAATTCTGGACCTTATGGCGCCTCTGAGTCCACCCCAGCTCTAATGTTTGAGTACCGAACATTAGTTGGGGAAAAGTTAAAGGCAGACGTTCGTTGTGCTGGCAAAATGACACCCTCGTTTACTGTTGGCCACAAAAACAGATGAATTTTGCACTATCTGACCCATAGATCGCAAGGTCTGAAAGGGGAAGTTTAATTTTTTTTTACTACTTACAGTCTCAATGCAGGTGATATTTGTGTGGTGCTGGGGGGGGGGGATTTATGTAAAGAACTTTGTAAATTTAAAAAAAAAAGCATTACAATTGTTATGCTGAGAAAGGAGGACTAAGAGAAAGGGGAGAGGGGGGGGAACACAGGTTATCAGATGTTATCAAGATGTGGAGTTCACCCGATGACTTTCGGATCAAAGGTCATCAGCTCCGAGCACGTATGTGTTATGTGCAATGTTCTTTGTGATGGGCTGTGGAGGGGAGAGGCGAGCAAAACGTAACCAAAGACATGGCTACACAATCAACGTAACGAACTATTAACACTATATGATTAGCCCACTAACGAACAGAAGTCTCCAACTGATAGGTAATCAAGAAAAACATTAACAAAAATACTTTTTAAAAAAAAAGCTTATATTTAAGTGTAATCGTATCAATTTGTTTGGATCAGTCATATTTATCAATGACCTAGATATATACACCAAATCTGTCAAGTGCGATTTCTTTCACTTGTTCAATATATCAAAATAATCAATTGCCTATAGTTAATTAACTAATTGTTTAATTTTTTATTAGATTCTTGTGTTGTCAGGTAAACGAAATAATTGTGCAAAATTTCAGCTTAATCCGAGATTGGGGGGTGGGAGAAATAACGTGTACAAACTTTTACCAGACACACAGAGTGAGTTGATATAAGCTTTGTAAAACAAAAATTGCCAGAGACACTTATAGTGACCCACATGAGATAGTGGAGTACCTGAGCTTAGAGAATAGAAAAACAATAACTTGTAACCTAATAACAGCGCAATGTGTTACAATGTGTTGAATGTAAATCCATTAGTTTGTGTGATTAAGGGAAGACGTCTCGAGAAACTTGACTGAGACAGTCACAGTGTGATTAAGTAAATGGCTTCTCCAACTTGAAGGAGACACGATTATATAATGGCGTCTCGAGAAACTTGACTGAGACAGTCACAGTGTGATTAAGTAAATGGCTTCGCAAACTTGAAAGAGACACGTATATA
>JADKLZ010071522.1:9913090-9928262 GCA_021533235.1 Biomphalaria straminea | reverse complement strand
CTATCCTTACATATAAAGCTAAATAAATATCTTTCCTTGACTATTCTTTCCCCCCTCCATCCTCCAATGTATAAAGTTAGTGCTTGGCTTTCAAACCAATCAGTTACAAAGAAGACTGGGATTTTTAATTTTGAGATTTTTAGGAGGGCTGTGACATTAGTTTGGGAAAGTAAAACAGTTGGTCGTTGTGCTGGACATATGACACCCTCGATGACTATTAGCCACAGAAACAGATTACCTTTATTTCATCTGCCCTCATAGATCCCAAGGTCTGAGATGGGAACTTTACTCAATATTTATCAAGTTATATAAATATTTTGAATAATGTATGAAGTTAAACATCTTACCTTGACTAGTATATCCCCCCCCCAAATATATTAAGTTAAATATCTTACCTTGACTATTCTATCCCCTTGCTGAACCCCAGCTTTTGATGCTGCTCCATCTGCAAATATAAACAATTGCACACATTTAATTCTCTTTTTATTTTAATATCAATTTGTTACTAAAATTATTACCTTATGTGAAAGAAAAAAAGGTGGAGGGAGGCTTAACTCAATCAAATCAAAGCAAACACGGTAAATCATTATTAAAAGAAAAAAAATAGAAATTAAAATGATACAACTTTAACACCAATTGGTTCATACAAAAGTTGCAATGTGCAAGTACAGTCAAATTTTAAAATGATATAACTTTAACAGCAATTATTTTGTACAAAAGTTGCAATGTGCAAGTACAGTCAAATTTTAAAATGATATAACTTTAACAGCAATTATTTTGTACAAAAGTTGTAATGTGCTGGTACAGTCACTCTAGCCTCACTCCACTAAGATTTATATTTGGAATTAGCTAGATACAAGCTTGTCCTTACAAGTCTGCAATTTCAAAACATTAGAAAAGGGGAGGAGTCCTGCTTTAAAGAAAAGGTTATTTATGTTTTCTGGAAGCCCAAATATCAGGACCCCTGTTTTTTGTTTTACAGTACAGTATCTAAGTGGTCTTGCTGATGAGCAGCACAAAGATCAATGATTATTTCTCTCAAAAAGTGTTGG
This sequence comes from Biomphalaria straminea, assembly GCA_021533235.1. Classification (NCBI taxonomy): domain Eukaryota; kingdom Metazoa; phylum Mollusca; class Gastropoda; family Planorbidae; genus Biomphalaria; species Biomphalaria straminea. The sequence goes on along the minus strand of JADKLZ010071522.1, from coordinate 9,927,210 downwards.
CTATTACATATAACACTGTGTTCCCCTGTGTATATATTTAATTTTGGACAGTTTATAATATTCCACATTAACCAGGCTGAATTCATCAGGATAATTAAGGTTCTTCTGTGTAATAACGGGTATAATATTAGGTTCTATGGATAGGAATGCATCATGCATTGTTGAAAAGTGTTTTTTTTTTTTTTTTTTTTTTGTTGTTGTTTTTTTTTTTTTTTAGTTTTTGTAGTTTACCTTTGGTTGAAGGGTATGGAACGGAACATTTCTAACTCCCAAAGATTAACTAAAACACGGCAATGACACTCAAATAGTCCTAAGCAAAGAAACTGTCTTCTGAATATTAACAAAGGGAAATTTTCATTTTATAATGGACTCTTAAAAAATTGCACTACCTCCCTTTAACTTTTAAATAAATGTTTTAATTGGGATTCTCTTTTTAAGTATATTAACAACAACATATTTAAAACATTTCATCAAAACTGTCATCCCAAATTGCAACTTATTCCCAACCCTAAACAAAACATAAGTTATGCAGAAGTGAATGAAAGTTTGATAACAAAGTTCCATCCAGAAGAATTGAAACATTAAAGATAAACTGACATTTGTACTAAGTAAGACAACAAAAACTGTGTCTACAAATCTATTTTAAAGGTATGTATCATTATAAATAAAAAAATCTATATAAACAGGCATATTGCCAGTTACTTAAACTTTTCATGATTCTATTTGAAAATGTAACCCCCTCCCCCCAATCATCTAGCCATGATTAAGAAAACCTATCGACTCTAAGCCCAGCAAAACAAAACAAAAAACAAATCATTCTAGCCATGATTAAGAAAACATATCAACTCTAAGCCCAGCAAAACAAACAAAAAAATTTCATTCTAGCCATGATTAGAAAAACCTATCAACTCTAAGCCCAGCATAACAAACAAAAAAAAAGTTTATCTTCAAATGTAGTTTACAGTATAATTTTTTAAAATTAACATCAAGTAAAAGTTCTAAATAAAAACTAGCAAAGTTGAAACATGCTCAGAAATGGTTTCTGCTGACTAACCTGCTTTGACAGAGGCAACAAAGACTGGGTTGTCCCCGCTGACAGTGAAGCCATAACCCTTCTCATCCCTCTGTATGATGACACACCTCTGGACCAGAGATGCTGGGTCTGCAGGCTCCACATTACGGCTTGATCCAGCATTGGAATCACTCCCAGGCGTTAGGCTGGACAGCCTGGTGGATAAGAAATAGATAGTTGTATGAGATATCATTACGAAGTGTTGTTAACACAAGATGTAGCAAACTTCATACACCCCATACAACTTTAAACTAAAAGTTCAGAGCCTCATTATAATCAATTGTTAAAAACTTTTTTTTCTTTTTCAACTTGTTTTCTTCCTCAAAAATTGTACTGTTAATTGAGAGTAATTAGGTTAATTGCATCTTTATGTATTAGTTAAAGAAAGGTAAAAGTTTTATATATTTAATGGAAAATTTCTTTGATTTTTCTTTGACCTACTAAATATATAATTTCTTACTCAAGCTCAAAACGACAGAGTAAAAACAAATTAATTAGGAAATAATGCAATCATGATATATAATCTTAGACACCCTTTTTAAAATCCAGTTATTTCCTTCAAAAAGAAATCATTGTTAGGACAAGAAAATTGTACACTAAAACTAATTGAGATACACGTAAAATAAACTCAAGTTGAATGTGTTACATTTATTTATTCCACGTTTCTTTCTCAATGTTTATCTTTAGCATTACATTTTAATTTTAGAAACTGATTACATTACTGATTTTATATATTATAGATATGAATTTTTTTTTTAGAAAACAATCTTAATACTTAAAAAAAAAAAAATTTGACAAAAAGAGAATGAGAAGTGTTTACACCTAAAAGAGAAATACATTTTATGAAAGAAAAAAACAATGTAAATAGTCTGGATGAACTTTTTTTTTTCTTTTTTTCAAACCATTTGGATGTATTAAAAAAAATGCTGTAAAAATTTAAAATGAAAGAATAAAAATAACTACAGCTATTTAAGAACTATACAGCTAGAGCTATATAACCCAAAACAAAATTTTAGCTAAGCAAGTGGAAATTTTTCTTTTCTTGAATGAGTACCAGTGAGTCAATTTTAACAATTTACAAAAACTATTTTAATAAAGAGAGAATCAAATATCACCAACCCAAGAGGTAAAGTACCATAGGTAACTAAAGAACAAATTATTGACTGAAGCAAATAATAAATTTCAAATTAAAGATTGAAAGTAAAACCAAATAATCCACTCTGTAAAAAAAAAAAAACCATGTTTTAGCGGGGGTAAGGTTAAGGGAAATTAATGTTTGTTTACCTATCCAAGGGGCCCCAATTCCAATCCTGACCCAAAGCAGAGTTGTGTTTGCTATGTACAGCACTAAAACACTCCAAGATACCCCCCCCCCCCCCAAACAGGACCACAATACAGATTGGACATTAGGGTACTGAGCATGCTGTAGCATGGAAAATTTACTATACTAAAGCTGTTGTTTTTTTTTAAATGTATACAATTAAGATCTAATAGCGAGGGTAGGACCCTGTGAAGTTTTCAACCTAATTCTGAGAGGCCTACAAGTCTTAAAAGCTCTATCCAATCTATCTTTCAAGTGATGAGGTGGACACAAATTACTTTTAGATCCCCATAATTTGCCAACACCTGCCTTGTGGACTTTAAAGAATCAAATGGTATCTTTAGTTTTGAAAGACAATCCACAGCCACCAGACAGTAAGACAAAGCAAAGAAGAACTCAAACCTCGGAAAACAAAAGGGAATAAGTTTCTTTTTAGTGATGTAATTAGATGAAAACTTGAGACTGTTTACCTTCTTAGATATAATCTTGAAAAAAACAAAAAATTGCAAAATTTTTTTAGCTTTTCTAAAATGTTTAACTAATAAAATCTTGGAGGTCATTAGAAAGTAACTAAATTAGCTTTAAATTTACTTTTAAAGACATTGTTACAGACCCACTTTTTAAAATTTTCTATTACTTTATCTTTAGTTCAACAATTTAATATTTCATCAGAAATTGAGGATACACCCATAATTTTTTTGTTTATTGCATATTTGACCTATTTTAAATTCCCCATTAAAATAATGTGTATAATTAGTCCATTTCTCCCACATATAAAAGTTTTTTTTAAAAATGTATGCAATAATTTTTTTACATCTATTCTTAGAAACTAGATCAAGCAATACTTTTAATCTTACTACAGATAGAATAAAATCTGTTTAATTAATAGTTACAAACATTCGATTGTGTATGAGGCTATTATAAATAATTATATCATTGGTCATGACCAGCACATCAAAAAAAAAAAAAAAAAGGTTACATGTAAGTAGCAGATAAAAGATAACATTTCTGACATAGCTTTGAACAATACAAGAGCACATTTAATAATGAGTTGTTTTTAGCTAAGGTTAGTAGTCCTATACATACTGAACCAAAAGGTTCATAGCTATAGAATTTTTAACCCCTGAAATAACCATTTCAATCTCTAGATACAACTGAACTTTCACTTTAACGTTCTTGTCCTATACAACTTAAAAAGAAATGTTATAGACTTACTAGGTCTTAATTTTTAAGGGTACATTAGCTGTGGCTGCACTAATAATATATCATAAAGTCATAAAACAAAATGTACCTAAACATTAGGGTTATTAAATGTGGGAAACATCAACTACATGAGTATGGGGTCGGGGTTTGCCTCAACTCATCAGACTGAGGTTGGAAAAGCAAAAAAAAACTTGCTGTAAGCACTGAGCATCATTAAAGAATGTGGGTGATAACACTGACCTAACCAACAGGGGGTTATCATAATGGGATTATAAGAGAACATCATTGACATCCATCCACCAGGATGTAAGCAAATTAGTAAGGGTCTCAGAAGAAACCAACATGACTAGTCACACCATGTAACAAATGTCCAAGGACAACACTGAGTAAGCAAACTAATGAGCATTGGGATGGCTACAAAGAGTGAGAGTCACACATAATGTTGAGCAATGAAAGAGGGGGGGGGGGTCACACTTGTCTGGATCAGAGGCAATAAAAACCAAGAAGTTAGTACAAACCTTCCCATTCCATTGGGTTCTACTCCTCTCTGACTAAGTCTGTTGGCGAAAAAAAATAACATTTGCTAATAGAGCACAAAGGCTGCATTCCCATAGCCACTTAAATGACTTATGACACATAGACATCCACTGCACAACTTAGCGGAACAGTTAGTACTGTCTGATTCAGAGCTGTGTTATTTACAGTATTTACAGTAGAATAAAAGCTCCCTGTATACTTTAAGTGAACAATTTAAAAGCCAGGAAGTTGTAGTGCCGTATCAACATATATTTACACCTTTAAAGTGTCAGTAGTTGTTTTTTTTTTTCTGTATTTAAAAAACTGCATCGAAATAACAATATAGATCTAGCTAAAGCCAATGTAGAATGTATTTTTTTTTAAGCCAATGCAGAATTTTTTTTTCCTTTACCGTAAAAAAATTTCATTACCGAAGCTAATAATAGCTATTACAACATTTCTTAAGATAAAAATGTGTGTTGTATAGAGATCCAAATCTGAAAAACCTATAAATTATTCAGCTTAACTAGGTTGTAAAAAAAAAACTAGGTCACAGAATGTTGCCCTTAAAGGCCCACATACATCCATCAACACAGAAATGAAATCATACATAGCACTGCACAAACGCAAAGCTAATCTAAAACCACAAAGTGAATGTAGATCCGGAACCTATACACAGTGAGTAGACATAACAAAAAGTTATATAATTTCTACAATCAAATCTCTCTCGCCCCAGTATTGACTAACACATGAACGTCTGTCTGTCACGTGGGTCAGATCTATATATATAAACGTTCGTCTCCCAAGCCTTATCTCCATCTAGATATCTGCTCGTAGCAAAGGCTAACCACTAGCTGCCTCCACGATGCCCGCGCCAGATATCCAATGATACTCATCGGGCCAGCTCAGAGTGGACACTATTCGGATATGAAGTTCAAGTCCTGGGAATGACGCGAAGCACTTCAAAACTTCCTAACCTCTTACTGATCTAGGGAGGGGAAAAAACACACTCTACCCCCCCCCCCTTTTACTATTCTACTAAGTCCACTAACCACTATTCATAATACAGGACAGCGGCGTCGCCAACGTTAAAAATATTTTTAATCTCTTTCAGGAGTGGCACCAAAAAAAAAACTGCACTGAAACTTGACCAGAAACAAATATAATAAATTGTCACTCCCGTTTCCACAAGCCTTCCCGCACACACCACCACAGTACGTAGGTCACAATGGGGGGGGGGGGGGAAGAAGGGGAGGAGTATCGCCAATAAGTTTTATTGGCCAATTTCATTTCACCCCCCCCCACACACACACACCAAAAAAAAAACCACCACAAACACACACAAGCTAGAAACGTGAGAACCACTGATTGAAACAATCCACGATTGTTTTCCCTCAAAGTGGCTTTAATCTGGAAACGTTTCGTTGTTATTTGTTTTTGAATGAACTTCCCAAAATAAAGCGGCACAGATAGTTGCAGTGTTCATACTCACGCCCTAAAACGTTGTATAGTTGAAATGAGTAATTACATCAATCTTCCTCACACACACACCCCAACGTAAGCAGGACACAAGGGTACTGGTGACATTGAGACACAGTGAAGGCGTGGGTAAGACCATTCTGTCTTTGGCACTTCTGTTTTAAAACATTAAGTGCTTCCAAAAGAGTCATTTTGGACTGTAAAAAAGGATGGGGCGCTATAAATAGATTGGCTAGAGAGATGGAAATAAATTGGGAATCTGACTTTCCAAAAGTGCCTCTCTCTCTCTCTCTTTCTCTCTCAAACACACTCACATACACACACACACATTTAATTTAAGTCAGTGTACAATGGGGAAATAAAAAAACTAAAAATTGATAACTTTGAAAATGTCACGTGATGAGCTTGTCGGCGTGTAATGTCAGCAAGCAACGAAATTCTTCCGTAGTTTCCAATGATTCAAAGTCGGTAGATCTTCGATATTATATTTGTAACTATTTATTTAAATATTATGGAATTCAATATAGAGTATCACTTAGGAACGTGACATAGAAAAGGTTAGGGAATGATACATTCAAACTATAACCTCAACAACCAATAGATGATACACCATCTACTTCAACTAGTCTATACCAAACTTGACTTGGGGAGAATACACTACTCTTCTCTTCTTTGTCTGTTTCTTGGCCGCTTCTCCCCAGTCAACGATATTCTAGTCGTTACTGACTTGTACATTAATGGACACAAAAATATGCCCATTTGAGAAACTTTAACTATTCAAAAATTAGAAACATGCCATAAAGACTTAAAACTGGAGCTAGTAATCATTTCGTTTTTAAACGAGAAAGCAAGTGTCATTTGCAATGCTGTGTTAAAAAGTCTTTGTAAATGTTGATATATTTATATGCCGACCAATTATAAAAAGATTTTATGGCCATTGGGACATTCATGATAGAAATTGCAGTCATTGACTTGACGGCCAACGTAATAAGATAAAATGTAACGCTACTATTGACTAAAGCAGATGTTTCACTTAGAAAATGTACAGTTTCCTATGGGCTTCATTCACCAAATGTAAACTAACAACATTTTCTCTATAATAATAATAATAGACTTGTCTTCGAGTCCGAAGATTAGTGAGGAATACAGTGTTTCCCGTGGCTGTGCAGTCCCAGCTGTGATCTACACATTTTCTCTATATGTTCTATACAAATTACGCAATACATAATTACGTAATTTTCACTATTTTATCAATATTATGACGAGGCTAAATGTGTTTATTTACATTTGGGGAATGAGGTCCATTGAGATACATGGGGTGGTACTTGGGTTTCTCGGAAAGCTTTTAGAGGTGGGTGCTAAACGGTGTGCACTAAGCGTAACGCTAAATACATAGCTCTAAAGCGAGTGGTGATGGTGCGTTTTCTGTTGACCAATTGATAGAAGTTGTTTTATTTTATATACAAAACATTTAGACTTCCGCCTTGTTAATCGAGCGACAAAAGATTAAATCGTTAGCCCCACCCAAAGCCAAGAGTTGTCTAAATGCTCCAACTCTATGGGGGGGGGGAGGTTTATATTTTGAACAATTTGATTCCCTTGAGTGAATGAAAACAAATCAGGTAGTTTAGAAATGATTTGTTTGTTTGCAAGTGCTCAGAACAGCGATAGGTTGTGTGGAAAGGTAAGAAGAACAACCTTACCGAAGAAAGATTTCAAAAATCAGGATCTCTGAATCGCTACCTCCAAAAGGGTTAAACCTATCACGTGTTACGGTGTACCTAAGCAGACAACAGAAATATGTGTCTTCAGTCTGCAGACAACGTTGAGACAACAGAAATATGTGTCTTCAGTCTGCAGACAACGTTGAGACAACATAAATATGTGTCTTCAGTCTGCAGACAACGTTGAGACAACAGAAATATGTGTCTTCAGAGACGAACACGCTTTTTTTTTTAATTAGACACTAACACCAAACTCCATACACACACCATTAGCAGAAGCATTCTCACACAGTGACGCAGCAACACCCAACATGGCTGTTTTTTCTCGCACCTAACTAAAACGACTAAAAGGCAAACCGATAAAGTGGATCTTTTTTTTTTCTTCAACGAAAGCACTCGACTGACAAACTCTACGACAAGGAAGATAACGGACGTCATGATGAGAGCTTGGCTTTAGAGCTGCGTTGAAAGAAAACAACAAACTAATGGGACTTAATTGGGGACTAAATGAAACACACGTAATGATTTTGGGGGTGGGGGGGACTTTGTTGTCTCATCTTAGACAAACTGACTGTTCGTACTACAGAATGGGCCTTATTCACCAAACGTAAACAACAACATTTTCTCTATATGTTCTATACAAATTACGCAATACGTAAGGGTGTCACGTGATCCGTATTTTTCACTATTTTATCAATATTGTGACGTGGCTAAATGTGTGTATTTACATTTGGTGAATGAGGTCCATTCTGTCATAACGTCACAGACAATACACATTTCGTTAAGCTCGGGCTTCTAAGAAAAGGAGTAAACATTTCCACAAAGCTTGTATCAACTCTGGTAAAAACTCTGAACAAGTAATTTCTCCCACAACTATTCTCGGATCTAGTTGAAACTTTTGCTAATTAAGTATCGTGTTTAATGTCGAAAAACGGAAATAACTTCTACTCTAATGAGAGCTATAGTTGTAAGTGCGGAGTTCTTTCTCTTAGCTATTTTTTTAAAAGTATTTTTCTATTTTGCTTGCTTTTATGTGAATTCGTAAGGAACAACTAGATGTACAAGTGCATAAACTATATTGAAAACAAGAGCGGCCAACCAAGGATGTAATGCAACATTTGTTTTAAAACATTTCATTGGAATCAAATATTTTTAATGTCGTCTGATATGTTCGCCGTGTTTCTGTTTTAGTTCAAACAAACGTTGTTGTTGTTTTTTTTTTCTAGTTTGACTTAAGTGTCACTGCTACTTTAAATAAGCAGGAAGTCAACGAAACAGCACTATCTCTTACAAGCTTGCAGCGAGATATCTCGAGCTTAGGAAATTACAGGAAAAAAAAAAGTGGGTCTCCTTACTCAATGAGAGATCAAGAAAATCTAAACAAACAAATAACGCATACTTTACCATACGGAATGTCACGTGGTTAGAGAGAGCAAGGCCTAGCTTGGTACACTAATTGTGGCACTAAGTCAGAGCTAACTCTTTTAAGTCAAAGCCAGGAGACTTCCTCAATTATGCATAACGCCCATTAACTCTCAAACTCCTGCTCGACAGTGTAAGACATACACGCTTCTTCTTTCCTGTTGCCTGGGGGCCCAGATTCTAATTATCTTTCAAATTGTGTGTGAGTGACGCTGTTCCAGGGATGCTGAGAAAGGACAGAGTGAGGGGAGAAGCAGATCAAACACTGTACTTTTAGATCTATGATGTTCAGCTAAACTCGGCTACTCTATTGAATTTGTTTTGGTGGTTAATGCGCTTGGCTTCCGAACATGGGGTCCTGGGTTCGAATCTCGGTAAAGCCTGTGATTTTGAATTTCGGTAATCTTTAGGGCGCCCCTGAGTCCACCCAACTCCAATAGGTACCCAACTTTAGTTGGGGAAAGTAAATGCAGTTGGTCGTTGCGCTGGCCACATGACACCCTGCTCGTTAAAGAATCAGAAGACCTTAACCTTATCTACCCTATAGATCGCATGGTCTGAAAGCGGAACTTTTTCCTTTTTTTAAGTGGACATAAGGTTAATGGGTACTCATTTAAGAAATCGTGTTGGGTACTACTACTATTTAGTACTACTAGGGGAAAGGACGACGTGATCGAATCGTAAAAACATTTAGCTGCCACTTACAATCCTGGTGTTCGCGCGCGCGCACAGCAATGCAGGAAAGAGCTAAATGAGATTTCCAACTATGTAAATGAATAAATCAGCGTTCCATCAAGTTAACATAATGAAATACTACAAACATGTTAATACTAAGTCAAGGTACAATAAATTCTCTCGAAGACTATGACGAAGGGCGATGTTACATCGAACTACGTTACAAACACAAAACTGATCACTTTCACATCAGAGGCAGCAATAACAACAAATCTGATGTCTTAGATTGATGAACAAGAGCCTATCATTAGCAGATTATGTAATGCATACATTCATTAAATGATATGTAGCAGTTACATATATATTGAAGATTTGTAACAATGATTTAGTTACGTTAATTGCTAATTTAGAGTAGTGACATGCTAATTCTTATGTATTCGAAGAGTACTGGAATGTGTAATGAATGCAATGTAATTTTTTTTCTCTTTTAATTCATGTTTTAAAAACGGTTTATACTAAAATGCAAATATTTTTTTTAACAAAAGGGTACGCTGGAGAAAAATTAAAAGTAGCCGTGGCATCGTTTTAAATCATGAAAAAAAGTACTGCTTAAGATAAATGTTCTATAGCGCTTTTTGTTTTTTAAATCTGAACGTCACAGACTTTTCCTTAGAGGGCCAACCACTAAAAAAAAAGTGAATTCAGCATCTGAAATATAGACTGATTAAAGTAGAAACAATAGCGACACACTCGTCCAAGCTGTTACACATATCTCACACGTACACAACACTAACACTTTGCTAAACACTGTAGGTTACATTAAAAAAATATTTGTAGGCACAGGTCCACTAAATAGATATCAACAGTCCAATGTTGATACGAAGTTACACACCAAAGTCACGATTACGAAGCAAAACAAATAGAATCAGTGTAGTTGTAGTGACTCGTCTAAGGTAGCAACAGTAAGAAATGTTACCTAATACAAAATAACAGTAACAAATATAGAGTTAACTCTTTCTCTCCTAATTGACGATGCCAACGTTGATTTGACCCTCATTAAACTAAATGAAATTTTGTATTTATAAGCTTTAATTTGTGTTCTTTAAGAAGAATATGCATTCTCCATTAATTCGATACCGGTACCAAATATAACATTTTCTGATAACAAACAAAAAAAGTTACTGAAGTTTAATCTTCACAGGATAGTGAAATACAAATGAGCAAAATGAACAATTTCATCGGAACGAGTAAAATAATTACGGAGAGATAGAGTTAAATGATAAAGTAGCCACTAGTAGTACTACCACCCGGCATGTCGGGTATTAATTTAAAAGGTAGGGAAAAAAAACTAAAAGCAATAAAATACTTTTCTTGAGAGCTCTAAAAACAAAAGGTAGAAATAGATGTATTAATTCAAAATATAAAAAAAAAGGTCGCCCACCTAAACAAAACTGAATGATCAAGACGTATATTCTAAATCTATTATGTAACTTTTGAAAACGCAATGTTTATAATATTTCCCCAATACATTTTTGAATGCATTAATGTTTTATTTACCAGATAAGTAAGCTCGAAATCTAGTACTAATAAAATGTAACACATTTTAACGCTGTCACATGGAGAAGTCATAAGATTTTATTTAAAAAAAATAGAAATCAAGTTGGTCAAATTGAGGTTCAAATCTGTGCCCTCGGTATCCGTTAAACCAAATTGCTATCGTTAAATAAATTTGTTAGAATTGCACAGATATTGGGCAGACGACCGGAAACAAGAACGCACTCGGGTGAAATTAAACTGAAGTGTGTTTGCTGTCCTCTGTCTTAAACATAAGATTCGAAAGCATGTCGAGTCTATAGTCAATCGTTATGTCCTCTGTCTAAAACGTAAGATTCGAAAACATGTCGAGTCTAGTCAATCGTTATGTCCTCTGTCTAAAACGTAAGATTCGAAAACATGTCGAGTCTAGTCAATCGTTATGTCCTCTGTCTAAAACGTAAGATTCGGAAGTATGTCGAGTCTAGACCATCGTTTTTAACCACTATAAAGACCATTTAAAAATTTTTATTAGGACATTTAGTACTCTCAAACACTAATTTACATATTTGGCAAATGCCAAAGTGGTAGCTAAACGTCCTAAAAGTCAGCCAGGGTTTTCTCTTTGAAACTTTGTAACTACACGGAGAGCTAGTAAACAAACAAACAAAAAAAAAACTACGTTAATAAATTAGTAGAAGAGCATAAACCCACTCTAATGAGTAGAACAAAATGATATATCATTTAGGGCTTCAATAAAAAAAATTGTTGGTTACGACAATGACTATAAGTTGTTGTTTTTTTTTAAGTCACACAGGAGAGCTACAGTGCGTATGGCAGACTGGGAGTGCATCTTAATTCAAAAAAAAAAAAAAAAAAAAAAAAGAAAAGCCTGCACTAAATGTAGGGTTGAGAAACGCTGTTAATTGAAATGAACAAGTGACATCAATGTTTAAAACAAAACACAGAAGGCTAAATATTATAGACGGATTACAAGTGACTAGAAGCCGCTTAGATGTACATGAAGCAAGTTAGTCTGGTGCAAAGCACTGATGTTTTCATAACACCTACACCTACCGATTCTTAGAGTGGCCTTTCGGAGGCCGTAGCTCCGCAGGGTGCTCATGTTTCAGATGACCTTCCTTCGAGTCTTTCTCCTTGTGCCCGTGATCCTTGTTCCCGTGGTCCTTGTCCTTGTTCCCGTGGTCTTTGTCCTTGTTCCCGTGATTCAGAAAAGGCAGCTTGTTCAGACTCTCCCGCGAGCCGAACAAGTCCATGGACCGCCATTTTCTATTCAGGGGCATTTGTGTTTTCACTGATGCCCGACTTGTTGGGTTGTCAAACAAATATAGTAATCCAAGCAAGTGATTGATTTGTCACAGCTTCATATCGTAGATCGATATGAGATACGCCCATGCACACTGGTTGAAAGAATGAACCATCACCGAATCCGTTTTAGTATCAATATGGAAAATAAACAAAAAAGTAGTAACGGTAGAACGTCTAAGTTGTCCAGGCCATGGGCCTGACAGTGGTCACAAGATCAGAATCCATTGGCGTTTGATGTAATCCAACACAAGGAGAAACTCCCAAACTTAGTCCGATGTTCCACATGAAGTGGGACTATTGTAATCCAAGACAAACAAGGACAATCACCCATCTGATCCCTCGATCGAGCCGCTCTTTGGTTGCCCTGGCATTAAGGAATACATGGTCAAATGTAATGTGCACAAAATCAATGCATTCAATAAGGGGGGAAAAAAAACTTCTACAAAGTCAAGATAACATTTTAAAAAAAAAGACATTTAACATAAAAACCTAAAGAATGATTGTTTGTAACGCACCATGTTCTTACATTGTTTCATATCAATTTTAAATTCAATTTCTCCATTTATTGATAATTGCATATATAATTATTATTTTTTAAATTGAATCATTAAAGTTTTTTCTCTTTGAGTAGATAAGAGTTGGATAAAAGTAAAATGAATATTCTGCATTTATAAAAAAAAAATCCATCATAGTTCTTCTATAACACTCTAATGGTGTAAATCGGTAAAAGGGAACATTCAAAGCAGAAATTCGTGTATTAAAAACAGTTATTATAATTAGAACCTCTACTGTGTCAATCGATACACAAGTGAATCGATCTAACTGGTTCAAATTAAACAATTTAGATATTTCTTTGAAAGCACTGTCGACACCTTTAAAAATAATTTAATATTCATACCCCAGCGTAGGAAACGGGCTTTACGATGGGGGTCGGGCGGCGGGGGGAGGAGTAGCTAATGGGGGAGATATTGGTTGCATTATTATGAATATTGGAAAGGGAGAAAATATGAATGGATCAATGTAAAACTATTGATCTGGTCCACAGGTGAAGTGTCGGGTGTAAACAAGTTAGAAAGGCGAGACTAGTTAAAAATGTAACGGTATCCCATAGCTTGGTTTCAGCCTGTACTTACAGAGTAGCACACAGAAGTATAAAGTTGAAGTCTACACTCTAATACTACAATACTAAGTTAAGCATACTAGTTGATTTCTTTTAGTAGCTGATAAATAATACAAGAAACAGAATGTTATAGTTATTTTCAGAAAAAAAAAAGGCAAACTACAGATTTCTGTCTTTAACGGATACGAAAATGCCCATCAATTGAAACAGCATTTCGTATACGGTAAAGCAAACAGAAATAATACAAAAAAAAAAAGATACACGAAATAGCAATTAAAGCCGAAGAACTGAAACTAAAGCTGAAAAATCAAGGGAAACAAAAATTCTTTGTTCTGCTCACCATTTTAAATAGCTAGAAATGGATTTCAATTCAAATAAAAATTTAAAAAGACACACACAAAAAAAAAGATGACTAACTTTGATAAGCTTTCATTAACTTAGTTTTCTTCTTCGGATCATTCTCTTTTGCCCGCCTTCGTCTTTTTTTTATTCTTCTCAATTTCCTTATTTTCTAGTGAATTTTGTTTCCTTTAACGAAATGTGAATTCCTACAAAGCTCCAGAAGAAACCCAATAAAACCTGTCCCGTAGTTACTGTCTATCTACATGCTTAAACTACAGGATGCACCTAGGATCCCGAAACGACTACCCTACCTCCTAACGTAAGTCTACAATCTTTTTCAGCCAAGACTGCACTTTAGAAATATCGACCTTTCAAATACCCCCC
>JADKLZ010071522.1:9867607-9904269 GCA_021533235.1 Biomphalaria straminea | reverse complement strand
AATCAATGATGTAACAAGTCTATCAGTGATCAATCAATGATGTAACAGGTATACCAGTGATCAATCAATGATGTAACAAGTGTACAGATGATCAATCAATGATGTAACAAGTTTACCATTGATCAATCAATGATGTAACAGGTATACCAGTGATCAATCAATGATGTAACAAGTGTACAGATGATCAATCAATGATGTAACAAGTCTACCATTGATCAACCAATGATGTATCAAGTCTACCATTGATCAATCAATGATGTATCTAGTCAACCAGTGATCAATCAATGATGTATCAAGTCTACCATTGATCAATCAATGATGTAACAAGTCAACCATTGATCAATCAATGAAAGTGTATTGTCTACCAAAGATCACTCAGTGATGTAACAGACGTAATAAATCCGTGTGTACGCACGGCGCTGCTCGCGTGCCAGACAGCAGATACACAACTACACATCCCGCCAAACAAAGTAGCACATCATCCTACAAGTTCGAAATGCACACAGAATCAACACACTTCGCGAACACACTTAATCCCACTTGTAATATCTTTCTCTATGAGCACACATCAGGCCGGAAGACCAAAAGATAAGCTGGTTCAACAGATAGTTACTTTGAAACACAACTCAGAATGCACACGAAATCCGGATATCCCCCCCCAAGTGTGAGCGTTAAGACGTGTGTGCGTGTGAAACACGTGTAAGCTCAAGTCATCCGACACACTGCCACGAGTTGCAACTACACAGTCATCGAGCCCTGCTGACAAGCTTGGCTACTTGAAAAAAAAAACATGCGTCAAGGTAAAGTTGAACTGTTTCACATATATTATGTCCTGTGTCATTATTCACAGCCCACACACACACACACACACCACAAATCGCTACACCTTTCCACCCAGTTTTTGTTATTCCGAACAGTTGATTCCTTCGCCCCCAAAAAACACAAGGTTGAAAAGGCCTATGAAGAATGATGAGTTCCAAAGCAAGGCTTTTTGCAGTCATTACTTATTGCTAGTGCGGGTTTTGTATGATGGTTGTCTTATTTTTAAAATATATAAGTATTTTATCGTATGCTTGGTAAACTAGACAGTTAATGATTAGATCTATATGTTGAAGTACAAAATAGCTTAACTGCAAACAAAAAAAAACAAAACACCATTACAAGGGGTGGGCTTTGGGGGGGGGGGTAAGGGTCTCGACTCAACGCCATGGAGTTCTCAGTACTATATAACCTCGATAAGAACCCTCAATAAATGTCACGTATTAAGCCTAGATTAATAGTGCAGATAAAAGCGGAAACACTCTGCGAATAAACGCAAAGAAAACTGTAAAGTTATAGAAAAAAAAATGGAAGAACAAGTTTTCCGTTTTGCTTACAGCAAACTATTTCAAGATACGTACAATAAATTACCGGTACTAATTATGTCAATTATCAGTAGCTTAGCTATTGTGGTTGGGGGGGGGGGTGGACAGAGGGGGAGAATTTGAAAATTCCCACCGGTCCCCACTTGAAGGGTGGTCCCCCAAATGAGTGTTCGGAATGTTTTTGTTTTTTCATTAAATATTAAGCCATTATCTCTTGTCAAGATGTCGAATTGCAGGGGCCCCCTAAAGAGGTCAAGCCCCACGGTCAATTCCTAGCTACGCCACTGTCAATTTCAATTGTTGCATACTGAACGTCCTTACATTGGTAAGTTTGGTAACGAGTCCAACGACTGACCAATGTTTGGTTCTGTTCTGGGAAGACACCGTCTAAAACGGTTTATACGATAGTGGAGAAACCTAACTTTCTGCAATACATAATCCCCCCGTAACCTCTCCGTATCCACATTTGTTCTCCTCCTCCTGCCCCATGTTCGTTGTGTACTGTTGTAAGTCTGTTACGAAACTCTCAAAAAAAGTGGGTCAGATAAGAGGACTTAGAGCAGAGGCAGGCGGTTGTAAGCAAAGACCATTGAAAAAAAAACAACTCGATAGCCCGCCCTTCCTCTGCACAAAAATGTATCTTCTATAACGAACTTGTCGACAGCTAAAACTCGTTAATTAGCTATTGTAGACCAGAACATTCGCTCTTAGAGAAGCTTTGAGATTTCCCAATATCGGTCGATACAAAGCTTATATTAACTCACTTTGTCTGGCCAAAAGTTTGTACACGTTAATTCTTCGACGCCCCATCTCGGATCAAGCTGAAATTATGCACAATTATTTCTTTGACCTGACAACACAAGAATCACTCAAATAAAATATTAACCAAGTAGTTAATAAATAAAAATAACTAAGTAGTTAATAGATTATTTTGTTTGGTATCTCAAACATGGGAAAGAAATAGTACTTGAATGAAGTGGTGGTTTAAGCTGAATTAGTTTCCGATATAGATTGTCACCTATGGCTTATTGCTAATGTAATTACATGACTGATCCAAACTAATTGATACATATTATATATAAGCTTTGTTTGTTTTTTGTTTTTTATTGTGTATTTTGCTTGTTTAATTTTGCGACGGCACACTGTGTCATTTTTTTTTAAAGCATACTTTGTCTTCTAAAGCTAATAAACAAACACATGCTAATGGTTTCACAAGGGTTCCACAACAGTCTTTGTTTTATGTGGTATTACCAAGGACAATGCTTCTCGGCCTTTACGTGGCGCTCGGTTGGAAAGGGCTGCTAGAGGAAGCGATTAGGCCAATATATAAGCAAAACAGAACCCCCGTTTGGGGTGCTTAAGGAAGTTGCTCATTGCACTGGCGGAGATGGAAGACAGCCCTAACAGCCATGTCTCAATCCCTACATCGTTCCTCAAGAGACTCCTCTCTAGTATTTTGTTCGTTTGACACGTTTCGTCTGTTCCTGCAGAGTTGAAGATTATAACATCCTGGCCCAAACCTCCCATAGGAAGGCGGAGGACGGCGAAGGGCTGGGAAACGACATCAAAACGACAGCCCAGAGCGGATACCACACGACCAGGCCTAGTACCTGGGCAGTCATCTCATCTCTGCATGGGTTCCTTTCTGGGGCATAGGCCACCTACCTCCTGGGGAGTAGAAAGGGTCATTTTGCTTATAATTATATATTGATCTCCAAATGGCCGTTTTAGCGAAGTCAGTTCACCGCGCGTTCAATGAAATCATATAATTGGTTGGTTTGGTTTTAGTTTTAGACAGAAACGATTTGGGCGTCAAATTCAAAAAGACGTTTTTATTCGCATCAAAATCCCCCAAGCGACTCAGTTGTTGTTTTTTTCCCTTCCCCTGCACAGTTTGATCAAGTTCGACTAACAAGGTCTTATCTTACCCAACAACAGCTCCATTTATAACGGGCCCACAGACGCGCCGGACGGGACGTAAACAAGCGCTGATAAGGTCGACAGTTACAGGCAGTGGGGGCGGGGTAGGGGCTGGCTGAGAAATAGATGAGCTCAAGACCGTTATGTCATTACAGGCAACGCGAGAAGTGTAAGCCTAAAAAAAAATAAGGAAAAAAAAAAGGGGGTGGGTGGTCGTGGTGTATGTGGCGTATTCACCCGTACATCTCATTCACTGTGCCACCTTGATGCCTCGCCTTTGAATGAAATAGGCTTCAGTCAATTCTAGATTTCCCGCCACGTTCTTCTGAAAAAAAAATGACCCACACGTTTTGAATTTAGTCAGAAACTAGGCCGTTTTCATATCTGGGAGAGAGAATGTGTATCTCACGTGGGCCAAGTATTTCAAACTCAAATGCACTGCTAAAAAACAAAATTGATTATTCCATTGTCAAGCATTCCTTTAACTTAATGGATACGTAAAATTGTACAAGCCTTTTGAAGAAAGAGCAAGGAAAAATCACCATACGAGAGGCCCCTTCGGCGGCCTAAAGGGTGGCGAATGGGTCAACCGACCCTTGCCCCGAGCCTTGGGGGGGGGGGGGGGGGAAGGATTGTCACAGTCAGCCCATCGTACAAATATTCTTGGCCCTGATTCGATGACACTCGGCCAGGGCCCCGCGCACTGTTAAGTCCGCCTCTGTTCCTTATCTCCAATAGCTCAGGGCCTTATCCACTCTAAATCCGACCATGCTGACAAGGTGTTAACTCTAGTTGTAGCTATAATACGGCTGTCGAGAAAAGTTTCTATCAAATGCATAAAAGTTTCTATCAAATGCAAAGTGTCTAGTGACCTCGCCAGCTTACGCCATACATGCAAGAATAGTCGTTTATGGTAGCAGCTCTAGCAGGAGCAACAAATATATCGCTACTATTATCGCCTCCGCCTGTGTAAGTCGCAACAGTGGTATGTAAAAAAAAAAATCGATTAGGCGAGAATAAAATGCGGATAGGGACTCTGTTGGCTTTTAGCGAACTATGTAACTGCCGCTACCGCACCGTAAGAAGGATTAGCCTCCGTGCTAACGATGAATGCGGCCGACAACAGCCAAAGGGTTAATTAAGCTCGCACAAACAAAACACACACGCCGTCACACTGACAAAGTCTACTTACGACAGAGGCAACTGATAAACCGAGTTGACAGACTGGATCATAACGTGTCTAGTAAATATCCAAAAAGGTAAACAAATCAACAGCTAGGAACTTAGGCAAAGACCCAGGTGAAAGACGTTTTAGTACTGGCCTTGAGTGTGGCACACAGCGACACCCAGAACAAGTCCAGAGAGAAATAGAAAGACGGCGAAAAGAGGAGAGAGAGAGAGAGAGAGAAACACACACAAGATAACAGAACGGAAATAAATAATAAAGCTGGGGAGAAAAAAAAAGGGGGGGCAGGTGATAAAGCCGTTTCTGTTGATATACTGACATCACGTGACGTATCCGAAAACAAGACCCGATATTGTAACACAGCACACACACACACTCAATGCAAACAGTAGCACAACACAGATATGGCAAGCGGTCCTTGCATAATAGTTCAAACACAACTCTTCTTGACCTTATGGACACATTTGGAAGAGATTGTTTAGGACACGCCAATAAATCTGGAGCGATGAGATGTACGCCATAAAATTTAATAATACCCACTCTTTTTTTTAAACTAATATACCATAGTACCACTGGAATTTGTTTATCTTATTGATCAGAATTACTTAGAATGACTCGGCTTCATCAAGAAGCAGCTTATCGGTATAGTTATACACGTAGTTTATAGAGGACAAGCGACTGGCTTTCAACGAGTTCTTGTCAAACAAACACCAACGGCGTCTTAGGATGGGGGGGTGGACATTTCAGAAACCAAACGGTCATGAGAACCAGGTGAACTAGTTTTAATATTCGCTGCGGTGCATTGCGTTGACCTCCAATGCTACCAAGAATGCAATTCGTTATCTATTTCTCGTAATCTCTCCGTCCAACTTCTCTATGTCCGAGCACACGTCCTGGGGTAAGATGGCCGTCATAAACTTTGGTAAGGACAACCAAAGCCAATGGACATCATTCACCAATCGTAAGCAAACATTTAGCCACGTGATTCTCTATATCTTCTATACAAAGTATTTCATCCATAGTGGCTGTCACGTGATACGTATTTTTCATTGTTTTATCAATATTATGACGTGGCTAAATGTGTTTAGTTACGATTGGGAATGAGGTCCATTCATTTTGTTGGCTTTACTCGTTTTAGATTTTAGATCACATCAGTATTAGCTGCATGGAACGCGAGTGTGTTATGATGTTGAAAAAAAAAAAAGGCCTCTATCAATACACAGGACACTCCCACCTACCGCACGACAATAACGAAAGTACGCTTACCGATACTGAAATACAGCACAGCACTGTTCGACAGTCACATAAGACAAGGTAAGAGTGTAAGATGACCCGGTGGTATGTAGTAATGTGTCACGGGTATGAAAGACAAGAGACTATAGAGACCTCTAACAAGCAAAAATATATTTTAAAAAATGACTATTTAAAAATAAATAAAGCTCATATAACGGGAAGAACTCCACAATTACAGTCATATATCTAAATTCTTTGAGATTTATTTCTCTTTTTCGATATCAAAACATATACATATCAAAATGAATTATTAACACTATTTAATTAAATAAATGATTTTTTTTTAGTATTATTGATTCACGCTTTGTTTGTAACAATGAATAACTATGCAAATTTCCAACTTCATTCAAGAATGGGAAGTGTAGGAAAGAACGTGTTCAAAGACATGGGCCAGACAAAGTTGATGCAAGCTGTGTAAAAAGCACAACTGAAATATTTAGGCGATATAGGCGGACACTAAACAAAAGGAATGTCTGATTGGTGCAGTGCAAGCACGTGCACACAAAAAAACGAATGCAACTCAATTGTTTCAAAACAGGAATACACAGACAAAGGGACTCACCAGAATTGAAAAGATGGCGCGCTTAGGTCAAAGTCAACATCTCTTAACTGAAAAGATGTGCCAACTCAAGGTTATAGACAGAAGATAAGATACATTTAGGATGTGACAAAGTCAACATCTCTTAACTGAAAGCTGTGCCAACTCAAGGTTATAGACAGAAGATAGGATACATTTAGGATGTGACAAAATGTTTCCCTGAATCCCTGTTGCCCAATGTGATATTACTTCATTCAACCCTTGCACTCGCTTATATGAACATGTTTAGGGTTCCATTGACTGCGCAAGCCACAGTCGGGTGACATGAACAGCAATCAACCAAGAAGCGAAATGCAGTTCATGCATGGATATTTGAATGAAACTCCCCAATAGTTGACCTTGAAGACACCACAGCTTTAAGAGAAGAAAAAGAAAAGTGGGTTTCAATAAATTACCTCAGTGTTTCCCCAAAGTGGGGTACGCGTACCCCAGGGGTAAGGGAAGACTTGGAGGGTTGGGGGTGTTACACGTTATACCTCAATAACTTTGCTGATTTTATTTTTTTAATACCCATTTTGTTTATAAAATAAATTGGGGGGGGGGGCGAGGGGTACTCAGCATTTAAAAAATATATATATAAAAGGGGTACACATGGGTCAAAAGTTTGAGAATCACTCATCGTTACGTGATCGAATTAGGGGAGATAACATTGCAATTGTTGACCACTAACAGGAAGGGAATATCACTATTGGTTGTTAGGAAGCTTGGTTAAAAGTGAGTGTCAAACAATGCAAGAAAAAAAAAAAAGGGGGGACCATTAGTTTGCAGTCTGGTTAGAAGTACTGAACATAGCACAATCTGTGTAGGTACCTTTGTAGGGCGTGGTAGGGTTGGTGAAAGCAACACGAAAATGTCAATTTGGTCGGAAACGTGTTACTGCCCCTGCTACACATGCCAAAATTTCTGAATCCACTGTGCTACTAGTCATTTTCTTTTCTCCCCACAAGGGCGATGTTGTCATTTTCAAAGTTTATAATTTCTCGACTTATCAGATATATATATATATATATATGTGTGTGTATGTATGTATGTGTGTATGTGTGTGTGTGTGCGTGCGTGCGTGTGTGTGTGTGTGTATTCGCGAAGAACAACGAAATAACCACATTTAGGGACTGTCTTGTGACGAGATTTACTAACACACAACAGCCATGATTACCTAGAGACAGGGGTGGGGGGAGGGGTGGAAACGAAAAATGGAAGAAATGAGAACATTTTTCACAGCTTCATATAACCACTCCCTACTAGTCCCCAGTAGATCCGCAGGTCGAAATATCACCAATATCTGAAGCCATAATACAAGGACTTAAATAGCAGAACAGCTTCCAATTTACTAAAATCGATCATACGGTAAACAGAAACATGACAGTGTATATTATAAATATATTTTACACATTTAGTTAGTCTACAAACATTTCAACCTGTTGCCGGGTCTTATTTACATAGCGGTTTGGTGGAGGGGGGGGGGCGGTTGAAACGTAATACATGCTATATTCTTTATATGAAGGTCAACAAAATACAGTTAACGGTGCATCTCTATAGCCTTTATACAACAAGACGTTTACTACAAGGTCAAAACACAAGTGTTTTAAAACCGTTATAGCAGCACATGACACACCGGAGGTCACAATGTATGCACAGTCGAAATGCTCAAGGGCATTCCAAGGGACGCAACAACGAAAACTAGTCTACCAGTTTGTCAAGAAGATTTATCTCCGCTTAATATTTCATGAAGAACTGCTTATTAAATACTATAGCTGTACGTTGCAGTACTAACTTTTAAAATTTCTGAAATGCATACAAGTATAATGATCAGTTTTGTGAGCAGCTCTTAAATTTGCGTAAGAACTTTCAACATATATAAATAAGAAAGCTGCTAAAAAAAATAGTTTTTCTTTATAGGAACGATTGTAATTGAAGATAAATATAGTTAAAAGCTTGCTATTTATTTCTACTATCAACCTCATTTCCTTTTGATAATACTAAAGTGAAGTTTTAAGGGAGTATGTATGCTGCCACATGTTCAAAACTTAATTTACATAAAGTAAAAGAGAAGACTTCCATTAATAGTAGTTACTTGGCTTACAACTTCTACTTCCCTTAACAATCAGAAGGACACAAATACAATGTGGTAAAAAGTTAAACTTATTTTTGGTATCAGAAGTAAGAGCGGATCTTGTATTAATATAAGCCAATATGCTAGATACAAAAACAAAAAGAATTAGCAAATTAAGAAGCTATTGTGACTTTTGTTAAGGGCTCAAAAAAAATTCAACACAGAAATATTTAAACAGAAAAAAAAAAAGTAAACAATTTATCTTGATGAAATATATATATATATATATATATATATATATATACAGTAAATAGTATAATCAATTGCTATTCACATACATATAATACATATTGTGGCCACATTTTCAATAGCTTGAATTAGTTTTGCATAAATTCCTGTGAACCTAACAGGCAATTAAAATGAAAGTAATTTTATTAATATATTATTACAATCAAATAAGAATTGTGTTTGACTATTGTGTCAGCCTGAAGAAAGTATATTTTTTTTATATACATATATTTTTTTTTTGTAAATTACCTTATTTTTCTTTTCAATAAATGCCACTACCTATACGCAGATTAAAAAGTTTCCTCAAATCACTACTACTAGTAAAAAGACTTTGCCCCTACTTGACATAAACTCAAGATCAATTCACTAGCACAAAAATGCATTAAAAAGGAGCACTTGTTCCATTAACTGAATTAAGATTTATGGGAAAAAGAAATAAATCAATAAAAAAGCTTGAAAAAATTATAAGACATATACACCGGTACTGGAGTCTTAAATGTATCAAGATACTGAGAGATAACTGGTGTCTATACAATTTTTAAGAGCTTATAGTAAATGTGTATTTTACATTTGTTCTTTAGTTTTACATATTTATATATCATTAACACTTTACTTTAGCCCTGATAAAGAAAATGTACAGCACAAAATGACAAATGTTAGTAATTTTTATAATAATTACATTATCTATAATTAGCTGTGTTTATATCTTGTTATGTTAAGATCCTGATTATATCATCTTGACAATAATTGTAAAGCTGTTATATCTTCTAAATTAATTATCAATACAAGCTGAAATTTTGGTGAAGGCTCAATACCATTATTAGTAAAAATGTTAGTGATACATAATGATTATGTATTTTAAAAATTGTATGTGAAAGTAGTAGCATTACAATACTAAAAGCTGACAATTTGGGGACAGGAGACACCAAGCAACTTGAGAATTTTTTTTCAGGTACTGTCATTTCAGGCAAAATTTACACATGACCATAGAATACAAAAGTGTACTGTAGGTATTTAGATTATAAATTCTAAAAACAAATTTATTGCACACTGTTTGGAATCGCTACTCTAAATCTTTCTTTAATAACTAAGACTTTAAGACATTTTTTATTAACACTAGATTCTAGTGACTAGAATCATACTGTCTATAGACTATATAGTAGCATGCCATAGTTAGGTAAGTTTGATGGTAATAATTCTATACTAGATAGATCCATTCCATTCTTGAATGACATCTATCTCTAGAACTAGAACTTGATTCTTGATCTAATCTACTTATCTAGATCTACTACTACTATTAGATTTATTATATTAGTAGTAAGTCAGTAAGTAGTCTTAATCTTGTCATTCTTGTCAAGACATGAAGAAGACACAGATTGTGTATCTATTTAAATTTAATTTAAAAGTAGTTAAGACTAGGGTAATCTAGATTAGTTACTTGTACTTAGAATAGATCTAGTCTAGAGATCTGGATCTAGACTGTTGATAGATTACTGTTACTGTACTTCCGACTTGCAAATTAATAACATTAACTCTATGATTAACACCAACAACAAGGCCAAGATTCAAGAATGTGGGAATGGGTGGGTCCCGATAGTTCTGATTCATGCATGTTTACAACTTCACTTACCGTTCAGAAATTGACATTCTCTGTTATTTCACAGCCTCCGAGGAACTAAAATGAGGCATGGGAATCGGTGTCCTTGAAAATACCAGTAAACGTAATTCATGTACCAAATCGCATCTGCACAGCCACAGAAGACTAAAAAGCTCCCGTCTCACACTTTCCACAATCGAGCAAGGGGTCATCCACAACAAACTTGACTGGTTACTAGACTAGTTAGAATCTAGTAGACTAGACTGCTACACTTATTATAGTTTCTTGAGCTTTTCGTTTACATAGCAATAAAAAATAAATCCTGGAGGTGATTACAATCATTAATTACGTTAAAATTCACATAAATCTGACATCAATGAAAAATTTAATAACATCAACAATTTTCAGCCATTCCGAGAATATTTTTTGCAAAGCCTACTGAGTTTGAGTATACAACCGCATCACATATCATCACTAAGAAAATAGAGTTCAGTCAATCGCGATGTTTGTATTAATTGTATCTATTGTATTTTCTTAAAAAACAGCCAGATTGTCTTTATATATTGTTAAACCCATTTTAATTTGTTTATGTGATGAAAAAGTTATTTTATTTAAGTAAATGCCAGATGAGATACGTTTTCGGAAACCATATCAATACGCATAGGTCATTCCGCCATACTTTTTATTTCTATTTTTACACACTGTGAATAAAGATAGTCCACCGATATTCATAAATTATTATTTTTAGTAAATAATATTTTAATTAAATCAGATTTTAATTTAGTTTACGTTTTCACTACTGCAACAACTTAAATAATTGCACAAACTGATAATGGGTAGCATATATCAGATAATCCAGATACTTATTCTGTGCATGAGTAACCTACTGATTAGCTTCGAGTGTCTCAGTGTCATTTCGAGTGAGCATCTCAAAAAGAGCCTACATATCCGTCTAATATTTAATAGTCGCCAAGTAGATAATTCCAACATGCATTTTAAAATGTACTTTTTTGTACTGTGTACCATGAATGATTTATTAATGTTTATTTGTTTTGTTGTTGTTGATGTTTTATAGATTTAGACTAGAATCTACAACTAGATATCCTGGTAGAAAATTTACTCCGTTGATAAATAGTAGTCTCACATGGTCGTCCTCAAGATTTTGTGTATTGGGCATACGTAGCCAAACGGAGGGGATGGTTCAGAGCAGATGCGTCACTAGGGTGGGTGTCACCCGGTGCGGTAAAATGAGGGTGTCACCCCCCCCCCCCCAGCGTTCCACTATTTCTTCAAAAAAAAAAAAACTATCGTTGTTCAGTTTTTTTGTTTTTCGTTGATTGCTGTTACACAAAGTTTAAATGAGTATCGATTATGTTTTTTTTTCTCTTACATATTATCGTTAATCATTACATACATTAATATCTACGATTTTTTAAATAGAAAGAAATTAAAAACCTACTGAGCATGCTTTCCTAAGTAAACATTAAACAGCTCTTAATGGAAACTTTTGAACATTATAATCACATATATTAGTAGTTTCATGAGGACAACTAATGAAAAATGAAACTTAATGAAAATTATATTGATTGGTACAAAATTTGTAAAAGAATTTTTTTAACATATAAAAGCTTACAATAACTTTAGAAAATAAATATTTAAATTTCCATTTCAGGATTTCAAATTAGAAAACTTTAAACTCAATATATCTTGCGACTTCGTTTTCAATGGACAGAATTGCTTGATTTGATTTCAAAAAATAGTTGCTAATTAATGTTTTAATGAGAGAACGTTGTTAGTTAATGTTTTAATGAGAGAACTTTGTTATTTGATGTTTTAATGAGAGAACGTTATTAGTTAATGTTTTATTGAGAGAATGTTGCTAGTTGATGTTTTAATGAGAGAACGTTGTTAGTTAATGTTTAATCAGAGAACGTTTTTAGTTAAATTCAGTTTTGCAAAGCTTCTTTTCACATGCGCCTTGTAAACATGCATTTGGCAAGAAACAGTTACAGGTTTAATTTAAAGGCTGGTAGAGATTCGTTGTCGTCTTTCAAAACTTTGCTGCATTCTAGTATTCTAGTTTTAGTATTTCTGTTCACATATCTTGCCGTCAAGCCCAATATAAAAGAGATTGATGCACTCTGTATTAACTTCTTGCTCTCTATTTGAATAGCAAATCTTAAGAATACTTTCTTGATATTTTCATATTGATAAAACGTATTTTTCTTTTTCATTAACATGCTAGATTGATTTGAGAAAAGTTATCTTAATAACATTTTGAGCTAACTTTTCACATATTTCGTAGAGTAAATGTTAAAGTGCTCGAGCTTAGCCACCACTTTGAAAATAATTAACACTTTAATTTGAATGTACTTTTGTGTTTAGTTTACTTTTTTTAGTACATCTGCCAATAAGAAAATCAAGCAATGAAAGTTATGCGTGTATTCACAGACAGCTGGCAATCATATTTGTGCTGCGCCTCTAGTGTTTGTATTTTCAGAGAGACGGCAAAGATTTTCGCCGTCACACTTTCATAAAATCGTTCTTTCATGGGTCTAACAGCAACACCATGAGCACACCAGCGATTTGTTCATATGACACGCTATCATTAATTATATTATCCTATCTATTAGTATTAGTGGCAAAGAAATAAAACCCTTTTTCTAGAGAATCAAGAAAGTATAATTAGAAAATATTTTCCGATTAAGAATTTGGACCACATAGCTTAAGTAAACGGTGTACACATCCATTCAAGTTTCTTTTATGTTCTTCGTTTATTACTGTCTGCTCTTCTTCATGAATCCTTGACATTGTAGCTGCATTACCATGTCCCTGAGCTCATCATATCGATACGTTAAGCCCATCTCTTTTCAGTCGTTTTAAATTATCAGAACTGATACACCAGATTTGGCCCACATTAAGAGGAATATCCTACATTTCTGTCATTTCAACATTACCATTTCTACTGTTAATATATCTTACAACTTCAGAGATCTATGTTAGGTGTGCTGTAATACAAGATACCAGAGTACCTTGCAGCTTTTATGTCTCTCATCTCTGATAAGTATATCCCTTAAGTGGTTTGCTAAAAAATTTATATATCTTTTTGGTACAAGCTTGGAAAGTAACTTTTTTTTTCATCGCTGACTTGCGATCGTATAAGTTATTATTTCAGCACTGGCTCATATTTGGATAACATTTCCACAATCTCGAGAAAAAAAAATCATTATTCAATGAAAAGTCTTCTTCAGTTCGCCACCATATACCATTTTTTTTTTTGCTAGAAACAATGCGATTGTAAGCAATCTATAATACAAGATGTTCCTCAGTTTTCCCATCTAAACGTCAATCATATCAATGACGTCCTTGCGTCCTTGTCAATTTTTGGAAGCTAATGTCCTGCTCCCAAAATGTTCCTAATTTGAAAGCCTGATAAATGTTCTTCCGTCTTCTCTCGAGTTTCTCGTTGTGGACATGTCCACTATTTATCAGAGAAGAAAATTTTGTTATTGATGTTTTCCCATTTAGATAAATTTTATTCCACAATTTCAAAGCTTTATGATTTTGCTTCTGTCACATTTTAAAGTTGGTATTTTTAATTATTTTTTTAAAGTGCCTTTTTACACTTGGGTGTCACCCCCTATCGGGTGTCACCCGGTGCGGACCGCACCCCCCGCACCTGCCTAGTGACGCCTCTGGTTCAGAGCTCATAAAATTCCATCTTTTCTTAGATTACAGACGTACTTTACTCAAAAAAAAAACAAAACAAAAAAAAACAAGAAGATATTACGTCTTACGCATTTAATGTGTCTATATTGAGTCACATTCTAGTAATCCTAGCTAATATTCGGTGTTTTAAATTCTGCTAGTCGTTGTTTTCCTGGCTGATTCAGGAAACCCATTCCGAATCTCTAAAGATACTGCTAAGGGAGAAGGAGCACTTGTTCGACTTTGTCCTAGCATAAGGAATAAGAAATGTACCTCTATCTTAGTATCTTCCTCTGAGTCGGTGTCACCAGGGGCGGTCTTAGCACTGCGCGGGGCCCTGGGCGAGCACCATGTGCGGGGCCTTTAGCCGTAAGTGTAAAGTATATATACCGTACCATTGTGCCACATCCTGCTCACGGGCTAATTCGTCTCTAACGCTGTAACAATAACAGCGTGTAATTGTGAACTGCTAAACGAATCTTAGAATCCGCATGCCATTAGATGTTATCTTTACCGAAACTGAACGGTATTTCGAAACCAAAAATGATTTTTTAGAGCCTAAATGGTAATTGGTATCATAAAGATTCTGCGAAAATATTGAGTAACAAGTCCTGGTTTATGAGAATTAATTTGGTTTTCGATGTTGTTGACGATAAAATATCCAATCGGGGGGCCCCACTCAAGCGCGGCGCCTGGGGCAGTTGTCCCACTTGCCACCCCCTAAGGCCGCTACTGGCAGGGGGCGGCCCTGGCAGGGCGCAGGGCCCTGGGCGAGCGTTCTGTGCCGTAAAGATAGACTATATAACGTCTTTAACGAGGTAACAATAGCATAATACAGTATATCTGGCTCTAAGCTGTGGGCCTTATTTTTGCTACAAAATATAGAGCATTTTGTTGATACATTACGTAAGTACATTATGTACTGTATTGTAATTGAAACAAATACAAAGGAAAACAATCGCGCACTACTAATATTATGTTTCCTCTTTCACTCTGCAGATTGAAGCCCATTGGACGTTCTAGAAGAGCAAAGTGTGATATAAGAGCTACAGTGTTCCCTACAGGCCACACTTTCGCAGACCCAACTTTTGCTCTACCAAGGCTTTTCAAAAAAAAAAAAAATGAAAAAAATATCCATTTGGACGTCGATATGTTTAAATATGAAGTAGGCCTATACAAGTGGGATTGGTAGCTTCCACCTACGTGTTTTTATTGTGAACTGTTAAACAATGATAGCCTCTTAGAAGTTAGAATCGGCAGTTCACTAGATGCTGTCTTAACTGAAACTGAACAGTATTTCAAAACCAAAAAAGTATGTTTGGAGCGTAAATAGCAGTTGGTATCATAAAATTACTGTTAAAAATATTGATTAACAATTCCTAATTTATGACAATTTATTTGGTTTTCGAAGTTTCGGATTGCGCAGTGGACTGTCGTTTGGAATTATCGATGGTCCCTGGTTCAAAAGTCGTTTTTACCCCAAATTAATGTGTTTTCACTGTTTAAGTATTGCTACTTCCACTTTCTTGCTTGCAAATTGTCAATAATTTTAAAGAAATCTTTTTTTTTTTTAAACATCAATTTCAGATTAATAAGTCGCAATTTTTTCATCGTTTTCTGCAGTTAGTTTGGATAGCGGTAAAAATCCATCCTTGCCACATCTTGATATTCCTCATATCGCGTGATTTCTGGAATTATCCAAGTAAGAATAAATTTTCTTCCGTAGCTCTTTTGTGTGTTACTACAGAATCTTCACCTTTTTCGCCTGTCATCCTTTTTCTGGTCGCCAACACGTCTTTGAGATCTGCTAATCTCCAGATCTGTGTACATGATTACGGCAAAGGTAACACTGGCTTCAGCGATGTCGTCCCGACTATTAGTTAATTTTTTTTTCTGTTTAAGTGCGCATTCCTGAATTTGAAATCCATACTTTTAAGGTAGTTCTTACGTGTCCAATATTTTAGTTATTACAGCGACCAAAACTCGAGGGTGAGAAAATAATTGTAGTCTGCATAGTAACTAACAAACCGCCTGCTTCAGATTTAGTAAAAGTAGTAGTTTGTCTTTGTTCATGTATGTATAGTGTGTTGTTTTAACTGAGAAAGTTTATCCTTAGTTTGATACCCCTCACCACTCGATGCCCCGTGCGGCCCGCACCACCCGCACATAGCTAGCTATGCCACTGATGGTAACTCTTTATAAAATAGGCCCATACCTTTCTTTCCAGACATCTCTCCTTGTGTAAGGCCCGTCCATTCATTAATGTCCTTTCACAGTTTCATTTAGCTCTGTTTTTCGGATACTTTTTTGCTAGATGGCATTCGTAAATGGATCTTTTAAAAATTTCATGTAGTCAATATGACCATACCATGATACCAGGCATACTTAGAGATAAGAGATAATTTCAGAATAAGATGGATGGCCTGTGGCCAAGTACTTTATTACGGAGAGTTTTCATTGTTTAAACTATTTATATATTAGGATCAAAATATCAATCGTAGCTGGTGGATTTTTTTTTGGCTAGAAGAAATACATTCTTGGCTAGGTTTTTGCGTGGGAAAACATCTTTTGGTTCAGATCAATGATCGACACATTTTTTATTTGCTCGGAAGTTATTTCATAATTGTCATGCGCAACGCATTTGTTTCTTTTCTAAGTCTTGCACATGGCGTCCGGTTGAAGGTTATCAAACCCAGTAGATAAACACCGTTACTTTTTCTTTTTATAAACACTCATATTAATATAACAACATCACAAGATCATAGTCATGGGTAACGTGTCTGCAGCCGAGTCGACTAAATCGTCTGTAGATTTACCAGCACCACCTTTGTTACCACCCGGACCTCCAACTGAAATTCCAAAAGCAAGACCCAAAGAAACAGCGGGGACTGGAAATGAACCCGACACTAATCCAGGACTTTACGAAGATCTACACAAGCAAACTAAAGGCAGGCTTTATCAATAATAACTAGACTAGATGTAGATCTAGATTCTGAGATTATATTGTTTGAAAAACGAAAAATGTGTAGATCTAGATAGATTCTACCTCAGTAAACTTTATTAAGAAAGTTTCAGTTTAAGTTTAATTACTTTAATCAGTACCTTTTTTTTTAATTTGAATTTATAATAAAATTATTTAAATATAATAATTATGAAATAAAAAAAGTATCTTAGATTAGAAAGAAAAAATAATTTTTCGTTAGTAGATCTAGATCTACATCATTATAATTAAAATAATTAAAAAGTGCTTTCCAATGTTGTATAAATATAAATTATGACATTTTAACAGTAACAGAAAGTTATGATTTTTGTGTGTGTTATGTGTTGGTTGACATCGTAGGGAGGTGAAATAAAAAATTTATCTTTGAAAAAACAATTTTTTGTTAGCACATCATTAAAATACTTTAAAAGAACTTTCCAATGGTGTATACATTATGACTGTATGCCTAACAGTTAGAAGGTTATGTTTTTTTTTTTGTATTGTAATTGTTTTGACCTAGCATTGGTCCAATCACAATGATTGGATGATTGGTTGACTACTAATCTAAGTACTAGACTAGATCTGCAGATATCTAGATCTCTCTAAGAATTAGATGTAGATCTAGAATAAGCTTTTATATTCTGAACACCTCGTCCTCATCAAATTCTTATTCAACAAGCGCATCACTTTTTTTGTTTGTAATTCATTTGTTTTTAATGTTTGGAGCAAAAATTGATGTTTTGACACTGCATATCCAATTTAGATAAGTTTCTATACTTTTGTTCTGTTTCTCCAAAGCAGATGGCAGTTTTTTTAAGATTCTTGGTAAACATGTATGTAAAGCTATTACCTTTACCTCCCCCGGCAACTCACATCCATATAAGGGATGAGGGCTAGATTTGGAGCCTGTTTAATCATATGCTGATGGGCATATCAAAATAAGCTTCCATTCATCTATAGAAAGACATTCCATTCACACTCACTGTTAGCTGTTATCAGAAATAAAAATAGAGGTGTTCAGCGAAAAATAAGGACATTCGGCATTCATAAACTATAAATATTTATTGCAGAAAAGAATCTACTTCTTTAAATAAAATCTTAATAATTTAAAAAGAAATAAAATAAAAAAATATAATTTTTAGCAATTACATTTATGTTTGGTGATTGTGATCAGTGTTCAATGAAAAGAAAAGCACAAAAACTGAGTTCAATGTAGAGTAATGAAGTGACCCAATTTATTTTTAAATAAAATAGTGGATATTGATAGGAGCACAGCTATTTTTACTGTCTATTAGTTGTAGAAGAGGAATCTGCTTTCAGTTTTTTTTTTTTTTGTGAATGTTAACAATCACCAGATAAAAAAAAAGCTAAAAATATCTACTAGGTCCTAAAACGTGTTCAGATATAAGACTCTACGATAGATCATTTTGAGATTTAAATATTATGTATGTTCAAATTTCCATATATCAAAACTTAAATACTGTTACACTGTTGATTTTTTAATCTCATTGTGCTGTTACACTGTTGATTTTTTAATCTCATTGTGCAAAACTCCAACTTTGTTGTAATATTATTATTTGTGTGTGGGTAATTTTATATGATCTTCTGTTACAGAACTATTTCCTCAAGTTTTTGAAGGAGCCAAGGTTATAATAGCTAAAGGATTGAGCAGTCATTTCCAGATTAGTCACACCATGACTCTTAGTACTTTCTCTCCATCTGTATATCGCTTTGGTGCAACATACATAGGTCTTAAACAAATTTCACCTACTGAGGTAATCCCTGTGCTAGATTTTGTACGAAGATAAATTTAAATCTAGAAATGTATAAATCAAGTATGTATATACATTTTTTAAGCAATTTTTTATAGTCTCATTAAAAGATTCAAATATTAATTTTTTAAAGTTTCTATTTTCATGCAGTCATTTCCTGTCTTGTTGGGAGATATTGACTCCAGTGGTAACATGAATGCTAATATCATCCATGCCATTACTGATCGTCTCAGGGCAAAGCTTGTAGCTCAGGTTTGTCTTAAGAATTTTTTGTTTTTTTTGTTTTAGAATATTTCCCACAAAAAAAAAGTAATGTAGCGATTTTGTAAAAAAAAAAATTTTTGTCATAAAATATTTCATTAAAATTTTTTTTTAAGGCATTGCCAATATTTACTATTCATATGTATCTTACATTGCATTATTCTTTTGTACCGATTCTTTTTGTTTTTCATTTGTTAGTTTTGTGT
Organism: Biomphalaria straminea; assembly: GCA_021533235.1. Taxonomy (NCBI): domain Eukaryota; kingdom Metazoa; phylum Mollusca; class Gastropoda; family Planorbidae; genus Biomphalaria; species Biomphalaria straminea. Next base: position 9,885,043 of record JADKLZ010071522.1, on the reverse strand, counting down.
TTAATTTTTGCTAAATGTTGAATATAATATTTATTGAAGGTTTAAACAAAAAATAGTACCTTTTAATTATTGTGATTCCTAGTATCTTCCATGCCTTTTTGTCATGGATAGCTTGATTTTTGAATATATAGTAGGACTTAAATTATTAATCTAATAAAAGTCTCAGATTCATTTCTCTCTGTATTAAAAAGACATCAATTGTTGTCAGGCACTTAACACTTTTAGTGCTGCCTTATTCCCTGGGAGTAACTTCCCTAGCTCTGACTCTCAGAGAATAACTTTGTATGTGGTATTTGTTTCACTATATCTAATGTTAAATATTTTTGTTCTACTTAAAAACTGGTCGAAAACTAGATACTGTCTATTTTTATGAGACTTGGAGATAACTATAAATAATATAATGTCTTAGTGTTTATTTATTATTCTTTTATGAGATTGTAAGTGACAAAATGGATTTAGTTTCTATATTTGTTGATTAAATAAACAAGAGTATCCATTTCCCTGTAAAATAGACTCATACATGTTAGATTGACTGTATATAATAAAATACAAAAGTTCTGTTAGTTTTGTTAAGGGAACATGTCCATAAATAAAAGTTCTTTGTTTTGTTAAACATTAATTCTGCAGACAAGGGATTGAAGCTGAGAACTTTACCTTTTGAAAGTACTGGGAGGATATAAAACTACCAGAACTTTTCCCTGGTTATTACATTAAATTGAGTTGTACTTTTTTTCTTTGTGGCTATGATAAAATAGAAATAGTAAAAGGCATATTTAATTACATTTGAATTTTTTTTTTTCTTTCATCTGACAGTTTCAACCTAATAAATGTGTGGGCCAACAGGTATCATTAGATTATAAGGGAGATGATTTTACTGCCTCCCTTACTGCTGGAAATATAGATCCATTATCAGCATCAGGTAAAGATACTAGAATGATTATTGTCTTTTATTGTAGTTTTTTTTTACATTTTAGTTTGAATTGTTTTTCTGTTTGATGAATGAAATAAAAGAAAATTTGTGTCTACATCCAGCTTCCTGTTTAGCCAGAATTCAATGTATTTTTCTTAGAGAAGTGTAAATGTTAATTTAAGTAGTTTGCTGATTTTTACAAAGCTTATATCAACTCACTCTGTTATTCTGGTAAAAAAAAATAAATAAATTATGGCTTTTGTATAGAGCTGCTTTCATGCTTATAGCAAGCTCATTTGTGGACCAGTTGGAGGAGGGGGTATCTGGTAGGTTTTTTCCGTGCTTCCTTTTGGCGCTCAGTAAACACAACTCTTCTTGAGTCAGGTTTCGAACCTCGAGCCCCCTTCATAGGTAGCCAAGCCTCTCGACCAGGCTTTTTGTCCGACACCCAATCTCGGATTAAGCTAAAACTTTGCGCAATTATTTCTTTTATGTGCCAACACGAGAATCAATTTTTAAAAAAGAACCAATTAGTTATTTAACTATTGTTAATTAATTATTTTATTTGGTATCTCAAACAAGTGAAAGAAATTGTAATTGATGAAGTGGTTGTATAAACTGAAATAGTCTCCTTTATAGGTCATTGCTCTAAACATTATGTAAGTATACAACTTCTCTAGTCATGAGTACCTCACTAGCAGAGTGTTAGTATGTATGCAAGAGGAGGCATGAGCTATGAGTTTGACTTCATGCCATTCCCCCCACCCCTTTTTTTTTCTTTTTTGTAAATGCTTTTAAAAACAATTAAGATAAAATCCACCCAGATATTCCTTTCTTTCTCCGCCTCCTTCTCCCCTCCTCCTCAATTTCCCAACTGGTCCAGAGAAAGGATAGGATTATAGCGTATTGAGCAAGGAAAAAGCATGAAATAGTGCTAACAAAAACAATTGGTAAAAATATTATTAATCCCCCAAATTTATTGTTGTTGGTCTAGATCTATACAAATTTAATTACATTCGACTGATCCAAACTAATTGAAACATCTACACTTCTTTATAAGCTTTGTTTTGTTTTGTTTTTTTAAAGTATTTTTTGTGATTTTCTTGTTTAAAGTATATTTTACTGTAACAGAGTCTCAGTGTTAGGATACAGACACCCATATTTCTAAAAAATTAAGTGTTGATCTAAGTTTATCTGCTGAGCTTCTCAGATATTTTATTTTCTCTTGTTCTTATGTGTGCAGGTTTATTAGTTGGTCATTACCTTCAGCGTGTCACACCAAATCTTGCTCTGGGAGCTGAGATCATGTACCAGCGAGGACAGCAAGTACCTGGAGGGGAGATAGCTATCATGTCTTTAGCAAGTCGATTTTCTGGTGTGTCAGAATTTTTCATTTTTAGCAAAAACATATATTGTGAAAGCTTTTTTTCTTTTTTCAATCTGACATAATCAGAAAACATCTTAAGTAGCTCAATTTTTTAAAAATCATATCAATTTCTTTTAAAACCCTCAAACTAAGATAGTTAATGCAATAATTTAAGTTAGTATCTAGACAATATTGGACAGGATTCTATAATATATATATCCTCTTTATAATTTTAACTTAAAAAAAAATGTTTCCTATTTCGACATGAAGGTGAAAAGTGGCAACTGAGTGCTAACTTGAGTCCCATGGCTGGAAATCTCCACACTTGTTTCTATCAGAGAGTTCATGACAATTTACAAGTTGGAGTCGAATTAGAAACAAGCATACGCATGGCTGAGAGTACTGCAACTGTAGCTTATCAAATAGACATTCCTAAAGCTGATGTTGTATTCAGAGGTGAGTGTTTACTTTCTGCAGATAACCAACAAAAAATTATTTTTTTGTTGTTGAATTCTCAGCTCAAATCTTAGGGCATTTATTAAGTTTCTGAAAGAATATGTTATGTTTATAGATAGCTGGAAGGCTGGAAAATCAAGTCTTAATGACTGAAACTGTTTTAGCCAGCGCTGAAGGCACAACTTTTGTATGCACTAGTGGGTACCTGACATTGGGGAAAAGTATAGGTGGTTGGTCATTGTGCTGGCCACGTGACATCCTTGTTAAGTGAGAGCCACAGAAACAGATAACTTTAAATCATCTGCTTCATAGATTGCAAGGTCTGATAGATAGGGGAATTTAACTTCTACTTTACCTATACTATTATTGAATTATTTTTTTTAACATATTGTTATTTGTGTACATCATTAGCACCTTTATCTGTAGTTGGTCCAGTAAAATCTTGTCTTAATTCATATACTAGTAACCTAGTCATTTAGGACAGTGACATGATTCTGTATAATACAGCTCTACATGCTTTTTGTTATATGAAAAAAAATGCGTGTGTGTTTTCATATTGCTGACCACTACATTCTAGTTTTGTATATTTATAACTCATTTTGTTCATTTCTCTTTGCCAGGTCAACTAGACAGCAACTGGTGTATAGGAGGTGTCTTAGAGAAGAAACTAGCTCCTTTTCCCTTTACTCTTGCACTTAGTGGCTATGCCAACCATGTAAAAAGTCAATATCGCTTTGGCATTGGAATGATAATTGGATGAATCCAGCTGTTATTAGTTGTAGATCTTTTTGATTTATTTTTTTTTAACAAAAGAATGGTGTTTTTCTAAGTGCAGACAGTGTATAGATTTCTAAGTGACCCAAACTGTTGGAACTTTAAGGAACAAATGTGTTATTCTACATGGCCTTGTTTTATGTTTTGCAGCTCTCTTCAGAGAATGCTAACTTATCTGTTTTTATTTCATTTCTCGTTTGTTGGTTAACAAGTTCACCATTGAAGGCTGGAACTTGTTGACAATAGAATCTATTGTTTTCAAATTGATACTTTTTATAGCTAAATATTTGGTCCAAGAAGTAACGACTGTTTTCATAGAATCTACTCAATTTAATTTTTAAGGAAAATGTATTGAATAGGTTTTAGAAAGTTGATAGTGAAATTTTCTGACCATGTGGGTTTTCAGTATTAAACATTGTTAATATATGTGTATGTTTTGGTTATATGGACTAAAGATCAAGAAATTTATAACAAATCACAATAATATACTAGTACCTTTATTGCATGTGACAGTTTGTTTTTTTTTCCCTAAAACTTTGATCTGAAAATAAGTCATAGTTTTAAATCTGTTTCACTGGAAACTTGTGTTATGAGACTTCACACTTTGTTCACATTTTGTATACTATTTACAAAATTTTTGAACATTTATATATATACTGTTTCACCATCAATTGCATTAGGTCGGAATATTTGATGTAGACTTTGGTCTTTGCGAGAAGTTTGAAAAACTAAGAGAAAAAGAAATTAAACTCCCTCATCTTTTCATTATCAAACTCTTAAACATTTGCATAATGAGGTTTTTTAACATTTAAAGAACCCTTGTTCCTGAGTTATAGCTAGTGTTGTAATGTGAGTAGCATTCTGGACTTTTAGAGTAGAACTATTGGATGAATCATACAATTTTGTCTGGGTTGACCACTGTTTGCATTTTCACATGATCAAAATATCTAGTTTCATTTTAAAAAGGTATCCCATAGATACATGATGCAATCATATTTCTGTACATTCTTTTGTGTGTCGAAGTGATATCGCTTTGTCTAGGCTTGCAAGAACATGTGAGATATCAAGTGTGTGCTTTGGATGATTTTATAACCACTGTAATAAAAAAAAATTGATCTTGTTTTGTGTGTGTGCATCTAAAAGGTTTCAGAATGTAGACATATCTATTCAAATTTTATTAGTTGAAAGGACCACTTTGTGTGAGATCTGTTGTGTTTTGAATGCTTTGAATATCTTTACAACATCAGAGAAAAAGTTGAATGTCTTGCAATGTATGAAAAAGATATAAACATTTGAGCTCTTTTAAGACTTGGATCCTGGTGATATCTTAGTGTACTTTGTCTCAACATGTGCATTAGTAGAAAACGTTAATGTCTTAGGAGTCATAAACAGATTATTTAACACTATAATGTTAGTCTATCAACAAAATATTGAGTGATTTGAAAGTTTAGTACAAACACATCTATTATATGTGTCAAACATTGTGTCTTATCTTATCTTATACATTACAAATGTTCCTTCAAAAAGGAAAAAACTGATGTCCTATGCGTATTCATGTGTTTAAGAGCTAGTCTTAAGTAGGAAATCTGAGCAATTCTAAAATATCATCTTAAATTGCTCATTGTTGTGTATATGCATGTGTGCTATTGAACATTAAATTAAATGGTTGAAATTTTACAAATAAAATGTCACAAGATTTAGCTACTGCAGAATAAGTAGAAGTGAAAATGTTATCAACTATATTTTTGTTTAGTGCGGTTCTATAATTCACTGTTGTATCATTTTTTTTTTCCTTCACATTACTAGATATTATATTCTTATTAACTTCCATATTCTTTTAAACATTTGCAAACGTTGAATAAATATGTGATTACAAAGAATCTGTTTAATTAAAAAGTGTATTATGAATTGATTTACATGCTTTTGTTTTTTACTTTGTTTATTAGGTATGAGGTATGTTATTATTTTCTATTGAAACTTTTAGGGAACTATGCATTTAACTATTTACACATTATCAGCAAAATATTAGTTATTACCTGTCACCAATCTAACCATTTAGTGCCTTTTGGGATTTTGTTTGACAAAATGGAAGTTTTATAATTTATTAGTGTTAAAAAAATGGTTTTTGAATCACTTGTAATGACAATGAGATAAACCTACAAAGCAACACTTACATTTTCAAATAAGTTCTCAATTTTAAGAGTAAAATAACAAAACAACTTTGCACTATCAGTTTAGCTCAATAGTAAAAGTAATAAAACAACTTTGCCCTATCAGTTTAGCTCAATAGTAAAAGTATATAAAACAACTTTGCACTATCACCTAAAGATAAGAGTAAGGATGAAATAGCAACTACTACTATCTATTCTTATAGCCAAAGTCAATTTTATTTTGTGTCAAAAACACAAGTGGAGCTTTTAGTGCTTAAACAAATGACTAAACAAAGGTAACATATAATAGTGGGACAAGGGGTTGATAATTATTGAGAAAAGTTGAAGATGGTGAAAGCTATGTAAAAATATGGTTAAAAAGTCCTGTTTGTATTGGTGCATTTTAAACTTGTCTTTGAAAGAAGCCTTCAATTTGTGTTAAGCCTGTTAGTGTGGAGAAATTGGATAAGCTTAATTACTGATTTGAAATGTTCTTTGGGGGCCCTGGATAGTAAGTTAAGTCACCCCTGTTGACCTGTGTTGCTTCTAGGGGATGTGTTGCAATGTTGGAAGTCTATTTCAGTTCTCAACAGAGGTTATCAAGAGTTCACCTTATTTGCTTGACATTCTCTCAATAACTTGTGTACCTTGTGGATGCTGTTAGTGATTCTTAATATACCAGGTAGCTTAAACAATTTTTAGTAGGCTAAGTTAAAAAAAATTCTGGTGAATGCCTGAGATAAAAGCAGTTGGTCCTTACTCAACACCTTTCTGCCCACTGGAACTCAGGTTTTAATGGTACATTACTAATTAAATTTCAAGGAATGCAGTAGAAAACTACATAGTTATTGCTAACTATTGAAATACTTATTTTGAAAACATGACAACATAAATAAAAGAGCGTGCAGCAAAATAAATATTTTTTTTATTGTCATTACATTGATATATATCACCAGTACACAAGCACAGTTCGTGAAAACTTAAGTCCCCCCTCCTTTCTATTCATGCCATAAAAGCCATCAAACATTGTGTGACCACATTTCTTTTAACAGTTTTGGAGTGAGCCTTCAAAACACAAAATTATCAATTTCAAGTAAACATTTTGTATTAAAGCTTCACAATTTGACACACAAGTCTATGTAATGAACATGCAATGGTATATATTTCTCAGTATCAAATTGAATTTGTATTTTTTTTCTTCATGAAATCAGATCTAGTCATCAGCCCAAATTTCAAATGTTCAGTGTAAGGAATTGCTACTAATCAAAGCCAGATAAATAATAAAGTGCGGAAAAAAAAAGTACTATAAATACATAATTCTTAATTATTTATTTAGACAGTATAATTACATAATATATATACTATGAAATGTCTGCAAATATTATTTTCTAAATTATTAATACTATTTCTATTCAACTCTTCTGTACATGAAAGTAAAAGTCATGTTAAATCAAACTTTCCCTAACAGATCAAATAAGTCCCTTGGGAAATGTTATATGAACCTGTTAATGAGGCCAATGGTTAGTGGGAGTGTTGGCAAGTACACAACCATCAGCCTCTTCTCCAAAAAATAAATAAAAGTAATATGCTTGCATTAAGACTTTGTGTTCTGTGGGGCTGATGATGTAAAGCTTATCTGTTTCTGTGTCCAGTCTGATGGTCAATGTGTCTTGTGACCAGCACAATACAACAAACAGATAAAGAGTTTGTTGGTTTCATTATTATTATTATAGCTTTTATAGAGCGCTACTTTTATGCTTATAGCATGCTCAGAGCGCTTTGGTCCAATCTCATTTGTGGACCAGTGGGGGGGAGGGGGTATCTAGGAGTTGGTTTTCCATGCTGCCTTTGGGCGCTCAGTAAACACAACTCTGCCCAAGTCGGGTGTCAAACCTGGAGCCCCCTTCTATGTAGCCAAGCCAAGCTAAAGCCGCACTTAGCCTCTCAACCACGCTTCCCACAACATAGGGAATGTTCAGGAAGACCTGAAGCTCAAAATCGAAGTCTTCATTGGAATTTGGACTCGAGACCCTTGGTTCAGAAGCCAAGCATTTTAACACTCAGCCTCCATGCCTTTAAAAGAGGCCAGGTATTTATAACATGGGTTAAAGACTGTTCACTGCCAAAATATTCCAATTGGACTTGAAGTCACATCAACAGAGTGTTCAATCACCTGAATATCCAGCTCCATCATGCACTTACACCAATTTACTACTATTGTACAAATGCTTCAATAGGAAGATAGACTTTTATTTTGTTCCTATGTTAACATCAAGTATGTTATATGTATATCAGTACCTGTTAACTTAGATAAATAAAACAATTTATAAGCATGATTTATTGCCTGGTTCTCTGCTAGGTGGAAACATCTATCCATAGAAATGACAACCTATTTCAAACATGATAAATAATAAATATTTGTCTTTCTAAAACAGAACACAAGATTGCGGTTGGAAATAAAGCTTACCATTTTCATCACTATAAATAACTTAGTTTTGTAAAAAAAAAAAAAAATGAATGATGCAAGAGAGATAGCTGTCAGTGTGCACACATATTTAAAACAAATATGAACATTTATAGTCTATGTACCATTATACTTGTAACCATTACATATGGGAAAAACATGAAAATTAAATTTAGATCTTTATAAAGTAGACCTCTCTGATGTTTACTGTTCAGCACATTTGGTCTCCAAGAGTTTCTCTCCATAAGATGCAACAAATATTAAACATACTAAGGGTTATCACAATGTAAAGAAAAGAAAATCTGAACAAATGGGTAGACTTAAATATTTGAGTAGTTCAGTTGTCTTAGTGTCCATGTTACATAGCATATTCTAAAACCTCTAGTTTAGAAGAAATTAATATAAGCTAGACTTATCTCTTTTGACATAAGTGTTGGTACTAGTAATATTAGCAGTATGTTTTATGAAGTAAAACTACTGCAACATCAGCAATGATCTTAACCAGGCCCCAGATTGAATGACAATTGTGACTTAGTATCCAACTAAACGAGCCCTGCACTATCGAAGTGTCTGTTGGCACATTTGCTCTGTAAAGCATTTCCCTCCTACTCTGATGGTAAAAAGTGCATTCATGGTGAGAACAAATGTTTTGAATGTAGTGCAACATTATACATCAGTAAGATCAAAAAATTTATTTAAACCAATAAATAAATTCAATGTGAATTTTGGCATTCAGATTTAAACATGATATTAGTTTTTCCTATAAATTATAAATGTACATAAATTATGCTTACATTCATGTCAGTTTAAAACAAAAACTGTTTACAATGTTTAGGTAAAGGTACCCCTTTCAGACCCTGTGATCTATGAACAGATGATGTAAGGCTCAAGGCAGATAGTTAACTACGGTGTCCTGTGGCCAGCACAAGGACCAACTGCCTTTACTTTCACCAAAGTAGGTCAGGTACCCATCAGAGTTGGGTGGCCTCTCAAGGGGGATCTACCAGTGGATCTGTAGTCAAGCACTTTAACAGTCTGCTATCAGGCCACCTTACAATGCTTGGATGAAAGTTTAGAACAGACAAATGTATACAATGAACAAATATAATTGAATGTTTTGCTCTTAAGTTATTTATATCAACACAACATCAACTAGAGAATGATGTTTATTCAAAGCAGTGAAAGACATTGAAAGAACTAAAAAGCGTAATTTTTTGTTTCTAATAAGGTTGAGAAAAAATACATAATGCTGAAATATAATTATGATATGCACCTTGTAAAAATATGTGAAATTTCTTTTCGCTTGAAGTTCTGCTTTAGACACAGGTACTTTGCAACAACTCAGCAATTTTTTTTCCACAGTAGTCGGAGGCTTTCTTGGCCTCATAGCTGAACAGGGCAAAGTTGAGGAAGCCATGAGGGAGATCATCGATGAGGTGAAGCTCAACGGGAACATCCAGTTTGCGTAGGCGCCGAGCAAAGCTGACAGAGTCATCTAGCAGGGGGTCAAGATGGCAGCCCTAGAGTGAACAAAAGACGTAGGTTAGTGAAGTCTGATGACCTGAAAACATAACTAAGAAATGCAGTGAAGGTTGTTATTCGGTGCTACACTAATAATAATATATTTTAAAAAATTAAAGCCATGAGTATTTTTATCTTGTCACATGGGCACATAATGAAAAGTTGTTTTTTTAACACTATTAGAAATGTTAGTAAAGAATGGTACAGCCTCATTAAGTACAATATTAACACTAGACACATTCAAAGGATGCAACACTTTCTATTCTGTACAACTGAACTAAGAATATTAAGTTGAAATTCTCTGGGATTTTACATTTTCAGAATACTCACAGCATTAGCTGTGTTTTATTTGTTGTGTGAAGTAAAGGAGGTTTGTCAATGTACTGACCATATAGCACCAAGGAAAGTTCACCAAGAGAATTCGTCAATGATTGTATAATAAAAAAATAGTAAAAAAAAGTAAAGTTCCCCTTTCAGACCTTGTGGTCTATAGGGCAGATGAAGTAAAGTTCATCTGATTCTGTGGTCTACGGTTAACTAGGGTGTCATGAGGCCAGCACAACAAACAATCGCCTTTACTTTTCCCCAACTAAGGTCAGGTACCCATAAGAGCTGGGTGGACTCAGAGGCGCCAGAAGATCCTGAAATAAAAATCCCAGTCTTCGTCAGGATTCGAACACCGGACTCAGGTTCAGTAGCCAAGCGATTTACCACTCAGCCACCATGCCTCCTGTATGATAATATTTGTAGTTAAATTCAGGCCTTGACATTATGTAAAAAGGCTGATGGGTCCCACCATTTTATTTTTCTATAAAACTTCCATTTCGTCAAACAAAATACCAATCACTGAATGAGTTCAATGAGGCCTTGTGAGTGTGAGGTACAACTCTGCTTCCATTCTTTTTTCTTTTTTAAATAATTACAGAGTAAACTCCAAAACAGAATGTATAGCTCAAAATCCCTTTTCTGTATTTTTGTTCTTGTCTGAAAGTCTGAATATTGTATTTCTGTAGCTCAGAATGCTTACCATCACTCGGTAGATGCTGCTTCCAACTGACAAATCTCATCCTCTATAGCTGCAAAAAGGGGACCTTAATGGGACTCGTTCAATTCATAATAACTGGACTCAACATTCAAAAACTGGGCACTGGCGAAATAACTGAGCTGATAGACAGGTCATGGCATTGATGTGATAGACTGACAAACCATTCTTACCACAATGCAAACCCTTGTCAGTCCTTTCAAGAGGTCGTCAGGGGCCAGCAAGGGAGACATGTAAGGGTTCTTCACCACTGGAGCTTGGCGCAGTTTGTGGAGGGGACTGTGACATGCAAAAGTTCTTTTGTCGAAATCTGATGGTGACATTTCTGTCTGAGAAGAAAATATAAGCATTTGGACTTGGAAACAAAATCTAAAAGAAACTGAATATAAAAATACAAATGTTCATGAAAGCCCTAGCTGACTGACTCACCACTCATCATCAATTATCTCATTTGGGCGAGATGAAAAAATATGAACATTTAACCTGTTATTAATTACTTTGTGCATACAACAGCTAAGCATCTTTCGCAATCAAGCTGGCAGCGGTTAATTTTCCCTAAAAATGATTTTTTTAATTTGCAGTTTCATCCCATAAATTTTCTTTAAAGCCTACAGTACTTCCTTTTTTAAAGCATTTCATCGGAACTGGAATATTCTTTCGATTCCAAAATTTAATGTTTGATTCTAACCATCATCTCTTCCTTTTCTTAAAAATCATGTTAATACTGACAAAATAAATCAAAGCAATTAATAAACTAATTGATTTTTTTTTTCGAAAATGCTGAACACTGGGGTATCTGTATGAAGTCTTTAGCATTTGAAGCACTATTTGATTACAACTAGATCTAGATCAACATGCATTCTAGTATATAAAACTAAATTTCCAACCAATTCTCATAGCAAATAGAAGGGGGCCTATTATAAGTTTAAAAAAAAACAACAACTTTTTGTATAATACTATAAAAAGTGGGGGAAGGGGGTATTTCTATCCTTGGAACACTGAAGTCAAGAGAAATTTATATAAAAACTTCTATTATATGATAGTAAGTAACTTATGAGCTCATCAGCTTATAAGTAACTAAATCATATACAAATAGCAAAAATTTTAATTAATTATGGTGTGTCTAGCTTACCTTAATAAAATGTGGTAACTGAGTTTCTGATAAGTAGGCTGGTGAAGCTAAATGGGAACCAGAGTGACTCTTTGAATTCAATACTGGTGCTGAGCCACACCTCAAAATTTTAGGAGAGGGTTCTGATGAGCTAGCTTCTAGGCTGCTGGTAGGCTGTGGTAGAGAAGATTCTGATGCAGTGCTGAGTGGGCCCATTGGAGATTCAGATGAAAGAATATTAGGTTTAAAAGACCTCTTAAGTTTTAACGTGTTGGGCGGTTTGACTTGCTGCTGCCCTTGTGATGCTTTTGGAACTGGGTTTACTTGGGCACTGTCGCTGTCTTCTACTTCTCTGTCGACCTCTCTGTCAGATGTCATGTCCTGAGGATGGTCTAAGTCCTCGGCGTCAACCTCTGCGTCCATGAGAATGTTATGAGATGGGTAAACTCCCTCACTGTTGACAACTCTGTTTGATGTGAAATTTATTTGGCTCTCTATACAACACACAGGTGGTTCTACTCTACAATCGTTCAATTGTTCAGAGATGATATCAATTTGTTCCATCCCATTATAAGGAACTGCTTCTCCAAAGCAATCTCCTTGGCTTTGAATCGTCTCTAATGGAAATGAGGGCTCTGGTATAACATTTGGTTCATTTAGAATAGAGCATTCAACAGGTGAGGAGTCCAAACCCTCTAGGGCATCTCTAAGTAACTGTTTATTTTCTTCTGGGAGGTCAGCGATCATGTCAGGTGTGACCTCACCACTAGAAAGACCCCCAGCACATATGAATGCTTTATCTTCTTTGGACTGATCAATGAGTTCAGCGACAGTGGAGCAAGGAGCTTCAATGTCTTTAGCTTGTTGGATATCACAGGCTTCTTTTGGTTCTAAATGTTGATTGGTGGTAGATACAGGAGGCAGTTCGGTGAGGACTGGGTGTGATTCTGTAGAGAATGAAGAAACTGGTTCTGTCATTGGAATAGCACATGGTTCTGTGAGGAGTGATGCATGGGGTTTGGTAATGAGAGTAGGCTGTGGTTCAGTGGGGACAGTACTCTGATGATCTATATTAGATTCTGATTGTAAATCTGTGGGAGGTATAGAACATGGTTCTGAGGTGATAACAGTACTTGACCCTGCCAAGTCAGAATGTTCTATATTGAAATCTAAGTGTGGCTCATTTGTGACATCAGTCTGTGGTAATGTGGTGAAAATGACAGGTGGACCTGTGATGGACACAATGGAAGAAGTTGTTGGAGCTTCACCTATTTGAACATCTTCTTCTACATTTAACCTCTCAGCAGGTTCAAGCACCTCTGTCTCAACTTTTCGTGTGTCACCATTAACTACATCATGTGGTTGGTCTCCACATTCTTCATCCAGCTCCCCCATGCGACGTTCCAGAGGAGAGAAAGGTGTGGACAGTGCAGTGGCATAGCTCACTGACGTGTCAACCAATGAGGATGAAGACGCTGTTGAGGTCAACATCTCCTCAGCTGGCAAACTGCTATTGTTAATGCCAACCTCATCATTGTTTTTATCAGTCAAATTTTCAAAGTCAGAAGCACTACTAGCCATGGGCTGCTGGCTAGAAAAAGTCACAGCAATAGAGCTTTTCGATCTTTGGAGTCCATTTTTCTCTAGATCATTTTCTTCTCTGAGGGATGGATCGTTGAAATTATTTATTTCATTGGAAGAGCCGGGCTCTGAGTGTTGTGACACAGGGGAGGAGTGTGTTGCAATCATGTGCTTCCGAGAATGTTTAGCCTGGAACTTTGGGAAGTTGGACAAGACATTTTGTGATGAGGGCATGAATGAGGCCAAGCTGCTGAACAAGCTGTGTGCACTCTCCATCATAAGCTTAGCTCTCTGTTGAAGACCATCAAGATTAAAAGAGTTGACTGTATCCTTCTGGGAACAACCTTGATTAACAGCTGTGTGAGGTAGCACTGTGCTGCCAACCTTTGAACCAGCTGGGAAAACACAGCTTCCATCGTTAACCAGCTGAGAAAATATTTCAGTGTCACTCTGCCGTCTGACATCACTGACTTGTCTGGGCAGACTGTCATCAACACTTCTCATATTAAACATGCTTTCACTCTTCTGAAACCCCATTTTCATCGGCTGCCCTGAGGAACCTTTCTGGATTTCGGAAAATTCAGAGAGAGTGTCTGCTTCAGAAGTGCTAGGAGTGCCTGGGTCGTGGAAGCCATCACGGCTTTTATTTTCACCCACAATGAGCCAGTCATTGTCATGGGTCTCATATGCTCCAAACTGAATGTGAGTCAAGCTCTTCTGGGAATGAACATCATCCATTTTGGGAGTGGACAGAGGGTGTTCCTCATTTACTCCAGCGTAAGCTAGAAAATAAAATATTCAAATTGAGAATTATGATTAAACAATTTGAATAATAAAACTAAGTTTTTGAAACAAAACTTAATAAAATACTCAGAAAGACACAAAGAAAAAGGCACATTCCTCGCCCCATATGCTAGGACAAAGTTGTACAAATGCCCCTTCTACCCTAGCGCTATTACAGCATGGAATGGATTGCCTGAGCTAGCCAGGAAAACCAGTGACTTGGCAGAATTTAAGTCATTGGTTAATATGCATGACTAAATGCATGACGCGTAGGACGTAATCATCTTCTTTTTTGAAGTAACGTCTGTATTGTATAAGATAAGATACTTTAAGTAACCAAATGTTCTCATTTTGATAAATCAGAACAACATTTTGAAAGAGGCAGAGAAGCATATCACTTGTGTTTATTTTATTAATTCAGACCAACCTCATGGAAAATAGAAAGAAGAAGATCACTAAAACTTGGAAACATGGTGACAGATTAATAAAATTATCATATTTAGAAAAAAAAGAAGACATCAAATCTTTTGTTCACAATATTTTACTTACAGCTATAACGAGGTTGGATACATCTATACAGATTTTAGTGTGCTGGATAGCACTTTTTGATATCCTGACACACCCGGATATGGCCGGATACATGTAGAGTAAATAGCTATCTTCTACTAAACATTTTGCCAAACTTCAAAACTTCTTATTGATGAATGAAAGTTGATCAGCATGAATTAACATTGTCAATGTAGAATATATGCATGTATATTGCACTAATGTCAAGCTCTCAAAATTAAAATGCATTCTGGGTTGTAAACAAGGGTATATGTATTTGTCCATGTATTTCAGTCGTCTAACTGGCCATCAAGCTTATGTTTTAAAGGCAAAAAAAACTGTTTCTGGTCCTGGCATCTAGGGCCTGATATTGAAGGAGTCTGAGATGTTTAGCTCTCCCTTTAACTTTAACCCTGGTTGTGTCTTTTAGGCTAATATACCCAAATCTGAGCCTTTTATCTATATCAAAATAAAACTGGCTTACTGAGCTATAAAATATAGTAATTAACAGGTAGTTTGTGTAGAAAAAAGGTAATTTGTGTAGGTGTGCATTTTGTAGTCCAGCTTCATAACTGAGATGTATCTCCAAGTAAGAAAACTCTGTACATATGTAAATGTGTGGCTTGAAGTCCAGTCTTTTAATTGAGATTTATTTCCAAGTAAGAAAACTCTGTACATATGTAAATGTGTGACTTGAAGTCCAGCCTTCTAGTTGAAATTTATTTCCAAGTAAGAAAACTCTGTACCTGGTTACATGTGTAGAGGTGTGGCTTTAAGTCCAGCCCCCTAATTAAGATTTACTAGAAGTAAACAAAATCAGTTTGCTCATAAGGTGTGATCTCTCAACCTCTTTACAAATTACATCTGTTCCATCTGGTCTATCTATGTGTCTATCTATGAACTTAAAAATAAAGGGGGGTGGGCATTGTTCATCTCTACTTCTGTGGATATACACACACACAGCAAGACAGACATCTGGTTAGCGTGATAAGGTTAAGGAATATAACATATTAACTAACCCACTCATAGGTCAAGACAAACAAAGTAAAAAAATTTGCCAGCCATTGCTGCTAAGTATGTAATGTGTATTTAAAATGTAAAGTTTCATTTCTGTTTATATTATATTGAACTATATTGTACTTTTTACTATCCAGCCAACTATGCAACAATGATATTTGTCTGGACCTGAATATGGCTGGATAATAATAAAATAGCCAGACATTTGGCTGGAGCCGGAGCTACTATCCATGCCACCTTAGTACTGATACATGGGCCTTTGTGTATTCAACTAAGTCAATCAACAAAGATCTTATAAAGGAGATAAACATAAAGCAACACAAATCAGAAGATTCTCTTCTATTTTACCATAATATAGTCAGTACTTATCTTGTTCAATGTTGAAATACTATTCGTAATAGAAACTTATTTACCAGCAAGACATCGAGACACAAGTCCAACAGGCAAGATAGGATCCAAAAGGCTCAGAAGCCTGGCAGGTGAGGGTGTGTACCTAACCACAGTGCAGGGATAAACACAAACCACAGAGTCAGGGGATCTGATGCCAAAGGAAGCAGCCCTCATGGCAGTGGCAATGGCCAGATTCCCACCAGCACTGTCACCAACTATGAGTATTTTTTCTCCACTTGAGCCTAAAAAATAAAAGAATAATTTAAAAAAAAATGCAAAAAAAAACTATTCTAAAAAAAAATAAAAATAGTTATGTGCTCTTTAAAGTGTTACTTTGCAATAAAAGTTAAAAGCCAGCTTCAATGTACATAGTACAACTATAGATTTTACAACATTTAATTAGGACAGCAATATACTGATATAACAAACATTGGTACACAAGTTAATGTAAAAGATAACATAAAATCAACTTTGTGCACTAAGTCAAAGTGTTAACAGTAACCATACAATTTTCAAATTGTATCCACCTAAATAAACTAATAGCTACTGTTATTAAACTAATGGCTCTACTACAGAAGTCAAGTGTTAGTCAAATATTTCCTTAAAGCTATACTGATTTGGATGTACTGAAATGAAATGTATACTATATCATTGACTTTAAATCTCTTCCACTCAGCAATCATACAATTACAGTGAGAGTAGGATTGCTGAAATAGTTTGTCAATGTGAACATTACTGAGTTCTAACAGCCAGCAGGACATATCTACCTCTATGGTATACTAATATATATTAGTTGTATCCCAGTGAATACTGGTATTTTGAACTTCAGGATTTTTAAGGAGCCCCTGAGTCCATCCAACTATGATCCAACTCTAATGGGCACCTGACATATATTGGAGAAGTAAAGGCAGTTGGCCATTGAGCTGTCCATACAAACAGAAGAGTTTTACATCTTCTGCCCCCATAAGTTGCAATGTCAGAAAGGGTAACTTTACTTTTATCATATGTCGCAATGTCATAAAGGGTAACTTTACTTTCTCATAGGTCCCAACGACAGAAAGGGTAACTTTACTTTCTCATAGGTCCCAATGAAAGAAAGGGTAACTTTACTTTTATCATAGGTCGCAATGTCAGAAAGGGTAACTTTACTTTCTCATAGGTCACAATGTCAGAAAGGGTAATTTTACTTTTATCATAGGTCACAATGTCAGAAAGGGTAACTTTACTTTCTCATAGGTCACTATGTCAGAAAGGGTAACTTTACTTTCTCATAGGTTGCAATGTCAGAAAGGGTAACTTTACTTTCTCATAGGTCACAATGTCAG
>JADKLZ010071522.1:9831735-9865175 GCA_021533235.1 Biomphalaria straminea | reverse complement strand
TGAGATAAAAATTTTTAATTTCTTTTGAATGGTAAGAATGGCTGCTTTAAAAACTCAAAGAATAAAACAATATTCACATACTGCAAAATTATAACAGTGATGGAGCATCAGAAATCATATCTGTAACTTTCCAGAACTAAAATGGAAATATATCTTAAGAATAAGCTTACTTCATGTGATTTGGATGACTGGGCAACAAATCCACCACCATGGATATGGATAACAAGTCCAGCAGCTTTTGGTTTGGCAGCAGGAGGGGACATGACTTTTAGGCTTTTCCTGAAAGCATGCTGGGAAATATATATAGGTCATTGAACATTGAGAACATAAGTTTAAGGGATGGCAGAATTTTATAAATACCTGGTAATTGAATTATAACCATGAAAATAATAAACAAAAATGCAGTTTGATGTTTAAAAAACATTTATGGTAAACAAAAAATGAATATGGTGATAAGATAATTGTATTGGTTCAAACAAAAGGAAATTCAGTTTGACAACAATTTTATAAATCTATATTTCTTTAAAAAGTTATTTTAAGAACAATCAATTATCACTAATTAATACTGTAAACATCCTTCTTTTCTGCTAAAAGTTAAGTTTTTATTGCATTGACAAATTGATTGATTTGTGATTCGTTGTCAAAACTTAATGAATAAAAAATATAATTCTGCTTTCTTGGTACCATGGAGGGCGTGGTGGCTGAGCGGTAAAGCGCTTCCATACTGGAGGTTCGGGGTTCAAATCCTGGTGAAGGCTGGGATTTTTATTTCGGGATTTTCGGGCGCCCTTGAGTCCACCCAGCTCTAATGGGTACCTGACATTAGTTGGGGAAAAGTAAAGGCGGTTGGTCGTTGTGCTGGCCACATGACACCCTTGTTAACCGTGGGCCACAGAATCAGATGACCTTTACATCATCTGCCCTATAGACCACTAGGTCTGAAAGGGGAACTTTACTCTTTTTTTTTCTTGGTACCCTTTTTAAATTTCAAAATCCATGTTTTTATATATATTTTGTTTTCATTTCTAACTATAAGTAAAATAATGTGATGATTATGAAGAAAAAAAAACATCTTTTTAATGAAATTTTAGCTCAGGGAGGTGAGGGGGCATATAAAAATAAAAAAAAAACAATATATTTTTAAAAAAAAATTTCATCTGACATTGGTTCTAAAAAATGAAATATTGGCTACAGATGGCTTTCAATCAACTGCCCCACCCAATCACAAGTTTTAAACATAATTTTATTTTTATAGAAAATCAATTGCTTAAAAAATTAAAGGGTACTATTTATTAAATTTCATCTATCCCTTTGGTTAGAACAATACAAAGAGCATTGAAAAAAATCAAAGAAATAGTATGGACTATATGGAAATGGATATATTACTTTTTAAAAAGATAGTTTCATTAAAAAAATTTTTATTAAATATCTACTGCTAACTTTCCTAATTTGAGGATATATTAGGATATGTCAGGAAGTGTGGGATTAATGGAATCATATGCAAGTTCAAACATTGACAGGTTGCTGAATTAAGATAGTTTAACAAAGCCTATTCTAGATAACTGCTTCACCTGTCCATCTCTTAACTGTGCAGAGATGAGCCTGACATAGACATGGCCAGGACCAGTGTGGGCACATGGAGGTGTGATGTCCACTGTATCTGAGCCATCAGCCAGTGGAAGCTTAAATGAGTCTGGCCCTAGTGTTATCACTTCATTCACATCAACTGAGGGGCAAACAAACATTGGCAGTTGCTGTGGAAAGTAATGGAAACAATTAAGCTCATTCAATGTCTCCAACTATGTCAAGAGGCCAACTGTATAAAAGTGGCAAAGGATAAATGGGCAAGAGAATGTAAGTTGAAACTTGAAGGATGTGCTAAGACAGATATTTAAACATTCAACTAGAGACCTAGAATATCCACTATGACTGGAAAAAGTAGTTACCTATATATATATATATACTATATAAAAATTCCTTATGATAGCCCAAGGATAAAATAAATGTATTTAAATCTTGGTGGATTTTTCTACCATATGTCCAATGAAGTACATTGGTGGGAGTCTAAATAAAATGTGCACATAGATGAGAGTCATTACAAAAATGTGTACATTGCTGGGATTCTAAAACAAAATGTATATCATCTCATACACTCTAACAGCAGACCATTAGAAAATGGATAACCTAGTCATGAATGGTCATTTAGGACCCAGCACCTCTGTTAAGACCAATGATTACCTTTTTTTTACTGTCCACATTAATAATAATCAAAATATTCCTGCCATTTTTATGCCAGAATAGATTTTTAGGACACCCCTGAGTTCACCTAATTTTAATGGGTACCTTACAATAGTTGAGGGGGAAAAAAAGGTGGTTGGTTGTTGTGTTGGCCACATGACACCCTCATTAACTGTAGGCCATAGAAACAGATGATTAATCATCTGCCCTATAGACCACAAGGTCTGAAAGGGAACTTTTACTTACAACTTAAATGGAGCACAGGCAGCTTGGAAGAATCCTTCTAGTATCTTTAAATGGTTTATTTATCACCCTGCAGTCCAAATCATGTGACATATACTGCCCAGTATACATGGATTTTTGTCACTATACAAAGAGACTCCATCTTTAATTTCATGGTGGCCAAAGATCTTCCGCTTCAGCCAGACTATTTTTCAATTGTTTAATAAAAAGATGCATCAAAGAATACTGTGCAACTTGGGGAACCTACACAAATTTTAAAAAGTATTTACGATAATTCGTGAGGTCAAGTCAATCCATGAGAGGTTTTCTGACAAAAACCTTTATTTTAAAAGGTTGTTCTGTCAGTTCATTTACAAACTGAAACTTTTGTTTAATGTGGGCTAGCTGGGTGTAGCTATAGAAACAAATACTGATAAGTAAAAACAAAAAATTGTTAAAATTGTAAAAAATAATGAAATAAACATGGAAACTTTTTTTTTGGTAACATTCCCCATCATAATACTTACAATCTTGAGTTCAATATGTAGGGCCTACTGGTTCATTTAGAATCTCATATGACCAGCATAAAAAAAGTGCAGTAGGTTAAGATATAGAAAAGGAAATACTTACACGCATGACAGGAGATTCAGAAAAGCCCCAGAATGCTTTGCAAAACTTGATGTCTGCTGTTCTTGTGACCTTGACAACCTTATGAAAAGGGACAATTTAAAAAAGTTAAAAGAAAAACAAAATTATTAAAAACTAAGAATATTACTGAAATAAATATATTTGAAATTCTTTCATCTAAGATTAAGAATTTGTACATAAATAATAAAAACCAATTTTAAATAATAAAATGGTCATATGATGAATCTTTCTGGTATGTGTCCAGCATTTAACCAGTTTTGATCAGAAGGAGACAGTCACTAATCAGTGGTATCACCAATGTTTCACAAAGTGAATTTTGTACCTCTCTAAAACTAAAGAAAGCGACCCCCCTCGCTGCTGCTTCTGGGCCTTGGAGATGTAAAATTTCATAATTGAGGATTTCAGAGTCTGGTAGATGTACAACTTCCCACTTGATGATTTTGGTCCTGTTAAGGTTAAGTGCATGGGAACTGCAAACCTTGAACAGAATTGTTGACAAAAAATATAATATAATGGCCTACTCAAACACTATCTACTAGATCTACCTGTTGTGCTCGGAGCTCAGGATCCAGGAAGTACTTTCCACTATTGAAAACAGAAGAAGCCACTTGCATCATCTGTGATGTCTCCAAATATCCCTCAGAATAGGAGGCCATGGCAATAGCCAACACTTGAACAGGCTTATACATGGAGTCACAAAACTGAAGGACAGAAAAATATTACAGTGACGTCTTCAGTTAAAAGTTAAAAAAAAAAACTAAAAATTTCTAGCAGCCAAGTTCTCTCAGAGTAGTGCTAGGGCAAATAAACCAAGGTGTTGTTTTTTTTTAATCTACTCACCAAGGCTGGAAAGGTGTTGTTTATTTTTTATCTAATCACCAAGGCTGGAATATCTTCTTATAAATTGCAGAATTTACTTCAAAAGAGAGGATACTAAGTCCTATGCATATACTTGTGCTAAAAGAGTCATGCATGTTAAGTAGGGACATAAGTTATGGTTTTCCTGGCTGATTCAGGTAACCCATTCCATGCCCTAATGGCAATGGTGGATACTTAATCTGGACTTAATGTTAGAATGATGAAATGGGTACCTGACATTTATGGGGAGAGTAAAGGAGGTTGGCCATAAAAACATCCTTATGAATCATTACTTTCTTTCTGTGGGAAGGCCACTCCATACATTCACTTCACACTGAATATCATCAGATAGATCAATTTAAGTAATTTAAAGATTAAAGTGTAATTAGCTAATAGTTTTCTTAAAGGGTTGAGTTAAAAGAGGGTTATGTTTTCTAACAGTTAAAAATAAACAATAAATAAATAAAATACTCAAATCCTTTTTTTTTTCCAAGTTTACCCAGACTAAACTGAGTATCAAGTTAATGATGGTAAAATAAAAGTGGTAACATTTCTGTGACAGATAGGTAATCAATTACAATTGCTTTAATAATAAAGCAGAACTTTATTGGTAATAATTTTTACTCTTTTTATCTTTGTATTTTTAAAACTTTCTTTCTATATTGCTTTAAAAAAAAAATATTTTGCTATAAAATAATAGAAAAAAAAAATATGCAGTTAGATTTTTGTTTGAATTGTGTTGAATATTTTAAATTTTTTTTTTGTGACCGGTCATTTCATCCTTGACTAATGTCAGAGCCCAGTGGCCAAAGTTCCCAAAATTAAAAATCATAGTCTTCACCAGGATTTGAACCCAGGACTCCCAATTCAGAAGCCAAGTGCTTTACCACTCAGCTACACAACATCCGAAGAAGATGTAAACATAGATGAATACTTAGAATAGGGCAGCCAGTGAAGATAAAATAGGAAGGAGATAATGTCAAATTGAACAAAATTGTTACAATCAGAGCCTTATTGTTTCCTACTTGACTAGGATGTAGAAGAAGATACAGGAACTCTGTGATAAAATGTTAACTTGAACTCCAATTAGTTAACACCTTTGTATAGTACAAATAGAAATAGAATAACAAATAGTTCTTTTACAACTTTTATAGAAATCTAGCAACCTTCAGTTTATGGAAGTTGTTACTAACAGTACGCACCAGCTACACAGTGGATAGAAATAGAATAACAAATAGTTCTTTTACAACTTCTATAGAAATCTAGCAACCTTCAGTTTATGGAAGTTATTAATAACAGTACGCACCAGCTACACAGTGGATTAGTTCCTAGGCTCTTTATTGTTTATTATGGCCGGATTTGTTCCTAGGCTTTATATTATTTATTAAAATATATTTATACTATTGTTATAAGCCTGATGGTGACACAGATGGGGGTAGTTGTGACGTTCTTTTCTCTTTGTCACACGCCGAGGATTGTCAATAATTATTGAACTTGATAACTTGAATTCAATGAAAAAGAAACTCTGTGATTTCTACAACAACAACTTTAATACACCTTCTACTTTCTTGAACAACAATTCTTCAATCTTTACTTCCACATAAAATAAAACTTCACTTATGTAAAACAACTTCTTAACATCAAACTTCTACTACTATTTCTTTATAAAGATTAAACAATGGACCATCGCTATATAAAACTTCTACTATGCGAATACTTTCGCTCTATAAATACCGTTACTATGCGAGGACCCCGACTAACTCTTTTTCCCCTTATTTATACTTTTCTAAATGGTATCTTCCAGAACCTAGAAGTTTCTCGGATCGCTATTTTAGTAACTTTGACCTTCTGGAAGCTGACGTGTAATATTTTTTCCTTAACCCCTTTCTATGATTGGCTAATCTAAAATTAAACTTGTTTACGCTGGACAGCGCACTTAACTTGACCTGGTTTCTAGAACATACTCTAAAAAGGGACACAACCTAAATCGTTACAGTAGTGCTGTGTGTGTTTTTAGCAGAGGCAAGGCCAGTGCTAGACGAGCAGTCAACTGTGGCGAGTGAAAGTATACAGCAGTTTGGGAAAGATCTGTGTTGTGAATAGTACTCAAGCAAGTCACCTCAAATGTAGTCATGTGATCAACCAGAATGGTCGAGTGAGGTTCCACCCAGTTCTAGGATGCCTTTAGGGACCCTATATAAGAGCCAAGGTGTCAGAGTCAAGTTACATCACATTACCCACAATTTCACAAATATGAGTCCAAGTCAAGAACCAGCACAATAAAAAGTCTGTCCAGAACAGAGAATCGGGTACAAGTACAGGAAGAGGCGGTGGAGCCTGGTACAGCATTACAGAGTACTGTACAGTGTACAGTCAGTGTTATGTTGTTGCCAATCATATAGTATTGGATGCGATTTATTAGACATTAAAGTGTTATGTTACTTTGGAGCCCTGAGTTGTCAAGTTCTTTGAATTAGTTGTGTGGTGTGGTGCAGGTTGTAGAGAGCCTGGATGGTGAGAAATTATGCTACTCTATATTAATTAATATTGTAGAGAACATAAACAGTATCAATGCGACAGTAAAAGAGTCCCAATTTTGATGGGTGGGACTTCAGTACAGGGAGCTGTGTGCAGAAAAGCGCTCCCAGGAAGCCAATACAAGCGCTACAAAGACACTCTCAAGAGCTCCTTCTGCTTGGAAGCACTAGCTCTCATAGTGTGAACCAGAGAGTCTCTTTAGTCACTAGATTTGAAGCAAGAAGAGTGGCCAGCATGAAAGAGTGCCAAACCAACAAATAATAACGCAAAATAGAGCTTAATTATTCAATTTATTGTTCAAAGGTCAACATTTGTTTTTAATTTTGTGTAGCTATGTATATCTATGAGAAGTATATCTGCAACTGAGCAAACCTACCCATGCCATGTATGCAGCCTTATTTTAAAGCATGAATATGGACTTTATAGTCATCTTCAAGTTCATAGGATATGAGAAATGTCCTCATCTTCTATCACAAAGGAGGAACCATATAAAGAATTTCTCAACAAAACATGATTGAAGCTGCATACATGTAGTGTACAAACCTGGAAACCAAGACACCTTCCATAGAAAGGTTCCTGGCACAGAGTCTCAACATCAAGTACAAGCTGGTCTGCTACTGTATTATTTAATCGGTCCTCATCTGCAAACAGTTCCCCCTCTTGGCAGTAGTTGATTAGTTTCAGAGAATAATACAATACCCCTCTTAGTTGACCAAGAGCAGAAACATAGCTGAAATATAAAATTATGCATTTCTCAAACATTTTTATATAGCAGACACCCACAAGTTATCACAAGATAAAGCATAGAACTGAGAAGATTTTACTGAAAGCTGTTGTACTACATTCTCACGTTTTTCTAAAATTAAAAGTTATTAAAAAATACATTAAAAACCAAATAGAATTTTTTTTTATGAATTTCAAATGCAGTGTGGTTGATTTTCTACTTGAGTAAGGCAAAAAAGGGGGGATACACTTAGGGATGATAGCAGGCAGAATTGAACTCATGACTATCAAGACAATATACAAATTATCAACAGTCTAGGCACATTCTACATGGCCAGGCAACCCTGCTGGCAGATTCTATTTAATAAATAATAAGATCTAATTTAGATATATTCAAAAATTATATCTACTCAGTAACTTATAACTTGTAACTACTGTAGTCTATAGGCTACTATTGTGTAATAGTCATGATCAGTCAAAGATTTATTGAAAGTGTAATTGATATTCTAGCCTAGTATAAGTATGATTTCTGATAACTGATAGTGAATCATAGTGTAGTGACAATATATATATATATATATATATATATATTATAGATCTAAGTATTCTAAGTATAGTATAGTATAGTAAAAATCTAGTAAAATCTAGATCTCTAGTGACTGTAAACATGAATACTGTTGTCACTAGAACTTCTGTACAACTTACATCTAAGACTGTACTGTAGTGTACACAGATCTATTCTACTTGCTTCTATTCTTGATCTAGCTAGATTAGAATCTAGAATTTAAATTTAGAGTCTTGTACTGTACTGCTAGTTAAAATTTTAATATATAATGTTGTGACTCCACTCCCTCCCAAACATTGATGGTGCACATGTTTAGATAGGAAGAAGGACTGTTGTGGATCCAGCTAAAAGTATGGAAGTCTGAGCTGTCTTGACTCGAGAGAATGTCCTTTGCGCTATCTATGTACTGTGTTGAGGACCTGGGGCGGCACTGGGAAGTGTGTCGGTGGTCTGTATTGGTATTTAGCCTAAATTTTAGGTAAAAAAGGACTGGTGTCACATGAGATAGGACGTTCTGGGACTTGATGGCTGAAGTCTGTAAATAAATACCTATTTTTTTGTTAATTGTATCTACTGACGACTAACTTTCTATGAGTGCCTACCTTAGAGTTACAACAATATGTTTATAGTTAGATCTAGACATCTATCATTTTGACTAGACTAATATTAATTAAATTTCTTTTTACATTATTATTATTCAAATTGATGAATAAACTATACATAGATCTACTAGATGACAGTCAGATAGTCTATGTCTATGTATTTATTTTATTATAAACAAACAAACTGAACTAACTGTACAAAATATTTACAAAGACAAGTTTGAAGTTACAAAGACAAAAGTTTGTAACAAACCTTTCAAGCTCTTTGGCATAGAGCTTCTTGCGAAACAAAATAGAATCTCTGACTGAAGTAATGTATTTGCACAGCTGTAACAAGTGTAAGCAACACTTAGTCACTACTTTTAAAAGGCTACGATAACCATTTCCTTTGACAGACTCAGAAAAATCATAGCTGCACAAAGTTAAATGTTTACAAAGTTCGAAATAACTTGGTTCGATGCCGATATCCAGATATTCGTAAAGAAGACTGAATGTCAGATGAAATTTTGCATGGTGACTGTGTTTTCCATTTTGAAAATAATTTATGTTATTTAACGCTATTGACTTGAGTTCTCGTGATAAAGTTGAAAATACTCTTTCGGGTTTTTCAGGTGAATCCATTATTATTATAGAGTTGTATTGGCATCCATTTTTCCACTCCAAAATATAAACTTCCGGCTCAATATTTGTTGCAAATATTTTTTTTTTAGAATTGTTTCCCTTGGATCAGAATTTCTTCTTTTTCTTCTTCATTCCAATACCTTTTCAACTCGTACCTTCGTAGAAACTGCTTCTTATCTTATATAATATAAACGTTACTTAAAAAAAAAAAAGATGATGATTACGTCCTACGCGTCATGCATTAAGTCATGCATATTTAATTAGAAACTATAATCGATGTAAAATTATTTACTTGCTTCGGATGTTCCTTCAGAGCTATAGTTAATTTAACTCCTAGTTATAACATCCCGCAGGAAGAGGGGAGATGGTAGAGGATAGGGTATGAACCTGGAATCATCGCCTTTACTTTTCCCCAACTTTTGTCAGGTACCCATTAGAGTTGGTTGGACTCAGAGGCGCCCAAGGATCCCGAAAATAAAAAAAAA
Organism: Biomphalaria straminea; assembly: GCA_021533235.1. Lineage (NCBI taxonomy): Eukaryota > Metazoa > Mollusca > Gastropoda > Planorbidae > Biomphalaria > Biomphalaria straminea. The sequence goes on along the minus strand of JADKLZ010071522.1, from coordinate 9,855,675 downwards.
ACCAGTCTTCACCAGGATACGAACACGGGACCCCTGGTTCAGAAGCCAAGCGCTTTACCGCAGCCACCGCGCCTCCAAAAAGTTTGTTATAGTTTAATTAATTGTCTTTAGTTTAGTTTAACTACATTTTGTAATTTATGATAAACTTTTAGTTTAAGTACTTTATTTTAGTTGAAAACTAGTTTGAGTTAAACATTTAAAAGTTAGTTCCCATCAATATAGGCCTATATCATTAATATTACATCTCTATCTCAAATTACATATGTGAATATTGTAATAACAGTTAGGCTATATTGAGTTATTCACATAAGAATTTTTTTTTTAGAGTTTATTAAGTAAAAATATAAAACGTCTTTAGTGGTTCGATTGTACTAGCTGTTTCTAACCGACAAATTAACTAACAAGGAGAGTGGGCGTCGAAATAAATGTTTTCTTTTCGTTGTAACTTATCTGAAAATTAGTAAAATGTTTAATGTTTAAAAATTAAAGTATATTAAGTAGGAGATGTCATTTTATCTTCTAATAAGAACTTGTTAAATGTAGACGGCTTTTGCGAGGCGCGTATGCAACAATATGGGTCAAAACTTTTGAAGAACCCATGTAAAACATCTCCACTAGTGTGATTCTCCTGGATTTTTTGTCTCATAATAGTCGGATTTCTTCCGTCTATTGCAATTTATTATAGTGACGACTTATGTATGAAAAAAAAAATCGCGACAGAGACGTCTTAACACGAAGAATATGTTTTAAAAAGATCATGCCTATTAAGGAAGTACGTGTGCAATATGTATCGAGAATGTCCGTCGCATAATAGGCTACAATTGGCCAGGTCTGCAAAATATTTGTTTTATGAAAAATTTAAATGAAAGTGTTTTAACTAATACATTTCATTAAGCCTAAAAATTAATTTCGTTATTACATAATTTCATATCATCGAACCGAGTCTAACCCAAACTTTGGATCTGACCGAACCGAACCCGAACTATACTAGTCATCGAACCGAACCCGAACTTTAAAAATTGGGTTCGATTCCCATCTCTAGTAGCCTACATACTAACGGGGCATCATTCAGTTTCCAATGTCTCGAAATGTGACAAGATCTAGCATTCACCACTATAGACTATAACTATACTATAATTATAGACTATAGTTATAGGCCTATGTTATAGCTATATTTCGGTCATGTTGTAGCCCCACGAGTGCGATATTTGGGCTTACGTGGTGGCTTCCTGACACTGTCAATGCCACTCTAACTACTCTAAGCCAAAAAAAAAAAAGTTTTCACTATCGATTCATTATAAAAAAAGTTTGTTTAAAAAATGTGTCAGCTAAATTAGACTATATAGCTTTAGAATAGAACTAAATAGATTCTAGATTTAGGTCTAGAATGAATCTTTTTCAAGATTCTACTTAACTTGGTCTAATAATCTATTATTAAACTATTAACGCTTTTACCAAACATTATAATATAAAAGCTAATCAATAGGCGGAAGCACATTTGCCCCCGAATTAGTCTTAAAAGAAAAAAGAATTCGATAAACAGCACAAATAGATCTACACATCAGAGTAAAAGCTGCGTATCTGGGAAGACGCAATAATATAGATTCTAAGTCTATCAAGTCTATGACGACTCTTTGAGAGTCTAGAATCATAAAAAGCTTTTCGGGAGCAGCATTTAGGTCTAGATCCACTTACGGTACCTTTTACAATATTACATAGACTTAAAATTGTTAGTTCTTTGGACACAGATTCTTAATTCTCTAAATAAAATAAATTAGACTTGTGACTTGTCACTTCTAAAGTGAAAGTCTAGTCTGACTAGAAACTAGTCTAGATCTAGTTATTCTCAGTTACTCAGTTATTAATAATTTAAATAATTATATTTAATGATAATTTAATCTACTAGACTATCTTGTATCTACCTAGTGTCTAACATACTTAGTCGTCTTAGTAACTAATACTACTATCTTATAATACTTATATCTAGACTTAGACTTAGATCTATTTATAAATTATAAATCTATACTAGACTATACTGACTATAGACTATAGACTAGAGAATAAGTAAATTGAATAACTATAACAATAAGACTAAGTTACTGGTCACTAAGATTTCTAATCTCAAATATCTGTCAGTAATCAGTGTCTAAAACGTAAAAGTATTCTCAAGACTATAATTAGATCTATAAATAAAAATAAATTAAAAGTATCATAGTATGCCAATCATCATTATTAAATTATTAATTTAAAACTTGGATTAAATCTCAAACATAGCAGAGCTCTATGACACTAGGGTTACCTAAGGCTGGCCCTTGTTACAGTTATATAGATCTAAAAGCATTATGATTAGGATTACCAATTCCTCCGTGCTCAAAAAAAGTAAATCTAATAGACTGTGTGAAGTGTGTGTCTCACTTATTCTAACAAGCAATGGTCAGTGAAAAGACCACCATGCTTTTTTCCATGCGCATTACACAATGGTGTTTGTTGTAAGTTGAATTGTCAGGCTAGAAAATAACACACTAACATAGTCAAGCATGTACATCTCTACAAGTTACACAGATCTAATGTTTCTTAAAATAAATTTTTTTCTTTGCTTACTATATTAAGATTTATGCAGTTAGATATATTTCATTTATGAGATTTTCTGTTTGTTCACTTGTGGGTCTAGATTTTACATTATATTATATGACTTGTTAAACTGTAGAAGTGATCAAGGATCCTAGACTGCATTACCAGGGCACTGCAACCTATGCGACTGCAGTGGGCCCCACGCTAACTCAAGTTGTAAATTATTAAATTAAACCATTTTAATTTATAACAGTGTTCTCGCAACCTTCTGATTTTCCATGAGCTCTTGGAGATCTCCTGAAATTGCAAAGTATATGAAACAGTCATGAAAATCTCCTAAAATTATTATAATATCATGAAAAATAAAAATAAAAATGTCCTGAAAAAATAGACAAAATTGTTATTTTGGGGTGAATTTCCAGTATTTTATTTATTGTAATAGTCACTGGCATATAAATATTGATCTAAATGTATCTCGATCTCTTAAAAAAATCAAAAGCGATATTTTGCTAGTCAATAGTAAATTTAAAAGGTGGATCTGAATCTTAATTGTTTTTTTATTGGAAAGCTACTTTTGACTGTAGATGGTTCGTAATGTTAATTTGACCATGACCCCTATGGATAAAATGCAAAAACAAATTTATTTTTCAACAAAAAATCTTTATTTTCACTTTTTATCCTAATCCTACCAACACTGGGCCCAGTGCAGTCCGTTTCGCATAGGGCCCCGCAATCTGTATTACCATCACACACTGCATACCAGCCAAATATAAACCTCCTACCTTACCTCCTAGTTTATTTAAAAAGTGCTAAATATAAAAGAATATTTACTTTGAAGAGCTATGCAGTTGTTTGTGATTGAAATGAAATGTTTATTCTAGTAGAAACAAAAATGAAATATTGATAAATTAAACAAGATATGACTCTCTAAAAATAGACGTCCTTCTATTACTTGTTTCTCCTCTACTTTAACTTTCACAAACTTTTTTTTTTATTAAATTGAACTATGACAGATCACCTTATGACTTCTTATGACTGTTCAGTCTACACAACCAAACCATTCGCCCACCTTTATCTTATCTTATATAATACAGATGTTACTTCAAAAAAACAAGATGATTACATCCTTCGCATAATGCATTAAATGATGCATATTAACCAATGACCTAAATTCACTGGTTTTCCTTGCTAGCTCAGGCAACCCATTCCATGCTCTTGTAGCACTAGGGAAGTAGGAGCTTTTGTATAAATTTGTCCTAGCATATGGAACAAGGAATGTGCCCTTATCCTTGTGTCTTTCTGAGTATTTTATAAAGTTTTTTTTTTTATTTGAAGATTATGGTTTCTTCGGAAATACACACAAACGCATTCCATATCTAGCCGTCTTTTTTTGTTGCTGTAGTAATCACATTATCAAAAAAAAAAATAAATATAACTTAGATGTTCAGAAATTTCTAAAGCAGATTTCTGTGGTGAACTAATTTAATATTGCAGGCTTTTTCGATTAATTCTGGTGCAAACCAAAGGAAACACAAATGTTCACTTTATTTGTGTACACAACTTCCTTATTTATTATCTATCATGCAATATTTTCTTGATTAAGTTAATTGTTACATCTCTTTTTAATTATTATTATTTAATATATTTGTAGGCACATGATGGCTTCGACAGCCTCATGTGAAGAAACACAGAAAATGGAAGAAGATGCTGACAAAGAGGGAGATTCTGTCAACCATTCTGATACCAATTGTAAGGATGATGATGCTGGTTATAAGTCTCTCAAATTAGATAACTGCGTGGACTCATTAATCAACAAGGTACTTGATACTGAGCGTTCTTTGATGCTTTGTCTCAAAGCAGATGAAGCCCAAGTAGATAAGCAGGAGGAGACCCAAAAAAGTGTTGAGTGCAATAAACACTTAAGCAGTGGAGACTCTCCATTAGCTGAGAATTTGGTGGGATCTCATTCTGAGGTGGAAGTCTGTGCTGAAAGAGACATGGATACTTCAGAGCCCAGTAAGGAAGATGAGTCAATTTACAAACACACTCAAATCTCGCCAGAAAGTGATGAGCTTTTTCGGCTGGACACAGAAATTGAAATGGCCCAGCCTGTTAATTTAAAATCAAGAGCAATATTTATAGATACTGTGACAAAATCTGGTGGCAATACCAGTTTGTTTGGCAATAAACGCAACACAACTGATGATGACAGTTCTCCACAGCCGAAACGGCCAACGCCAGAGCGGGTAGAGAATGAGGCAACAGAAAGTACTGAAGTTGCTCAGCCTGAGCCCCCATCAGAAGATCTACCAGATCTAACTTCAGACAGTGATGATGATTCCGATGACAGCAACATTGGTGCATCCAGTCGACAAAAGCTTTTAAGGAGGCGAAATTTACTCCGCATGCGCCTTGGCCGACAGAATTTTAGTTCAGATGATTCTGATTCAACTGTGGATGATGACAATGAAACTAATGCAGATAAAAACACTGATGACGATGAGGATAAGACAGAAAGTGATGAAGTGAGGATAGCCCTTGAATCATTGTTTTCTAAAACAAACCCAAAGCCTAACTGGTTTGCTGTGCCTGAACTAAAGAAGAGAGAATATGGATACAACCCAAGCTGTTTTATGTAAGTAATAGGAGTTAATTTTATTCAAATCTCTTTCTCCTTAGCTCAAATTATGCTTATTATGTATTCTGGCTTGTCTACTGTTTTGTTTTCTGGTAAAAAAAATTTTTCCTGGGTGGAGATAAGCTTTTTTATGGCTTTTAAGGCTTAAAACATAACATCTGAACATTTATTGGTCTGAAAGGGATACAAGGTTTACATTTTTTACTCTACTTTCTAAATAGCGCTAGATATATATATTCTAATACAGTGTTTCCTGAAATACGGCCCGCGCGCCACATCTGGCCTGCTGAAACATCTGCAATGTGGAGAAAATCACTCATTAAAAAGAGTTGAAAAATGTAATTTAACTATGTTAGGGCCCTCACATTTTATCAGATATATTATTATATGACCTTTAACATTTTTTTATAAATGTTTTTATGAAATGTGACTCTGAATGTAGAATCTACCAGGAAAAGTGAACAGATCTCTACTTTTTTGTGAAACATGATAATAACCAACATTTTTGTATCATAAAAAAAACTTTAAAATGGCATCATGAAAAAAAAATATTGCTTACATTTTATGTGCCGGTAGAGCAATGAACGCATTTTCCAAAGTTAAAAAAAAAAGATAAATTTCAAATATCCCATTAATCAATGTGATTACTAGATCCCCATCGATTTGTAATAAAATAGTTTTAAGTCATTTCATTTTTATACCTATTTGTTGATCTAGCCTGCAATAAAGAATGTCGGAAATTAAAGTCGCCCGTAGGTCGAATTAGGTTTGACATCACTGTCCAAGTAGATCTATTTTCTGAGCTGCAAATCACATTGCAACTCCAATGGCTGTAAAGCAGGAATGAGACATGTTAGCACAAGCTAATCCTTTTCCCATCAACACAGTACTCTATCCCATTCCACACAAATATGTCTAACAAAGAACAGCCCCAAGAAATGACTATTATCCGCATCATAGGCGAAAGATGAGCTATCAGAAAAATGATGAGTTTCCTACGCTGCAAAATCCTAGTAGCAAGGGATATTCTTGCCAAAAAGAAAGGCAGACGAAAAGTAGTGGAGGCATTTTCTGATTAAGATTGTGTACATATTACATATATACATATATATGATTACATATTTTGTTCAATTATAGCACACCTGATTTGCACTATTTTAAACCTTGTGTCACACATCAACAAAATGATACTAACATGTAAAAAGAAATAGGTTTGAGACTGTGGCTTTCATTGTAAACTGCAGTTGAAATTGGGTCCCTTTTAAATGCAAAAAAAGTGTGGTTTAAATTTGATAGAATATAAAATCTACATCTCTATCAATCTATCTCACTGATCACTTTACCACTAAAGGCTAAAAATTGTTTTTTATCAGTTTTGTTTTAAACATGTCATAGAAACAGATATGACATTTATATCATCTGTCCTATAGATCGCAAAGCCTGTAAGGGTTAATTTACTTAGATTTATTTACTTACTTTATTTAGATTCTTCTTGCTCACTTTACTTGTCTTGTGGTATCAAGCTTATTAATTATAACATTGTATGCAAGCATCTTTTTTTTAAACAACAAAATGCTCCCTTTTTAAGTCCTATTACTAGAATTCTGATTGAATTTCTAACATTCTGATATGCTTTGAGGAAAGGAAAATCTTATTAATTTGTGCATTTCAATGAAAATAATTTTTGTTCTCAAAAGTTTCAAACTTTTCATGTCATAAACATGAAATAACTCAAATGTGTGGATGTTTCCAGTAAGACTAAAATTATTGTCACATTTTCAACAAAGCGTATACTTGTATGGAAATAAAAAAAAAGGGATAAAGGTTGCAGGACAAGTAGATGGTTCATTTGTAGCTCTAGTTTAAATGTACTCAATCTTAAATAAATACTTCTATGCTGTGGTAAATTTAAGGGAGGTAACTCAGGGTTAACAGTAGAAGATATGTTATGAGGACACCACAAATGTAGATTGCAGTCTTGGTTTTCAGATCTTCTAATTCTTGCTTACAGGGTTCACTGGTGTCACCTTTGTCTTCACTTCCTTACAAGGTATCCTGGCGCTGCCTGTGTCACCTTTATTACAGCTACCACAGGGTCACAGACCCTTTCCCTCTTTACCTCCTGGCTGTTTTAAGAACCAACATGAATGTCTTCCACTTACAGGAATGACCCTTCCACTGTTTCACAGACATCATACTGACCAGACAAACCACACACAGCACTTAAGCTGTTTCTCACTTTGCTGTTCTGTCTGTTGGCAATGATTCCTTTCATAAACTTTAAGCGCAGCGACCCAATTTCTGGCATAAGACATCATCTACCTTCTTTCACTTAGCCAGAAAATCAACTGTGTCTTCTTGATTATCTAGACAGTTCATCCATATTCAGTGCTAAACATTGCGCTGGTGCACACATTAAGCATCAGCGCATTGGAAGAGTTATTGCGATATTATACCTATTCAGTATTACTATGTCTCTTATTCAAACCTGTTAAAGCAGGAAATAAAATTCCCTCGTTGCGACACTGAATTGCTTTATCCTTATTGTCTGGCAGCTTTAAGCCATTCCAATCTACACATTACTTTTTATATGCTTTATATCTGTATTTTACCTACTAATATTGATTTAACCACAGTAATATAGGAATACAATGTATTACAATTAACTAGAACAATGTTATTACAATGGCAGACAAGATCTTTGCATCAGATATGAAAAATATTCATTACACAACTGAGATTGCATAGTCATGTGAAATACTGCACTCATCCTTAATGTCTGGGATCGAAGACATGATTATTAATTATTTTTACATTAAAATATTTTATACATAGTATCATTATAATCAGATAATGACAATGTAAGTCCTAATTATTTTCTGAAGGAAAAAATGTTCTTCCTTTTTAAGTTAACAGTAAGCCTTCTGAAACAGGATAGATAAAGTTATTTTTTCTTTCTTGAAATGTACAAATTTCAAACTGATACCATAATTTGATATCCAATGAATTTCATTATAAGATGTATTTTTAACAGGGAAAAAGTTCAAGGAAGCTTATCGATGGTGAAACGTTTAGTCAGAGTGGAGCGTATGAAAGCACATGAAGGGTGTGTAAATGCTCTGAGTTTCAACAGAATAGGCAAGTAATATTAAAAATCATCATTGCTCTACTAATTTGAGACAATACATCATTGCTTAGGTCATCATTGCCATGTCAGGTCTGTGGAGCATTAATGGCTGTCTGGTTGTGTAAAACGAATGGTCTCATTTCAGCCAAGATCTGATATTAGACGTGTAATTTAATTTTCTGAGCTATGTCTAGCATGAAGATAAAATGTTTGACATGTTTGGTTTGATAGAAAACATATTTGACAGGAACTGCAATGATTCAGACATGTTTGACAGGAATTGAATGATTCATACATGTTTAACAGGAATTGTAATGATTCAAACATGCTTGACTGGAATGGTAAAAGAGTGCTTAATGCATTGGGGAAAAAAAGGGGGTAGAATGGCTGTCAGGTCTTGTGATATGTGCTCTGGTCTGTTGTCTCAATGGCCACCTTCCACTTTGCTTTGCTTAAAGTTTGGGCTAGGATGTAATAATCTTCAATTCTGAAGGAACATTAGTAACATATCAAAACAAAACCTAATAGGTAACTTGTAACTGTTATGTCACAGTGTTATGTTTTTTATTCTTAGAACCCACTACCTTTATTTTATGTGGGTGAATGCTAGAATGATAAAATTACCAGAAAATTGAGTGCATAATTTTGGGTACATTTGAAAATATTCTATTGTTTAAATGTCCATTGTTTTACTTTAATGTAGTAATGTTCTTATTAAATGCTCTTAGTGATTAATTATAGTCATTAAAAAGGAAATAATTATGAAATAGTGAAATTAGGGCTAAAGAAATTTAACAAATTTATTAAAAAAAAAAGGCTGGTTTGCCAATACAAAAATTGTTTTGTGAAAGATACAAAACTTCAAATAATATTTAGCAAAAATCTCATTCCCTTTCAGGAACTTTACTTGCTAGTGGCTCAGATGATCTCAACATTGTCTTGTGGAACTGGCAAAGAGCCAGGCCATCACTCATCTATGATAGTGGTCATCGGAGTAATGTCTTCCAGGTAGGTACATTTTTTTTTTATGTTGAAGTAATTTTAAGGATCATGATAAAATAAAACTGTTTCTTAATTATTTTGAGTCACAGTGTATCTGCATTTAGTTATTGCTTTTGTTGATGGTCATTAATTGTGTATAGATTTATTTGCAGCACTTTAGAAAACTTTGTTTTGAAGGTATTGGCAAAGTGATAAGTGATTTCATTTCCAAATCTTTTTGGAGAATGTTGTATTTGGCAACTAAGAACTTGTAATGTGTCCATCTAGCTCATATCTGACGTCAGTTAATGGTCTAGACTCTAGAGAGAGGAAAGTTGATATACAAATGTATTTTTTTTAGAGCATTCATGTTTTAATATGCTTTCAGGCTAAGTTCATGCCATACAGTGGTGACTGTCATGTGATAAGTTGTGCAAGAGATGGTCAGGTGCGATTGGCTGAGCTCTCTTTAACAGGGGTTTGCAAAACAACTCGCAAGCTAGCCCAACATAGAGGCGCTGTACATAAGGTATTCCAGGCCATATTTTATTTTTGCTGCCAACAGCTAACTTTAGATGTGTGCTGATTTTTTAGCCTTTTGTTGAAAAATTATTTTTTTTCTAATTAGTGAAGAAAATACAAAGACAGCTGGTGTACAAAAAAATAGTCTCGTGTTGGTTAATTTAACGTCTTTATTATGAATGCTTATTTAACTGTAATTTGAGTATGTGTAATATAATCTACAACTATGACTGACCACAAGGGTGTGGTCGAGAGGCTAAGTGCGCTTGACCTTAGCTTGGCTTGGCTATCTAGAAGGGGGCTCGAGGTTCGACACCCTACTCGGGCAGAGTTGTGTTTACTGAGCGCCTAAAGGCAGCATGGAAAACCAACTCCTAGATACCCCCTCTCCCCCACGGGTCCACAAATGAGATTGGACCAAAGCGCTCTGAGCATGCTATAAGCATGAAAGTAGCGCTATATAAAAGCTATAATAATAATGATTTGTAAACTGTTTAATTGATGCTAAAGTGACCTGCTAATCATTATAATATAACTTTCTTGTAAGATGACAAGTACGCTGATGTCAACGAATGTTTTGTTGCCACTTATTTTATTCTATGCTTTGCTTAGCATCACCTAATTCAATTCTATCTTTCAAGCTGGCTCTGGAGTTAGACTCACCAAATGTCTTTCTAAGTTGTGGTGAAGATGCACTAACATATTTGTTTGACCTCAGGCAGGAAAAACCACATAAGTAAGTGTTCTTGGTCAGGACGGCACCCTTACATTTTAAATAGCTTTTTTTTTTCACAAAGGCCTTTTTCTCATTTTTTTGTTCTCCCTTTTGATTAACCAGTACTGTTAGTAAATCTTCCATTAATCTCATTTTTATTTTTTATTTATCATTTGTCCTTATTACTTTTTTTTTTTACAAAATACTTTTTGCTGTAATGAACTTTAAAAAATTACCAAAAAGCTCTAAACTTTTTTGTTTTGGTTTATATTTATTTATCTATAAGTTACATTAAGTAATGTTGAAATGCTGATACATTCAATAAGTCAAACCTTTGTTAAATTTTCATTAATATGTTTGATTTTAAGTCTATTTTAAAAAGAGTTGTCACAACAATTGTGTTTTATTTAATCATGTCATATGACTAGCTGTGTTTTTTTGCTTTTTTTTACATATAGTGTCTTCTTCTGTTTTAGGTTAGTGATAACCAAAGAAAATGAAAAGAAAGTCCCATTGTATTCTATCCACTCTAATCCCTGTGACCCTCGTCAGTTCTGTGTTGGCGGCAGAGATCTTTATGTCAGGTCAGTGGTCGGCATAGTCTTTCATATGGAAGAGATAAACAATGAGAAAATAGGCTTATGAAAATTGTTTGAAAGGACAAGCCAGCAAGGTGTTTAATAGTGCTGTAAACCTATAATATGCTTTGTACTCATTTTGACATGTCTTCAATTCTTAAAAATACAAGGGTGTAGTTGAGAGAGGTTAGTTGAAGTATGCAGTCAGAATTAGTTAGTTTCAAGCATGTAGTCAAGAGAAGTACTTAGTTGGAGTTGAAATGTGTTAGTTGAAATACAATACTAGTTTTATGCAAATTCAAGCTATGAAGTTTATGTGATGTGAAATTATTTTAACTGAAGTAAGAAGTAAGAATCATGCTAATTGGATTGATATGGAAATAAACCTCATTTTATTACGTTCTACAAGAAGACATTTTTTTAATTTACACTTTGCAACAGTTCCTGTAGTTGTTCTAAGCACTGTAATACTTGCAATGGATCACTACAGGCTTCCTAAAGATTGCTGTAAAATTATCTTTATTTTCATGAAAATCTTCGTTACACAGACTTTAAAAATAACTATTATTATTATTATTGTATGTTTTTTATTTTTGCATTGAAATGTTGTTTTTTTATTCTTTCCTATATAGAGTTTATGACAAGAGAAAAATCAATGAGGTGAGTTACTGCTACATTGCATCTGCATTGCTTAGACCTATATTGCATAGACCTACATTATATAGACATAGATTACTAAACATTAAAGTAAAAAAAAAAAGTAAATAAAGTTCCCCTTTCAGACCTTGTGATTGTGGAGCAGATTATGTAAAGGTAAACTGTTTCTGTGGCCCATGGTTAACCAGTGTGTCATGTGGACAGCACTATGAAAAACCACATTTACTTTTCTCCAACTAATGTCAGACACCCATTAAAGCTTTCTGGACTCGGGGCGCCCTAAATATCCTGAATGTAAAAAGCCAAGTGTTCACCAGGTTTCGAACTACCAGTTTGGAAGCCAAGCGCCACCGGGCCTCTACTGGACATTATACTTGTTAATTAATATCAACAATTTCAAGACAAATTGTTCAGATTGTATACATTCCTTAAATAAGAAGTATTGGCTATGCAAACAGAGAACTAGTTATACTTTTGCAAAATATTATTTATATGTTGAATCAAACTTTTTTTTTGGGGGGGAGGAGAAACATATTTGTTAATAGAGAACTTGAATTCTCTTCAATTATTGCATGCTATTTACTATAACAATGTTAACTTGTAAAAAAATTTTTTTAGATTTTTCTACTTTTGATTTCTTAACAGGAAATTGATGGTGGTGTGCTGAAGAAGTTTTGTCCAGATCATTTGGTAAGATATTAATAACAACTATAATTTTATTTATAAAGCGCTGATAACAAACAAAATGAAGGCTCAAGGCGCTGTGATAACTTTACAAACACAAGAGCTAAAATGACAACTAATCTAATATATTTACTTTTTCTTTCTGATGACTTTGAATTGCCTTGTTTATGATACATTTTTCCTCTACAATGCCTATCCTGCAATGAGCATTGAGCAGGCTTCAACTTATTGACTTTCTGGAGCTGAAGAGCTGAGTCATCTCCCATTTTTATTCCTCAGAAACAGAGGAATTTCTTTCCTATAGTAACACAAAAAACCTAAAACCATTTTGTAAAGTTAGTAGTGCCCAAATATTTTGTATTATGAAATTCTCAAATGTAAAAAAAAAAATGGCCTGAATTATTATACTTGCTGAAAACTAACACACTTACTATATCATTTTTTAAAATATAAATTTAAAGCCATGACTTGTTTGCAAGAGGATTTACTGATAGTTAATTTATTAACTTCAAAATTCTAATGTTTTTACTCAGACATGAAAGTAGCTAAGTTAGTATTTTTATGTTATTTACTAGCAGTGTTACACATTTTGTAATCCAGAAGAAGATGTAATGGGACAGTTAGTCATGTCTTTCTTTCTTAACCTTTTTTGGAAATAAGAAATGACAGTCTTTGACTAGTTATTAATTGGTAGCAGTCAACAATAAAAACCTGTGATTTGATTTACTTGGAGGAAAAAGGATTTTGACTTTGAATCCAAACATTAAACGATTGGTCATAGAAGATTCATTATAAAGCCAGTGTATATTTATTAGTTTGTGCTCAAAGCTTATTTACAGGTTGATCATTCAGTTCAACTTAACAACTATAAATTTGACTTGCTATTCTAGGTAAACAGTGAGATCAAAGCAAACATCACCTGTGCTTGTTACAACTACAATGGAACAGGTTTGTACCATGCTTGTACATTAGTATTAAATTAGTTTACTCATCCAAACACTATCTCCTCAGTAGCGAAATAATACAAAGTCCAGTAAATACAATGAATAAAAAGAGTAACAGATACTCAAATACATTTCACTTCTTCTATCGCTCAGAAGTTTCCTGTGTGACCTGCGGATATCCTTGAGTGACTAGATGTCACTAATGAGGCTGTGACAGTACCCGAGGGGCCCGGGTTCAAGAATGAGATTCTCACCCCAGCCCCAAATAAACTCAAACGTTAATTGTGGCAAAAGATATTTGTTGATTTTTTGTTAGTAAATGGCTCTAGCATTTATTCTTATGAAAATTTACTTCCAAGACCAATTTAAAATTGATAATGTGTTTTGGAGACAAAAAAGTTCATATGCAAATAGTTTAACAGGCATATTCAATGTTTATTATTTAAAATAATTTTTTTTTGTACTAAAAAGAAATATTGTATCATGCACTACATGTCTGTCTTAAACAGAAATTCTGGCCACCTACAATGATGAGGACATTTACCTGTTTGATAACACCATGTCTGATGGTGCAAACTATACACACAGATACATTGGACACAGGAATAATGCTACAGGTACAGTGTAAATTACCTTTAAAACAAAATGGGGGGGAAATTTGTTTGAAAATTAATATAGTTTAACAAATATGACACTAGAAAGTATGAATATTACATTCCTCCAACCCTTCTTCTTCTATATTGATTTTTGTGTGTGTGCCACAAATGGAAACGCTTATAACATTAAATTCAGCAGTGCTATAATGTGCACAGAAATCATACACCTTTTAAAAACAGTTCAACACTTCCCTTATTTTGTATTTCAGATACACCAAAAAGCTAGCTATTAATAGATGTACAAACATGCTTTAAAATCTTCAATGTTTTTATATTTTAATGATGGTAGTTAACTCTGGATTATGTTTAGGAGACTAAATAATCAATACCCTATTGTCTTCAGCCAAAAATGTCAACTTTTATGGTCCCAAGTCAGAGTTCATTGTGAGTGGTAGCGATTGTGGCTATATTTATTTCTGGGACAAAGAGACTGAAGCTATCATCAACTTCCAGGAAGGAGATGATGCTGGAGTGGTAAGTAACTCTTGAAATTTATAGGCTGTGTTGGTTGAGTATGTAAAGCACTTGTTTGGTGAAATTATAGTTTAGAGTTTAAAGACTTCAATGTCTTCTAGTAACTGAAGAAGTTTTTATGTAATGGTAAAGGGCATCTGTTTCTTGACTTTTACATCATCTGCCCTATAGATCACAAGGTCTGAAAGGGGAACTTTAATTACTTTTTATAGTAGCTGTAGAGTGCAGTCAATTATTCATGGGATTTTGTCTGCAAGTATTTTATTTTGAATTTGTGGACAGTACTGAGCTCTTCCCTCACATAAAATCTTTACCAATCCTTATATTTTGTAATCAGGACTAACAAAGGCCCTTACAACTTGTATAACTAGACTGTGTTCTAATGAAAATGAAAAGATTTATTGAGTAATAACAGAATCATATCTTTTTATGCAACAATAACTATTGAGAGAGAAAGTTACACTAAAACAGATACATTTCAGCAGCTCATTGACTGGGTATCTTTTCTCTTAAGAAAAATTTACAGTTGCCATTAAGTTGATAGAAACTGAAAGTAATGGATTTTTTATTTAGTATTTAGACATATATTCCACTTTTCTGGAATTCTGTCTAATGCCTCTGGTGGGTCATCCAAATGTAGTTTGTATAAAGACTAGCAGACTTGAAAACGTTGAACAACTTTTACTTATGAATGTCTGCCTTGTCATGCATATGCGTGGTGGACTGTTGTTTCGTTGTCTATATGGTCCTAGTTCATATCCTGCCATGTTTGTCCTGCAGGAGGATTTTGACTAGGAAGTAGATTTTCTTTAACTCTGTAGGAACATTCAAAACATGTAATACAAACATTTTTAACATTAATTCATCATCTGGTTTTGAAACAAACACATTGAATTGAGTTTGGGCTGAATCTGCAAACTGACTTTTTCTAATTCAGGTGAATGTCCTTGAACCTCATCCAACTCTCCCTTTCCTGGCCACCAGTGGACTGGATCATGATGTCAAGTTATGGATGCCCTATGAACCAGACCCAGAACTGTGCATAGATGAACTTAAAAAGGTAACAATTGTTTTTTGTTTTAAATCTGAAAAATAAGGCTTCGTCTAAAAAATTCATTAAAATAATTAGAGTTTATATGAATATTGTTCCCTCAATCTATTGTCAACTTTAAAGAAACCACATCAATGCAAAAATATTTGTAACTACTGTCTATATTTGTATTGTTTTGAAGCATGTGGGTAATTCTGATTGCAAGTAAACATTAAGATAATATGAAAAAGTGTTTTTTTTTGTTTTTTTTTAGTTAAATAAGTTAAATGAGAAAAAAATGTTTAAATTAATATATATATAGCTCACTGTAATTATTATTTCATTACAAAAGTCTTTTTGAAATTAATTTTTTTGCTAAAATGTTATTTGCGATTTGAGTAATTTGAGATGAAATTGGTAGCTCAGCATTTTCAGTACATTTAAATATTCTTAAAACAAGGGTATAGTTATAGTTACACATTTTATTTTAGCTTGAATTTGAATCTTTATCATCAGTTTGCGATGCACACCTATGGTCTATCAATTATAGCATCATATTCTTTTTGTCATTTTACCTTAGACTGTGAAGAAAAACTTCTCAGATAGGTGCCAAGAGAGAAAATATTCTGAGCCTGAAATGATTGGAGGTCAAATGCTTTGGTTTATCATGCACCATTTTAGGAATTCAGCACGAAGAAGGGTAAGCTACTGATGAAGATGTATTCAATTCTAATAAAAGTTTTTTCATTGTTTTTTACACATTGTATTTTGAAGGCTTTCTTTTTAAATTTCAATTTTTTTTTATTGTAATTTTTATAGTTTTATCATTTTTATATTTGTATATGGTATTTCTTTTTTTCTTTAGTAATCTTCATATTTACTACTTTACTCTATTTCATTACTTTCAAAATCAAACTTTTTTAAAATTACTTTGATTAGTTGAATGTTCACTTCTTCAAAATATTCAAATTGTCTATTGCTCTGAAAACAAAACACCAAAAAAAAAAGTTTTATTTTTATTATTTCCAATGTATTTTAGATGAGAGAAGAAGGTCAAGTATTGTCCAGTTCTGATGAAGACAACAGTAGCAGGTCAGATGACTCTGACACAAACTCAATGCAGTGTGCCCAATCATAGGCTTAAGCAGGTACTAAGCAACAAATATAGATCTAGGCACACACACCAATGCCAGCTTCTCTTCTTAGTGCCTATGTGAATTAACCTGCTGCTGTGTTGGAAGGTTCAGAGAACTAGTCCAATATCTGAGATGAACTGTGTAGTAATTTCCACATTGGGCAGCTCTCCATATAGTTTTTTTCTCTTTAGGAGTGTTTTGGGGCTAGTGACTTGTTCTATGGAGAACCCAGTTTTAAAGGACTGGATGACATTGGTTACAGGGCCAATTTCATTAATAATGTACATGTGGATGAAGTTTTATCTACAGGAAAATTGTATTAGGGATAGTTGATCTTAAAGAGACTCCAGGAACACCATAGCCAGCTTCTCTTCTAACTACTAGTGTTGGTTAGTGTTAAAGAAACAACTTACAAAAACAGAATACTGTGCAATGTAGGGATACAGCACATTATGATACACTGTTATTTACATAATATATTGGGTACAAGGTCATGTTGGGTATGTTTGGTCCAATGCTTGATATTACTATGCAATTCATTCACCATATTGTACACCGAATTTTAAAAATAAAACCAAAAAAACAAGAAAAATATAACAAATCCTTTTTAAAAAAATCAAAGCTTATCTTAGGAAAAGAACTCTGAACTAAGAACTATGTCTATCAATAATGTATAATTTATTTCCCTTGTTTGAGATCAAACAAAATAATTAATTTACCATTAATGTATTGACTAATTGGTCTCTTTGTTGCTTCATGTCTTGTCTATGCCAAGGAATAAAGTTTAGGCTTCATCCAAAAAATGGGTGTGGGAAGAAAAAAAGTGTACCAACATTTGAACAGACGGACCTAGTCAGTTGATAGAAGCTTTGTAATGAGATACTCATTGCTTCTCTTTATTGATATGTACTACCTTTCAGTATTAATTATATAGACATTATAGAAAACAGTTAAGACTCCTTGAGCGCTTTCACCAAAGATGCTTGCGTTCCATCATGGACATACGATGGCAAGACCGCACTACAAACAGCGATGTCCTTGCGAACGCCGGTATGGACAGTATAGAGGGACTTCTTATGGTCCGACAGCTACGCTGGGCAGGGCACGTATCCCGTATGGGAGATGAACGTATGCCAAAGGCAGTCTTTTTTGGTGAGCTAAAAGGTGGTCCACGTAACAGAGGCGCCCCACGGAAACGCTTCAAAGACCAGCTTAGGCGTCAACTTTCCTTGGCTGACATAGAAGAGAGCACCTGGCTGCATGCGGCGTCGGAACGAGACAGCTGGAGGTCACTCACAAAGGCCGCGGGATACACATTTGAGACCAAAAGAAATTCTGCCACCGAGGACAAACGCAGACGACGAAAAGAAAATCTAAACCGACCACCTGCGGACAATGGTTTTGCTTGCCCTGGATGTGGCAAAATATGTAGATCACAGCTGGGACTGCACAGCCACGGGAAACACTGTATTCCTCACTAATCTTCGGACTCGAAGACAAGCCTATTATTATATAGACATTAGCTATGGTTAGGACATCTATTTCATTTAGTTTTCTACCATTTGTATATTTCCCTCTTTTTTTGTCTTTCTTCAGTGGGAAATTGATGATAAGACAGGGTCCTCTAACAAGGGAGATTAATGACATGAAATGATCTTCATTCTTCTTGAGCTTCAAAAAATTTGCCCTTTGTCAAGAGGGCATGTGGATTTGGAACAGCTCTGCAAGTTGGTTGTGTGGGATGCAATGTACAAAATCTTGATCTGGTCCTGTAGATAACAATAGTACTATGTATATGACAATGTGTTTGTTTTTTCTTATTGTTTTACTTGATCATGTATGGCTGTTTGTTTTAAATGCAAACTAAAACTTTTGACTTTGTACAAATATAATTTGTAGAAATAAAACAAAATGTATAAAAAAAGATATTTTTTGAAGCAATGTTGTTTTTTTCAGAGTGTGCCTGATCTTTTATATGTAGAGTTTATACCGGTTTATTACAAGTTACTATTTTGAGTTTTCACATTTTTTGGGTGGGGCTTACCTGCATGTATTTTTTTGTTGATGCATTACTTAGACACCTGCTTGAAATGGGTAAAGTTTGATATAGATTGTGGTCTGGCTTTATGGTTTTGGGAAGTCACCTGTATTTCTTGGTATAATACGTCAACTAGTCTTGCTTGAACTAAACTATTATGATAACTGATAGCAAGCTGGACTAATATGTTATCAGGAAGTAATTTATACCTCTACTACATATTAACTAGTCTTGCTTGAATGAACTTTTTATAACAGTTTGAAAGACTGGTATAATGTTTTAGATAACTCACTTGTATTTCTTGGATACAAATTCACTTGCTTGAGTATGTTGGATAACAGTATGATATCAAAGTGGACTGGTATAATGTTTTTGGTAACTCACTTGTATTTCTTGGCTACAAATTCACTTGCTGAATACCACGGTATGTAGAATGACAGTTTGATTGCAAATGAATTGGTATAATGTTTTTGGGAAGTTACTTGTATTTCATGGCTACAAAGTCACTTGCTGAGTATGTAGGACAACAGTTTGATAGCAAAGTGAATTGAAATAAAGTTTTTGGTAAGTCCCTTTTATTTCTTGGCTACAAATTCACTTGTCTTGCTTGAGTATGCAGGATAACAGTTTGATAGCAGACTGAACTGGCTTGATGTTGTCTTGAGCACTCTCGATTTTATTTAGAGCTAAAATGTTTTTGAAACTGTTCAAGAATGAATGACTCTGGATGTATATTTTACATGCCATTTTTTTTTTAATTGGGAAAAAAAAGATCAAAATTTTAAATTAATTTGTTGGCATTTTATTATTTTTATGACCTTTTTTTTGTAAGCACTTGAATGAAATGTTCATACATTTAATAATGTATTGAGAAGTAAGAGAAACAATGCAACCAAAATTTCAACCCAAACATTGATCCTGGAAATGGAAAGACACACTTCATAAGTGGATCTTGTGGGAATACACAGCAAAAAGATGTAAAAAGCATTATTCTAAAAATGTTGGAAGAACTGACAATACTGGTATGCAATTCTGTAAGGTGGATTAGCAGTGTGTATTGTATATATATGCAGATAAGAAAATATATTAATACATGTAAGTTACGTTTAAATTATTAAAATGCAGCTTATAAAAAGCTGGATTATCTTTTTGATAAGATATTTACATTATGAAAAAAAAAAAAAAGTAACACTGCAGTGAAGTGCAAGCAAATATTTGTCTGTTTTGCAAGATTATTTACTAAGATATAATTAAATAAATAGAAAAAAAAAGAAAGCAGTTGTAGTCTCATTTTCTAAATTATGTTCATCAAAAGTTTAATATATAAATCTGTCTATTGCTATATGAAGGGCAGAGTTGTTAGACTATTAAAGATTACTCAATTTTTTTTTTCTTTTTAATTAACCTGTTCCTGCATATTATTTTTTTTATTACTTCCCTTGCATCATAGTAAAAAGGCTAGTAGGATGATTGCCTGCAAATTAATGACACTAGAAAATGAAAACTTTTATAATTTAATCTCAATGGGGGAGGGGAGGCTTCTGAAAGGGGAATTTTACTTTTTTTTAGGCAGGATTTATGTTTGATTTAATGCAACAAATATTTAAAACTAACATTACGGAGTAATAATTTGTATAATATTAAATGGAACACATATAAATAATATTTATGAAAATCCTAAGAACTACCGATAAGCTCTTAGTGGCCTAGTTTGCTCTTAGTGTTAGTAAACAAAAAAGTATAGTACCCTCTCTCAGAACTTGCGATCTGTAAGGTAGATGATGTAAAGGTCATCTGTTTCTGTGGCCCATGGTTAACAAGGGTGTCATGTGTCCAACCCAACTGCCTACCACCTTTACTTTCCCCACCCAGGTACCCATTACAGCTGGGTGGACTCAGAGATCCCAAAATTAAAAATCCTGTCTTCAATAGGATTTGAACTTGGGACCCCTGGCTCAGAAGCCAAATGCTTTACCACTTAGCCACCCACTGTTGCTGATGGCAAGAAGTAATTAGAGTGTAAAGCCCCCAATCACTTATTCTATAGCATAGTGATACAAATATGAATTTAGGTGAAATTAGATCAAATTGGTTTTAGTCTTTCATGATCTGATGTTGATTTATTTATCTAGACAGCCCACATCTGGAGGACCCTAGAGGACAGCTACCATGTAGAAATGATTTTTTTTTAAAATGATTCAATTATCCTATAATTGCACAGAGCTACAATATCAATCTGTTTTGTAAAAAATTGCAAACATAGTCTTCATGTGTCTACTTTTAACATTTCTTCTCTTGTGCCCCATGCTTGTGACCTTTCCCTTTCTCAGTGCTTGGGCTGTTGTGATAGTTGTGCTCTTTGAGTGTCTCTCTGAATGGCCAATTAAACTCAATGTC
This sequence comes from Biomphalaria straminea, assembly GCA_021533235.1. Taxonomy (NCBI): domain Eukaryota; kingdom Metazoa; phylum Mollusca; class Gastropoda; family Planorbidae; genus Biomphalaria; species Biomphalaria straminea. The sequence goes on along the minus strand of JADKLZ010071522.1, from coordinate 9,834,527 downwards.
AATCTTATTTACCAGTTCCAATTCCTGTATGAAAGTAATATTCTAATGCTGCAATATCTAACAGTTACAATGTGAAGTTTAGTTGTAACAGCTCATAGGAAATTGACCCCCCCAAAAAAAGAGAAATTTCAAGTTGTTGATGTCACTGATAAAAACAAATATATGTATATAATGTTCTTTTTTTTTCTCTCTAACATGGAAGCCCTACTTTATAGCATTTATTTTGTATTTAAAAATTTATTTTTTTTAAATTTTCTTGTGTGACAGCTAATTGTTGGCAATATCTACAGAACGATAATAAAGAAATAATAAACTAGATTGTATCCTTTTCTTGAACTTATGACATTGTGTTTGTATGAGAAGATTTTATATAGGTCTATATTTAAAAAAAATGTATTTATTGTTAGAACTTAAACCTAGGACAGGACTAAAAATTTACCTTGAAAAACTCAACTATTTCAGAACGGGGATAAGTATTTTAGAAACTCTCATTTTAATGTTATTCTGAGTATTGTCTGTATTCAAAAGTGTTATCGACTCCACAGTGTAAGTTACCATCTCTCTAGCTATGTATAGTTCCCCTTGCAATCTATGGGGCAGATGATGTCAAGGTCATCTTTTTCAGTGCTGCACGATTAACGAGGGTGTCATGTCGCCAGCACAACGACCAACCGCATTTACTTTTCCCCAACTAATGTCAGGTACCCATCAGAGCTGGGTGGACTCAGAGGCGCCTTAAGATCGCAAAATTAAAAAATCCCAGTCTTCACCAGGGGGAAAATCCCCCCCCCCCCCCGGAAAACCCAGGTCATTAGCTAAGCACTTTACCAATCAGCCACCCCACATCAAGATACGGTATGTATAAACATTTTTTTTTTCTTTGCTGTAATAACTTTAATTTTTTTTTTCTTGCGACTCTTTCTTTTGACGTCATGTTTCAAAGATAACAAGCTTGAGAACAGTAAAACAGAGTCTGAGATAATCCAAAAACTCTTATAAACACAGACCTATATATATTATATAGGTCTGTGATTACAAATACATATGTACCCAAAAAAAAAAAACAAATAATTAAAAGAGAACGATCCGAATTTTTTCGTTACCAAGTCTACTCATAATAACTATGGTCTCGTGTTGATTATTTTGGGGTCACTTAGGCTACGTATGCTGATTGTTGTTGAGTAACAAAGTTAATTTCCCCTTATCAGACCTTGAGACCCTTGCTTTCCCCAACTAGAGTCAGGTACCCATTAGAGTTCGATGGACCAAACGACGTCCTACAAGTCCCGGAGTAAAAAAAAACAACAACTCCCAATCTTCAACGAGATTCGAACCTCTCGATTCGAAAGCCAAACGCCTTACCACCTAGCCACCGAAGTAGACCCTATGTGTGAAGTCATTTGTAAGTACGACCGACCTTTTATCTATTTATTTCAATACAGGAGGTTTGAAAACGTACAAGGTAGCATTGATAACCACGATAATACTAATAGATAGAACTGCAAACCAAAAAATATTCTCCATGAGTGAAATGTGATAAAGTTGGTAGTGCTAATGCCAAGTGCCATGCGTGTGCACATTAGTGTTAGCATTCATTGGTCACATCGAACTAGACTTATGGTCCCGTCTTAGTCAATCACGTTTGGGAAGCGACAGAGATAAGTTCTAGATCTATACATTCCGATCTCTGGTTGGGTCAGATGTAATAATTGTATAAACATATGCAGGTAGGTGATATTATAGCACGAGATATTATTCAACCTTCACATTCCTACTGGGTGTCGATTGTGACAGTCCGCGGTACTCTCAGATCGGGGAGAGGGGAGAACGTGCGGAGGCCTACTTTTGAGGAGAACCTACACAACTTGTGTCAATAATTGGTAACTAATGTATGTGATACTTATTCAACTTTGTATATAGTTGGTGCCCCCCCTCCCCCATCTCCCAATGGAAATACTAGCGGGTGTAACAAACAACGAATCAAAAAAAAAAAAAAAAAAGATCCAGGGATCATTTATAAATGACAGATAACAGAAAGTATGAATTTAGATTTGAATGCAAATATGCTCAGTTGTATTTTTTACCTCTTTCAAATGTGCGCTATCTCTCTCTCTTTTTCTCTCAACCATTCTTTTCTTGTGTGTAAAAGGAGGCTTACTTATAATAGATCCAGGCCCATTCTACCTGGTAGTGTGGTTTGCAAATATATGTTCAATAGTATCTTTACCTCTTTTAAATGTGCTCTCTCTCTCTCTCTCTCTCTCTCTCTCTCTCTTTCAACTATTTTTTTGAAGGAGGCTTACAATATAAGGACAGATAAGGGCTACTTATAATAGATCCAATGCACATTCTACCAGGTCGTGTGGTATGCGCTCCGGATTGTCGTCTCATATGGTCCTGGGTTCGAACCCTGACCGCTGCTTCCCATGCCGCCCTGAAAGAGGTTTGGGCTAGCTGCCATTACTCATCAAATCGGAAAGAACACCAATGTTGACGTTTGACACAAATAACAAAAAAAATTCACCCTGAACACAAACCCCCCAAAATGCTTTCTTGAATTATAAACCTCCCCTACCCAAAAATAAATAAATAATGTATTGGACACAAACTCAAAATTAATGTTGTCCTGAATACAAACCCCAAAATGTTTACCTTGATTATTTTTTTATTTTTTTTTTGTGAAAGATGAACTTTGATTTTTTTTTAATCGTGGAAGATGACCTTTGATTATTATTTTTTTATTTATGGAAGATGACCTTTGATTATTTTTTTTTATTTGTGGAAGATGACCT
>JADKLZ010071522.1:9805645-9816735 GCA_021533235.1 Biomphalaria straminea | reverse complement strand
CGTGTTGAGCACAGGGCAGTATATGTGTGTCTCCATTAATGTGTGTGCATGCCACTTGGACAGTAGTTCACCTTTCTAGGTTGTAAAACACGCATATGTGTGTGTGTGAGAAAAAGAGAGAGAGAGAGAGTCTTTAACTCTCTGTGTTTGTGAATTTACGATACTCCCACTTATGCACTTTATATATAGTGCAGTGAATTATGACTTTCTAAAATTAGCAAAAGTCATTTAATTTAAGAATATGGGCACGATTTTGAGTTGTTGTGTGTGTTAAGAATTATGTCTTTAAAAATCACTGACTCCTGTTTGAAACAAAGCGTACTTTTTATTCACGATAAACATAGCCACAACAATGACGCAACCTTTACGACTTTAAAAGAATTGCCAAAGTGTTATGATTTATTCAATTCAAACATCCTAATGGACAAAATAAATAATGGCAAACAGTATACATATGGTGTTGCATAAACATATTTCATATATATAGGTCAACGGGTGTTTGCTGTCCAGTGACGTACAGAGGTGCCAGGTCACACTAACTACCCCATTAGTGTTTGTAATTCATATTTGCATTGTCACAAGGAAGCAACACAAAACTAATGTGTAATGTAAACGAGGTTAACCAACGTAAGGACAAAAGATTTGTGTTTTGTTTTGCCATCCGTTTTGGCGCCCCCCCCCCAACTAGCCCTTCCCCTCGATACTGTTGCACTCTTTGACATGTCAAGTGAACTCAGGGGTCGAAAGTCGCACCTCACACTGAGTCCACCAAAATCTAAATAGGACCTGACATAGGCCTACATTAGGAAAGTAAATGTGATTTGTCGTTGTCCTGGCCACATGACACCCTCGATAACTCTTGACCATACAAACAGATAAGCTTTAGCTTTACATCATCTAATCTCGTAGATCGCAATATCGATGAGCGAATGCAGAGATTTCCGTCTAGAGCGCAAATCACTTATAAAAATTTATATGCCTTCACCAGAAAACGAGGACTCGAACCTGCAATATTCGGATTTCACACTTTTTAATTACTTTTTTTTTTCAAAGTTAGATCTGTTTGATCAAAATTTGGACGTTTCAGCCACGAGGACATCGTCAGATACAAATTACCATAGTACATGTATGGAATGTTTTTTGACCACATAGGGCTATACCAATGAAAAATAAACCAAGAGTACTTAATTTTTTATTTTTTTTTTTACATTTGGCACATTCTAGTCTCTTTGTTCTATTGCCATAACGATTGGCCTCGTTCTGACCAAGTGCTAATATCAATTGTTAATTAGATCTAAATGTGAATATAAAAACATAACTTTTACAATTAAAATTGTTTAATGCATCATGTGTCTCTGGTTTGTAGGCCTACTTTCATTGCAAACAGAGTTATATAAACACAATCTTATTATTCTTGTTGGTAAACCAATGCCAGAACGAGTGAGTCATATTTAGTAGGCAAATGCTTGTGAACCTATTGTATGTCAACCGTTGGTAGGGAACAAATTGTCATCGAGCCAATTTTCTAACGCATTCTGGGAACTATTAGTCGTGGAAACATTAATATTAACTTTCAATCTAGATGTAGGATTAGGCTCTAAATTAAGATAATGAATAGTCCCTTTGTTCACGATAATTTACAATGCATGCTCCTTAAACTTTAAGAAAGAAACCAGAAAAGATATTATTAACAACAAATTAAATCGCAAAATAATCTCAACTAGATCTACATAGATCTACATAAATCTTCTATAGATCTACTTTATTGTCTAGACTAGAGACGAGATCTACATACTTAGATATAGATCTATTCCTATACATAGATTTGATCTAGATTATTCTAGATCTAATGGAAAAATTAATCTAGATTGACTATATTAAATAATAAAAATACTAATTAAATACTAATAGTAGTAATAGAGATGATGTATAGTATTGTAGTACATCTTGACAATCTTGTCAAGCAAGATTACTATCATTACTATGACACTATGACTATTAATTTAGTTGCGTTTATCGACAATTCAGACAATTGTCAATCTGATTCTTATTTATTTCTAGACAAACAATTATTTACATTATATAATAAATAATTACATTAGAGTTAGGGAGCCAGATTAGTGAATACTAGAATTGTTTAGTATTTAGATGAAAGATCTAAATCTAGATCTAAATTACTATGATTAGTATTAAAAATCATCTATCTAGACTCTAGCCTAGGGCAGGGTAGGTCGATTATAAATTATATTAATTTAAATTAATTAATATTATTAATTCAAGGAAGTGTTGAGCTTATATATAAGAACAGTGGTGTAGCAATTAAGTTACCCGTGGGCCTGGCTTCAAGAATATCTTGGTGGGCCCCACTTCCCCTAATAAGACAAACTTAGTGTGTGACATAAGAAAAAAAACGAGAAGTGTGGTACATGACATACCAATATACAAGTCAGGTATATTGGTATATTTACCAAAAGACTTCCAATGCAAATATTGTACCTTTTTATATCTAGATCAATCTAGTCATTAAATTTCAACTTTAAAGTTAGTTAAAAGTTAGAGCTAGAATAGATCTAGGTCCAATAGTAAAAGTTAAAAAGTAAGAATAAAACTGTAGATTATTAAATAATAATCTATGTCTTATAATAATTTTAAATTAAACATGATGTGAAGAAACGAGTCCCTTTAATTATAACTGCCTTTATTGAGGAACATGTAACTTAACATATTTACAAGTTCAATATTATAAATAACTCTACTAGATCACTTCCACTCTCTTGTTTACAACACACTCGACTTCTGCAAGTCCCTTAAATCCCGGTACCCAACACTTGACCACGGTTGACCGCACATAGTAACCGTGTCACAACACATGATAAAAGGATATAGAATCTAGTTATAGATCTAGATCCTTTTAATTTTTAAATTCAATAATTGAATCTCAACAAGACAACAACAATTATTAGTATAGACTTAAAGAATAGTTAGATAATAGTTTAGACTAAAAACTGTGGTCAGCGATACCCCAGGGGTCTTTGAGAAGACTGAAAGGGGTCTGCAGAAAGATGAAAATTGTACTGTATACAATTAAAACATTTTCACTAAAAGCCAGTTTATCCAACAGGTTCATCTCAGATTTAGGATTATTAATCTGAACCCTCTGATATGTAAAACAAAGAAGAAGAAGAAAAAGTAATAATCCATTCTTCCCTCACTACTGTTTAATATACTATACACATACTTTTCTATGATGATTGAAACCAAAGATTTAAAGACATTCTTGACTATTAGATATTCCTAACTGGGTATAGAACCTTTTTGTACATGGACAAACTCTGATGAATCCATACCAAAACCAATACAGGAGCAGCTGATTGAAATATTCACAAACAACTAACTTAAACAACGTTTGAACAAGGATTCCACAAATTCTGGTTACAAAAACATTCCAATTTTTATCCTGCATTATGGGTCATTGTTCCAAAGTAGCTGACTTCGTGTCTTTTTATTTAGTACAACATGGATTCATAATGAAACATCACAAAGAAAAGAAACTAACCAGAAATGTGTGCTATTTCAGATTTGAGCAAGACATAAATACATTCATAAAATCTCATCAACCTCATCCAAGTCATTAGTTTTGTTTAATTTTATTTTTAACAAAAGTTATAATCTAAAGAAAAGCTCCTTCAACAAAATGTTTTTTTTTTAATACTACGTACGGTATAGACCATTGTGGTAAAGGTTTTTAATGTTTTTATAACGTGTTTGCTTATCTGTTTCTTTCTTATTTTAATATGATCTTAATTACAAATACTTTTTTGTACATTTCCTTTAATGTTTTAAAAAATTGTTCTACCTTTTATTCTTCAGAATTGGGAATAAAATTGAAATTGAAAGACTTACTGGTAACATGTATTACTGCTTGAAATAAAGACTTAAACTGAACCTGCAAGGAATTAGAGGTGGCCTGCGACTGACATCAAGAACTTTTCTTCTATCTCACACACAGGTAAAGAATTATTAAATAATCTTTTGAAATATTTTGTTTGACCCAACACACCAGGTTTATTTATATTAATAGAGATTTTTTATATAAAAACTATTTTGTTTAATAATACCATAACTAAGTTTGTTGTAAAGATTATTGTAAAGTTTCTGTGTCTGTCATTCTTTTAATGATTTATTTAATAATATATTAGAAACGGTTCTGAAACATGGTAACAACTGAAGCCACAACAAAAATAAGTTCAGACCTCCATCAACAGATGTCTGAGAAATATCTTAAAAATACACTGGTACGACAAAGTAGAAAACAACAAACTGTGGGAATTGAATGGACAGAAAAATATAGAGGCGCAGATCTTAAGGAGGAAGTGGAGATGGATTTGTCACACGTTTAGAAAAGATACCAGCTACAGAGCTAGACAGGCCTTAGAGTGGAAGTGGAGATGGATTTGTCACACGTTTAGAAAAGATACCAGCAACAGAGCTAGACAGGCCTTAGAGTGGAAGTGGAGATGGATTTGTCACACGTTTAGAAAAGATACCAGTAACAGAGCTAGGCAGGCATTGGAGTGGAACCTTAAGGGAACAAGATGTAGAGGAAGACCAAAACAAAACATGGTGATGCAGTGTACTAGATGAAGCCAAGAGAACAGGAAAGAGCTGAGAAGCCATTAAAAAGCTAACAAGAGACTGTGGAGAGTGGCATTTTTTTTTGCTGAGGCTCTATGTTCCATGAGGAATGCAAAGGAAAGATGATGATGATATTAGAAATACATGTGACCTTAATCACGCTAATCTTAATATCATTTTTAAGTGTCCTGAAATGGAAATGTATATACACACATACTCAGTATTATTAGTAGACCTAATTTAATGTTTTTTTAAATTTAAAAAAGTGTAAATATGGTAATCTTAACTAGCATGAATGTTCGAGATCTCTATCTTCATAGTTACAAATGTTTTCATAAATATCTATTTTATGGATATTAAATTTCTGTGATTGTTAATACTTTTTTTTATTTGATTTTGTATCATGCACAATTGTAAAACAAATTTTTCTATTTTGTTATTTGTTGATTATGTGTTCATATTTTATTATTTGATCTTGTGTTGGTAATTTATTATTTGATAATGTGGAATTATTTTTTTTTTATCATGACCAGTTTTCTCTAAGTGTTTAATAAATCTTTTTTTTTTTTTAGCTCATCTTTTTGGTCTGAAAATTGTGAGACCACTGGTTGTTATGTTTAGTTATAGCTGTATTTAATATGAACAAAGATAGCATGAATGATTGAATGAATGGCAATGTCTTTGATTATGAAGATTAAGGATGAGTCAAAGATAAACATATTAAACAGACAAATACTGCATTTTGAAAATTATAAATGTTTTAATACTCTATATTATAATGTCTTCTACATCAGTGTTTCCCAAACTAAGTTATACAGAACCCAAGTGTTCAGTGAGGCCTTGTGTTACACAAACTAAGTTCTACAGAACCCAAGTGTTAAGTGAGGCCTTGTGTTACACTAACTAAGTTCCACAGAACCCAAGTGTTCAGTGAGGCCTTATTAGGTGCTCCACAAACTGATGGAATAATAAACTAGTACAAAGTAATTAACTAGTAGGCCACCATGTGAATTAATCTCTCTAAAAAAATAAAGCGTCCACATTGTTGTTTGTTGTGTTCTATATGTATTGAAGAATGACTGATTAGGACACTATTGTTGTGTTCTATATGTATTGAAGAATGACTCTGATTAGGACTATTTTTTCTATAAAAATGCATTGGTTATTAAATTTTTCGGCAATTGAATACATTTTATTTCTAGTTAAAGTTATATTTTTTATGTTTGTTGAGTTTGCTTGTCCTGTGTTTCTGGCTAAAATATATCATCTCAAGTAAGCGATTAACATTTAAAACCAAAAAAAAAAAAAAACAGAAAAAAAAATATTAAATGTAGTCCTGAAGATTAATGAAAGATACATTTAATTTTTGACTATTTTGTACTAGCAGTTTCACTTGAGTCTTACCTTAAAAATGGCTTCACATGTCTCATAAAATCTTTATTATAATTTATATCTAAACTATTACTTGAGATAAATAGTTAATTTTAAAGTTTATTTTGTACTGAATTACAAAAAAATGTAAAGGAAAAAAAAAAGAAATGACAAGTGAAACATTAGATACAAAACAAATTAACACTATCCTGTTCTCCCCCTTATCTCTTTTTCCCCCCACCCTTCAGCCTCCCCCCCCCCCTAAAAATAAGCAAAATAGAATAAAATAGCATGCATTTATGCTGTTTATCAGACATCTTTATGGCTGCTGTAGTTCATAGAACAGACAAAATAAAATTACGCATTCATAGCGTGAAATAATTTAAATTACAATTAACAATTACAGGTCTCTTAAGTGCATTTGCACTACACACTAAAATCATATGTTTATTTGCCATACCTGTACATCATGTTACTATACTGTTAAACTACACGGAAAGTTAGCTCTATTAATTTTGATAGGTGCAGCATTTAAGACTTAAGATTAAAGGTTTATTGATTCTAACTGGGAATGTGATTGCATACAGTCTTTAAATTTCTTTTTCAATTTCAAAACATTATAAAGAAAACCACCAAAGAAATTCATTGAATGACTAAACAAGACACAAGCGTATTAATATTTTTATTTATAGTTACTCAGTCAACGAGCACCGAGATAGTATATTAACTGTTTTTAAACTTCAAATAAAAATTTAAAGAAAAAAGCCCCCAAAAGAGACAAGAAGCCCCCTCAAAAAAATGAAAGAAACGACCAAAAACAGAGATGAAAGAAAAAGAAACGAGGCAAAAGACCCAAGGATTCCTATGATGTGACAGACACAAATCGAATAGGAAGCACAAATAATCAGGTTTCCTTAAAAAAAAAGGGATTCGAAGCCAAGCGCTTAACAACTCAGCCTTCTCGCTCCTCGCCTTTTTCCATGTAAAGTAAAGTTCTCCTTTCAGACCTTGTGGTCTATGGGGCAGATGATGTAAAGGTCATCTGTTTATGTGGCCTACGGTTAACGAGGGTGTCATGTGGCCAGCACAACGACGAACTAATTTCAGGTACCCATTAGAGCTGGGTGGACTCTGAGGCGCCCAAGGATCCCGAAATAAAAATCCCAGTCTTCACCAGGATTCGAACCCGGGACTCCCGGTTCAGTAGCCAAGCGCTTAACTACTCAGCCACCGCGCCCCTTTTTCCATGTACGTTGTAGAAAATAATTATAGGAAAATTGGAAGGCAGGAAGCGAATTAATTTATATCTAGGTTGTTGGCCGTTTATATCTCTCGTGTCTTTTAGAATCAATACGACGTATTGAGCCGAAGTTCTATTGACACTGGAATAGAATTGAATTGTTGGAAAGTTTCGGACGTTCTCTCAGCAATGAAGACTATCACAACTTAGCTCAGACGTCACGCACGACGGCAAGTTATAAGATAAGAGTCATTGAGTACGATAAGAAGCAGACAGTTTTTTGTAGCGTGATGCATGCGAGGGAGAATGACTCTTTCCGAAACAGCTTCATAAGCGCTTGATGAGACATGGTCCTATTACGACTGACTGCGACAAACAACAAAATAGTGAGATATCAAGAATGATTCACTTTCGGAAATTTCCGCATCGTCCTTGACTACGCTAGAACGGTTCGGTCGACGGACTCAAGTGCTTCTCTGAAATGTATTTTGTCTGTTATGCAACAGAAATCTTCACTGTCTGCCAAAAAAAAAAAAAAAAAGGTTTAGTTGTCATGACCTTTGGAAACTTACTTTAATTTCCGAACTTTTGCCGTGACCTTTGCACTAGATGAACCTGGTTCTTGACCTATTTCACACGTTTTCAATTTGTTTGTCAAACAATGAATTTGTTCTTTTTCTTTGCTCTTGACTGTAACATTTTTTAGAAATTCTGGAAATGAGCTGAACCGCTCAGTGGTTGCCAAGTAAGGAATTTCTACCTGGGGTTTGTTTTTTATGGGAGGTTTCTAGGGAACATCGTGTAATGAAAAAACATAAATATTTATGAAAATTTTTTTTTTTTTTTTTTTTTTACAAAGCTTATATCAAATAGTTCTGTCTGTCTGAATGGTAAAAAAGTTTGTACACGTTATTTTTCCGACATCTAATGCCTGATTAAGCTGAAATTTTTCACAATTATTTATTGTAATTGACAAAACAAGAACGAATTTTAAAAAAAATAAGGTTACAAAGACAGTTTGTGTGGAAACACCGACTCAAAATCGGCCCCCGAAAAGGTTTGCTCAGGTAGTTAAAAAGGATGGTTTCAATAGGCTATTTCAAGAAAGAATATAAATAAAACTATGAACTACAAGCTATCAATAAGTACAAAAAGATACCAATGGAAGAGACGTGCTCGTGTCGAAAGTGCTACAGATGTATCGTTCGACTAACAACTTGATACCACAGGGTTCGGATATTGATTTATTAATGTTATTATTAATCCATTGTCAATATTCATGAGCTAATAGTTATGAAGATATAGTTCAATTCTAAGTGTCACAAAGACCGCACCACGAATGACAGATTAGAAACAGTATTAATACAGCTATTGGACTCCACGAATATCTGCTAAACACTGTCAAAAAAGCGACACCACATCACAAGGTCCTCTTGGCTCGAAAAGACCTTTCTTCAGGGAACAATACCAGGAAGAATATGAAGAGGCAGACAGAGAAAGCGATGAGAAGACAACATCAAAGAATGGATGGGCCTGTCAATGAATGAAATTCTGTCAAAGGCAAAGGACAGAGATAAATGAAGAAAGACGGTTGACAGATCTTAAGTGGCGCCCCAATGCTCTAACAGACTAAGGGATAGGTGAAAGTGAAGTTAAATGTAAACCTGGCCTAACTGTTGTTATTGTATGATTATCTAATTGATCTAATTGTTTTGTAAAGGGTCAATCTCTCATTTAAAGTCTCAACAACTCAAACTTTTCCCTTTAATAAATTGTTCCAGATGAAGTGTGGTCGAGAGGCTAAGTGCGCTTGAACTTGGCCTGGCTTGACTACCTAGAAGGGGGCTCGAGGTTCGTCACCCGACTCGGGGCAGAGTTGTGTTTACTGAGCGCCTAAAGGCAGCACGGAAAACCAACTCCTAGATACCTCTCCCCCCCCCCCACCACTGGTCCACAAATGAGATTGGACCAAAGCGCTCTGAGCATGCTATAAGCATGAAAGTAGCGCTATATAAAAGCTATAATAACAATAATGTACAATATTACATTGTAGTTCACGTCTATAATATGAATACTGTTTACTAATTGTTGTTTTAAATCCAATTCCACTTGTACCTATATATATGAAATATGAAATAGATTTTTCTCTTTAAAAATGGAAGTAAACAATTTTTTTGTAAATATATGTAGTTTGTAGGACTGAGATTATATAACTTAGTATTACAATTTAGAAAAAAAAAATATTTTTTCAACAAAAAATCTTAAACCGTTTGCATAAATGTTTTAAAAGTATGGCAAATAGTCATCTCCCTAACTAAATAGTCTCACGTGTTGTTTTTTTTTTACTATTAATATAGAATAGTTACAGACAGGGGCGTCCTTAGCAGTGCGCTGGGCCTTGGGCGAGTGTCATGTGCGGGGCCCTGAGCCGTAAGGATAAACTATGTATACCGTACCACATCACTATCACTCTAACTGGCTTATCTGTCTCTTACGCTGTAACAATAACAAGACAGTATGTCAGCCTTAAACGCTGTGCCCCACTTGCCACCCCTTAAGGCCGCTACTGGTTGTAGAAATTGTGCATTTTTAATTAAAAAACTGCTTGCATATTTGATCTTAAAAATTAAATTTTTCGCTTTCAGAAAAGAAAAAGTAGCTGTTGCATCAGAACTTTGAATGGTCTAAAATACCAAGAGGTCGAATTTTCAATATCTTTTCTAGTTACGAGATCTAAACGGGACGAACAGACCACAAAACCTAATAGCGTCTATTCCCTTTTCGGGGACCGCTAAAAACTAACCTGTTAGATAATTAACTATTGGTAATAAAAAAAAAACGAAGGCCTGTGGCTGAGCGGTAAAGCGCTTGGCTTACGTACCGGGTTCCAATCCTGGTAAAGACTGATTCTGCCATCAGCGAGAAACCTGATGTAGATGCCCTCACGTAGGCGTCGCCTCATTTCATTTAGCGTTGGTCCAACATATTTTCAGAGCGTGTCGGATCAAGCACACAATCCTGCTTCCCACCATTCTCGATACAGAAGTGAGCTTTCATTGGTCTGGATTGTAAAAAAAAACTATTTGTAAACCACTCACACCTTCATACTTTATTATTTTGATACCATTAAACTCCCTTTAAAAAATTTTAAATGGTCCGCCAAAGTTTTTCCTACCAGTATTTGGCCCGCTACCAAAACACATTTTCCCACCACCGTTATAAGCTTTTTTTTTCTAAAAAAGTTTTTTTTCTATTTTATTTTGTTTCTTGATCAGTTTTCTTTTTGTTCCTCGTACTTTTTTTTTTACTCCCCCTCCCCCCACCCCACATAACATCTGCACCTTGTGGAGAAGTCTGTTGACAGAAACATTGACACTTGCCCGATACAAATAAACATCAGAGGACAGTGAACCTACTTTCTGTAAACACACCAACCCATATCTCGTAGTACTCTTATTTCTTATCCACATTAAATGTAGTTTATGATGCTAACAAGTCCATTGGATTTATAAATACGTCTAGCTTAGATCCATTAAGTTCAGACTTGAGTTTCATAAGAAATAAAAAGGTAGACTCATTTTCGTGATAGATCTAATATCTTTGTTAACATCACAAGGCTATTGAGAGAATCTAGACAGATATAAAGTCTTCCGTTTTTATATTTTTCCTCCATTTTTAGCGGCCCCCGTAAGGGGAAAAAGCCGCTATTAGGTTTGTGCAAAATGTCCGTCTGTCCGTCTGTCCGTCTGTCCGTCTGTCCGTCTGTCCGTCTGTCCGTCTGTCCGTCTGTCACACTCAGGGCGCCGAAACTAGAAGAGATACGAAAAATATTTTTTCACCATTA
>JADKLZ010071522.1:9778467-9802312 GCA_021533235.1 Biomphalaria straminea | reverse complement strand
TAGTAGCAATGAACAAATGGACACCTGGCCCGTGCTACCTTAACCATGCTACATCATTTGTGATCTAATTAAACGTAAAAAATACTGTAAATCAACTAAACTTTGTAGTCTACATATACCTTCTTTTATCAATTACAGATGTTCCTTCAAAAGAGAAGATTGCTTAAAAAAAATAGGCCTACATTTTATTACCAGTACTGTGAATGTATGTTAAAAAAATTATGAATTTTGTAGTCCTACTCAGTGGCGTAGCATCCATGGCGCGAAGGGGTTCAATGAACCCGGGCCCACGACCATTAGGGGCCCACATCCCGTGGTTTAGCAACAATGGCGCAAAGGGGTGCACTTGGGCCCATAACTCTTGACCAGTTGGGGCCCAAGTGAGACGTTAGGGATGACATTAAAAGAAAAAAAATGCCCTTTTTTAAAAGTTGATAATATAAAGTATCTGAAAAGCTGCCTCAAAATATCCAAAACGTTGAACGAAACATTTTATTAGTTTTAACAAAATTATCCATGTGTTTTAAGCTAGAGTTAATATACCAGCGGCTTGGATTATTTAAATGTAAGGAGTTGTTCTCCATCAGGCTTAATATAATTGTGGTTAGCCCTAATTGTACGTTTGAGAGGACTATTGTTGCCATTTCATCCCATTGTTTTCCATAGGCGTATGTAAGCCATTGTTAATATTAATAGGCTATTATTATGGAGTGGAAGCGAGAAAGTTTGGTGTACAAAATATGAATGTGTTGTACAGAAAAATAAGGAAAGGGGCGAGTAACAATGACAATTAGGTCTAGTGAGATAGTCTGACTCTAGTCTAGAATCGAGATTGTCAAGAATTAATATTTCGACAAATTTACTAATTATTCAATTTTTCAAAAAGCTTAATGCGTTTCTTTTATTTACTGTATTTAAAATTCGTAAATCTTTCACCCGAAAATATCCATATAAATATAAGTAAGTCTGATAATTTGTTAAACCGATACGAACAACAAAGCCTAAACTGTAAAGTCCAATAGTACAAGTTTACATCATTTTGTTCTGTTGTCCACTGTATGATATTAAAATGATTACAACAGAATAAAAGTAAAAAAGCAACAAAAGAAACACCATAGGTATCATGCTTGTGCTATTACAATGAATGGCGAGACCGAATAGGAGATCAGGCATATAATAATGATCTAGAAGATATAGAGATATCTACATTGATCATGGAATTGTGTCTTTCTTTTGACCAATGCTTAGTATTTATTGGTTTATAGTTCCTAGTTCTTAAAGAAAGTTATTTCCATTATATTTATACAAAGACCTCTGATTAAATCTTATTTAAAATTGCTATGAATATTAAAATGTGACTGGAAAAAATATTTTAAGAATTTCAATGACACAGAGCAGGTTGGCTTCACTTTGTGTTGTTCCCATTGAGCGAGAAACAGCCAAAGGCTTAGAACTAGATGCACTGGTTACTGACCATCATACTTTGAAGGCAAGAAAAATGTTCGATCTTTTTACAGTTAAAAGATGGAAGTAGAATTAGATGATAGTTTGTATCAATATTGAAAAGTTTTACACCTAAACGTTCTTTGGGATTATAAATGTGTAAAATGTAGAACTCATAAAACACTTCTTTATTCAGTTGAAACTTCTTTAAGTCGTTTAATTCTGTTAAGAAATCGTACAAACATTGACTTTTAAGGCACTATTGGTTGACCGAATCCTAACTCAATCAAACGTAAAGATATTATTACTTATCAAAAAGGTTACTCTACTTGCATTGAGATGTCCTTGGGTAAATTTACCAATACATTCACATTTTTTAATTGTTCTGCTTCACTTTACATTCATCTTATTAGGGAAGGGGGCCCACCAACATATTCTTGCACCCGGGCCCACGGGTACCTTGCTACGCCACTGAGTCCTACTATGTTTTTTTTTTAAACATAGCGGTATTTAATAAAGGATAGGGAAAAAAAGAGTATCGTTTCTTCTATATGGTGTCAAATTAAATTGCTGAGCTAGCAAAGTGACTTGTCCGTGCTGCGGAATACACAGGTGAAATGACCACTTAAAAGGCAGCTTAATTACTTTTTTTTTTTTCACACTTTCTTCTTGAGTGAACTAACAATTGCCAGAAACAATAGAACAGTTTAACTGGCAAATTTACGTATTAAACTTACATCAGGCAATATCATCTTCTATTAAATATAATGCATAAAATAAATTAAGGCAGCCTATCAGAAAGCTATTATAAAGAGAGCAAGCGGCGAAAGGATTTCCTTTTGTTTGATTGTGTAACAGTCCTTAATGGCTATGTCGAGAGCGCATATAATTAACATTATCTTTAGGACGGGGGCATATCCTGAAGCCACATGAAGGTCGCGGTATAAAACTCTGGTGTCACCCTCAAAGTGTACCACTTTCTCCGCCAGCATAGATCGGGGCGGACATAGATCTATCTATTTCTTACTGAAATAGGTAGAACAATGACAAAATAGTTTGGAAAGGAAATTAAGTGGTGTATTAATAGTATTCTGACTTTTTTTTTTACTGTGTGATTTAAAAAAAAAAAACTTTTGTAAACGACAGTGTTTTTTTTTTGTTCAAAGTACCGGTATATTTTATTGTGTGCATTCCTCGTTGGTCTTGTTACGTCACTAGAGTACAAGCGCCACCTTACGACAGACACATCCACGATGGCGTCGAGTAAAGTTAACCAAAAGGTAAGGAGGATTGTACGAGTGTTTTAATTTTCGAAAATATCATACTTTATTAGATGAGAATTTCTGCTTTTTGAAAGCAGGACGCTCTTTTTTACTAATCGAAATTCATTAACTATAGTAGTTTGCTCTGTCCTGATTTTTTTAGTATTCTGTAGATAACCATGTCCCTCTTCATGTTTTTTCTTTTTAGGGGGGGCTATTTTAGGCAGCTAGACGTTATTTCCGCATTCGGTTAGGCCTGTAAAAGTTAAAAGTACGGTCTTATCAAATTTATATTTGTCAAGACACGTTTATTTATTGAATTTAGTACTGCATTTTGGTGTACACAATTAATATGTAGACTAGTAACCAGTTTCAACCACACTCTATATTTCGTTAGATAAAGAACTAGATCTATCTAAAGATGTAGTCTATATTCTAGATAGAAAAAAAAAATAAATGGTTCATCCGGCTCATAAATATTCATGCCCCTAAAGGTCAGTTAGAGGACGTTTTAGAGGTTGTCAGCACAAGTCATATTACCTCTACCTCCCCCATTAGTATTATTAATTATAAGAAAAAAAAAAGGCTTTAACACTTTCATCAGCTTTTGAAAGTTATTTTAGGACAAATTGAGTCATTGAAACCTATTTTATTTAAAAATAGGTAGATAATATTAAATAATTAAATCTTCCTAAATTAGAATAATAAGACCCTAAATAAAAATTAACTTAATAAAAAGGAAAAATTTGGAAAAACAAAAATGCACTTGTAGACCTAGGACCTAGACTCTATAGATCTATTGACTACATAAGTCATAAACAAATTAATTTAAGTTACTTTACACAGAGTACAGACATTAGGCCAATCTTGACCTAGATATAAAATTAGTCTAACTGGGTGCTTAAAACTTAAAATGTAACAACTTTTAGCCTGCTAAATATGTAACTAGATTTAGACTCAAGACTGCTAATTAGTAAT
The DNA here is from genome assembly GCA_021533235.1 of Biomphalaria straminea. Taxonomy (NCBI): domain Eukaryota; kingdom Metazoa; phylum Mollusca; class Gastropoda; family Planorbidae; genus Biomphalaria; species Biomphalaria straminea. Next base: position 9,798,629 of record JADKLZ010071522.1, on the reverse strand, counting down.
TGGCAAATTTTATGCTTTATCCATACGTCTATACTAATCAATCTATAGATATCTACTTAATTTAACATATTATATACTAGCCCAATCACATGGATGTTAAATGTAGTGAATAGTAATGATTGACATTTGTTTTTATACTTTCATACCAATATTGAGATACTTGACTACATTTAGGAATACACACCAAAACAATCATTCATTTATTTAGAAGCATATTTATAAATATTTATAAATATATCCATGAAATCTTTTAACTAAGCAAAAAACATGATTTCTAATGCTAAATGTAATTTAGATTTAAAATAATTCATTTAAAATAATCAATATCACTTTCATTATATAGTTCTAATTAACAAAAATATATTTAATACTATCCCAACTTTGAAAAGCTTGTTTAAATGACTTGTAATCTCAGTCAGTGATACCCAACTATTTATACTACTTGGAAAGAATGCTCCTTGTCACTCTATGACTATGAATTAGTTGAGCATAACTGAATGATTTTCCATTAAAATTTTTTTTTACAAAATGAAGGGTCAACCTTCCTTGGATTGAACTTAGTCAGACCTGGTATAAAAGTATTCGTTTAAATCATCCTAGGTTTTCGAATATTAGTTATTACAACAATTTGCTTAATTCTTCAAGCAAATGGCATCATAAAAAAAAGGTGGATTTACAGAGTTCTATTTCATGATATTCTATTTATGATATTTACTGAGCATTGAGCCTGGGGAAAATTGTAGTTCTGATATTAAATACATGTATTTCGTATGTTGTTGTTTTGTTTTTTTCTAAAAATAAATACAAGAAATTAGTAAAAAAAAAATAATTGGATTTTTATTGTATATGTCTTATTTAAAATGACTGGTTCATAACATACTTAAACATAGTGATCTGGTAAACATTTCTACAGCAAGTAGGGAGGAAAGGGTTAGATTTTAGTCAATCATCTCCTAAAAGTCTTATTAATGATGAAATCATAAAACTCAAACAGTAGTGATTTCTTAACTCTGACTCTTTACCCTGACAACCAGCTTCTATTATTGCTGTTTACAATTAAAAATCATATTATAGCTTATATGTCCACTTGAAAAAAAAAGTGTTGAATGTATTAAATATAATTGACTATAATACTATTTTTAGAATAAGATATATGATATATATATTTTCAATTAAATATATCCAATTTAACAAAAAAAAAAACAACAAAACATTTTTAATTAAATCAGACAAATAATAAAATTTAATGAATAATCAAAAATTATAAGTTCCAAGACAAAAAAAAATATGTTGATTGATATTCTTCCTGTTTTGTTTATTTTTTTCTCCTAATACTATTCCACTGTTTACATTGTTACACACTTGAAAGCATTATTCAATCACAAGAGATGAACTTGAATTGTAACTTAGGCCCTGGGGATAAAATGTATAAGTTATGTCACATACAAACTGATTATCAAAATCACATCCACACTCAAAATGTAAGAAAATAACTTTCAAATGTTATTGGTCTAAAAAAAAACTAGTGTTTTTTTTTTGTTTTGTTTTTTTTGTGAAGTAGAGATTGTGAAGACCAGAGTGCATTTTGTTCTTGTTGATATAACAACATGTGCTTGTTACTATAGCATTTTAATTTTTTAACTTTTTTTGTATTGAAAAGTTTATTTTGTGTTGTTGATTATAGAGATTTTTTAAAATAAGATATTTATAAGAAGTCCTTTTAAAACCTGAAATAAAATTACCATTTAAATGGTTGAATTACTGAATGGAAAAGAAACATGTATGGAGATTAATGTTAAAACTGAATCACTTGGGTAATATGCAACTTGAGCTATGACATAGCACTTGGATCAGTTAGTAATTAATGGCATTCTATATTTTATATCTTTTTAGTCTAGTGGATTTAGAAAGAGGACTTTTTAATTTGACAAACTTGTGAACTCTCAAATAGATTGGCTTAAATTAAAATAACTTGTAAACATAGCAATTCCAAACAAGAAGCAATGTGACTGTGGAATATTCTTATTGGCCACCTTAGATACTTGGATAAAAGAAAACAAAAAGCATCCAAATAGTTAAAATAGATCCAACACTCACAGTGAAGATCATAGTGTGTGGTTAATACAATTTTGTAATTCTAGGCTTATCTTTAGTGACAACACATCCAAGAATTTTATAATTAATAGCAGAATCCTCTTTTAGAATTGAGTATTTGAACCTGAACACAGGTAATATGTTAAGAATAAAAGAGCAATAGAAATAATATGAAGCATAAAACTTAATTGTCAAAGACTATGTCTTACTCTTATTTTTATCCTGCCTAAAATTAATTTCTTCAATAGTTTATACCCCCCCCCCCCAACAAATTGTAACATAGTGGGAAGCGTGGTCGAGAGGCTAAGTGCGGCTTGAGCTTAGCTTGCTTGGCTACCTAGAAGGGGGCTCGAGGTTCGACACCCGACTCGAGCAGAGTTGTGTTCACTGAGCGCCCAAAGGCAGCACGGGAAACCAACTCCTAGATACCCCCTGCCCCCACTGGTCCACAAATGAGATTGGACCAAAGCGCTCTGAGCATGCTATAAGCATGAAAGTAGCGCTATATAAAAGCAATAATAATAATAATAATAAACAGAAGAAAAACTTTTTAGCATCCTTGAGCTATATTTTAAGATTTACAATAACTTCTAGAATAATAAAAGAATACACAAACATCTTGTCATTCTGACAACCAACACACTATATTAATGATTACAAACACATTCTCATAGTGATACAGTCACATTAAAAAAAATAGTTTACTTTAGGCATATTTTAGTACAAATCCTTTTGCCTGAATCTATCTTACCAAAGAAGTTGAATGAAAAAGTTAATGCTTACACTTTTGGGTTAGCAAAATTGCCTCTGGCCTAGCCATGCTACTATGAGGTCATAAAGAACATAAATAAATAAACAGGATTCATACATCCCAGTGCATCTGTCCTGTGCTTTATGTCTCCATGCCTGAACTCTAAGCTATTGTAGATCTGCATGTACATCATCAAGCCACCTTATTCACTGTCTGCTTAGAGGTATCTATTCTTCGCATTCTTTCCATCACTAAAGGGGGCAGGGGTCTTTGTATAGCTGGCATATTTCTTGGTTGATGCATGTCCTCTACCATTTTCCTCATGTATGGTACCATAAGTTTTTCTGAGTATTTTCCTTTCCCAAGTAATTAGCAGATTCTCTGTTGTTTTTGTCAGCATCGGGGTTATAAGCTTTAAGCATATCCATTTAGTCTGTAATGAGTATTTTACTTTTTTTTTTAAGGGAGGCCCTCGGGCTGAAAGCTACAGATATGCAGTTACACCATCAGGAGATGACAAAAAGAAGAAGAAGAAGAAGGGGGAGGAGAAACTGGATGAACTCAAACAGGAGTTGGATATGGATGAGCACAAGATCCCCATTGAAGAATTGTACGAAAGAACTGGGGCAGATCCTAACAATGTAAGAAGATTATAGGCATTTATAGAATAAACATTTATAAATTAAAAACATTTTTAAGATATTCCTTTCATTGCCCTTGTTTTAAAAATTAGATTTGTTGACTAAAATTACAATTTATTAAACAAATGTTAAGCCTACCACAGTGTTATTTTATAAACCTTTTGTTGTTGTAGGGCCACAGTGTGGAAAGAGCAAAGGAAATCCTGGCCAGAGATGGCCCTAATCAACTGACTCCACCAAAGACAACGCCAGAGTGGGTGAAGTTCTGCAAAGTTTTATTTACAGGATTTTCACTTCTACTTTGGATTGGTGCTATATTGTGTTATATTGCTTATTCCATTCAAGCTTCTCAGGCAGAGGATCCACCTGGTGATAATGTAAGTACCTTTTTCTTAGAAAAATATAAAAATGCTGTGCTGTAAATAAACAAACCTTTGTAAACAATTTTTGTTTACCCTTATGATTCTTGTATTTAATCAAAAAGTTATGTTTCAAAGAAGTATAGTAGACAGCCTTTTTGTACATAGGAAGCCAGAAGTTTAACTTGTCTAAGTTTTTTGCTTTGACTCCACTTTCTATGATTTTCCTTAAGAACTGTAATAAAAAAAAATTGTCAAAGTAACAAAAATTGACATGCCACTGACTAAAAAAAAGTCCAGGGGGGGGGGGGGGGCTGCTATTTCTTGTTACTATTATCCTCTGTCTTAATATTTTTTTAAGTCAGTGTTTTTTTTTTATTAGCATAATAGCATTTTAAAATTCTGTCAAACCATAACAATGCTACATAATTAGAGCGCAACCATTTTGATCTCATTATTTTATCTGACCTTTCCACCTGATACATTTTTTTTTAAAAATATTTTTAGCCATTTCTGCTTGTATATGAATACATATTTTTGTCATCTACAGTTATATCTAGGTATTGTGCTTACAGCTGTAGTGGTGGTTACTGGTTGTTTCTCATATTATCAGGAAGCCAAAAGCTCACGTATTATGGATTCTTTCAAAAACATGGTTCCTCAGGTGTGTGTGTGTAATAAAACTTATTTAATGTCACCATTAAATGTTAACTTATTCAATCATATTCATTAAAAAAAAAATTGCTTTTCACTTACATCAAAGCAAAGACCCAGAGCACAAAAAGAAATATTTAAATGAATGCTTATGGGTTGTTTTTTTTTTTAAAGGGGTGGGGTTATATTTGACTAGTTGAACTTTCATTACATTTGACCAGGCAAATGCTAATTATACACAAAATGAAAACACACAAATTTAACAATAATTCTAGTTTCAATAATGTAAAGCCTAGTATAGACTTTTTTTTATTGTTGGCTTTATCCACTGTGGTACCAGCTATTTTATTTTAAAATTAAAATTTACATAGTTGTTTTTCATACACACAAAATTAGCTGGATGTATCTTATTTTGTACTAGACATGGAGATCCCATAAAAATGTTTTAACATTGTTTGTAACATTCTATTGCATTGTGCTGCACTAGAAGTATATACATCTTCCTCTACCTCTTTCCACATCATGCCTTCTTTGATTAATCTATGAAATTGAAATGATAAAAATGGAAAAGGTTAAAAATTTAAAAAAAACTCATAATGTGGAATGTTACAAAAAGTTTTTTTTTTTTTTTTATATATCTTTTTACTGAAATCACTTAAAATTTCAATTCATATAAAATTTTTATTATTGTGTAGATAGATTCTCAAATTATCAAAGTAACATAAAAACGTTTTTTTTCCCCTGATACCCAGTTAGTGCTCTACAAATGTAAAACTCAAAATATATTTGCTAATAAAAGTTTTATCACATTTTTTCCAATTAAATATTTTAAAGCTAAAAGAATCCTTTCATACTTGTTTACATTTTACATTATTTTTACTTGTATTATTTCAGTATGCAATTGTTATTCGAGGAGGACAGAAATTAAGTATTCGTGCTGAAGAGTTAGTACTTGGTGATATAGTTGAAGTGAAATTTGGAGATCGTGTGCCTGCTGATATCAGAGTGATCTCAGCCCATGGATTCAAAGTAATATACTAGCTCATAATGTTTAGATAAATTTGATGTAATAGGTTTTAAGTTTATCACTGTCAGCTATGCTTGTTTTCATTACTTAATATGCAACACATCTTACTACAGGTAGATAACTCTTCACTAACTGGAGAGTCAGAGCCTCAGACAAGAACTGCTGAATTTACACATGAGAACCCACTTGAAACTAGGAATTTAGCTTTCTTTTCCACCAATGCTGTTGAAGGTACATTAGTTGTTAGTAACTTACTGCTTGCCATTACTTATTGTCATGTTTAAAAATATATTACATTAAATTCTAATGCAAGTACATTTTTGTTAACATTTAGTTCTTTCCCAACTAGATGAAATTTATTCCTTCTTGATCTTACACAAAGGATTGTCATTCACTTTTAATATCCATTGTGTGAATATTAATATTTCAATGTTGTGACTTGTTGATAAAAATTAAATGTTTAGTTTTTATAATTTTCTTGACTACAAAAAAAAAAGAACTTAATTGTTCAGTGTTTCACTATCCCATTAGTTTTTAAAAGAAAAAATTATTTGATCATTTTTTTTTCTTAGCATTTACATTATATTTTTTAGGAATAAATTTGTCATACCTTTTAAAAAACTTTATTTAGGAACTTGCCGTGGCATTGTGGTCAAGACTGGTGATAACTCTGTGATGGGACGTATTGCCAACCTTGCTTCAGGCCTGGAAGTTGGAGAGACCCCTATCGCTAAAGAAATTGCCCATTTCATTCACATCATTACTGGTGTTGCTGTGTTTCTTGGTGTTACCTTCTTCATCATTGCTTTCATTCTTGGATACTTCTGGCTGGATGCTGTCATTTTCTTGATTGGTATCATTGTAGCCAATGTACCTGAAGGCCTTCTAGCTACTGTCACTGTGAGTTAAATTTAATTTTAATCTTGAAAAATTAAAGGACACACATAATATTAGGCTGTTGTGCATTCTTAAAGTCCATGATTAAAACTTTACACCATTTATTAAATTAAGATTATTTTTTTAAATTATTTTTTTTTAAGGTGTGCTTAACACTGACTGCCAAGCGTATGGCCAAGAAAAATTGTTTGGTCAAGAATCTGGAGGCTGTGGAAACTTTGGGATCCACTTCTACAATTTGCTCTGATAAGACTGGAACTCTGACTCAGAACAGAATGACAGTAGCTCACATGTGGTTTGATGGACGCATTATTGAAGCTGATACAAGTGATGATCAATCCAGTAAGAATTTAGTAAAGATATTGTTTCTTTAATGTAATAGTTTACAATTTTCTTGTTATCACTTATTAATTTAAAATTTTTTTTTACCTAGATGCATCCTACTCTCGCAATGATCCAACTTGGATGAGCCTGGCTCGTATTAGTATGCTCTGCAACCGTGCTGAATTTAAAGTGGGACAAGAAAATGTACCAGTACTTAAGAGGTAGTTGACAACTGACTATGGAACTTTTTTTTTTTTACCAGATCACTTTTAGCTAAATTTTCATATTAAAAAAATAACAACCTTTTTTTTTTAAGGGAGTGCAACGGTGATGCTTCAGAATCTGCTTTGTTGAAATGTGTTGAGCTGTCTATTGGCAATGTTACAGAGTTCAGAAGACGCAATAAGAAAATTTGTGAAATTCCTTTCAACTCAACCAATAAATATCAAGTAATTATTCTTTAAATTTTATTTTATCAACAATTATCAGTAAAAACTCATGAATATTGTGTTCTCAAAAAAGTTTTTTTTTTTTAATCCAAATTTAAAAAAGAATCCTATAAATTGTTTAATGCTCTATTTAGGTATCTATTCATGAAACTGAAGATCCCAATGACCCAAGCTTCTTGCTGGTAATGAAGGGTGCACCTGAGAGAATTATGGACCGTTGCTCCACAATACTTATGCATGGCAAGACACAGCCATTAGATGACAATTTCCGTGATGCTTTCAATGTTGCCTATCTCGAACTAGGTGGACTTGGAGAGAGAGTCTTGGGTCAGTTCTCTTACTATACAGCCTGGCACTATTAATTAAAACATATCTTTTAATTTTACATTATAACAAAATACATTGTAATTCTGGATTAAAATTTATACTGTAGATATTTAAGAATTGCTGTACACGAATTGCTGTACACGTTGATGAATATAAATATATATTTTTTTTTTTCCAGTTTTGATTACCTTTTATCTAATTTGAAATGTTTTCCTTCTTCTTCAGGTTTCTGTGACTATGTTTTACCATCATCTGAATTCCCACCCAACTATCAATTTGATCCTGAAGGCCCCAACTTTCCCATTACTGGACTTCGCTTTGTTGGTTTAATGTCTATGATTGATCCTCCACGTGCGGCTGTACCTGATGCTGTAGGCAAATGCAGAAGTGCTGGTATCAAGGTCATCATGGTTACTGGTGATCACCCCATTACTGCCAAAGCCATTGCTAAAGGTGTTGGAATTATTTCTGAAGGCAGCAAGACTGTGGAAGATATTGCAGCTGAGCGAGGTTGCCCAGTAGAAGAGGTGGACCCAAGAGAAGCTAAAGCTGCTGTTATCCATGGTGGTGACCTCAGGGACATGACCCCTGCTCAGATTGATGAAATTTTAATCAACCACAGTGAGATTGTATTTGCTCGTACATCACCCCAGCAGAAGTTGATCATTGTAGAAGGTTGCCAGAGACAGGGACAGATTGTGGCCGTAACTGGTGACGGTGTCAATGACTCTCCTGCACTCAAGAAAGCTGATATTGGTGTTGCTATGGGCATTGCTGGAAGTGATGTCAGTAAGCAGGCTGCTGACATGATCCTCTTGGATGATAACTTTGCATCAATTGTTACTGGTGTTGAGGAAGGACGTCTGATCTTTGACAACTTAAAGAAGTCCATCGCCTACACCCTGACCTCAAACATCCCTGAGATTTCCCCTTTCTTGTTGTTTATCCTGGCTGACATTCCCCTTCCTCTTGGAACCATCACCATCTTGTGTATTGATCTTGGAACAGACATGGTGCCTGCTATCTCACTGGCTTATGAACAGGCAGAGCTGGACATCATGAAGAGATTGCCCAGAAATCCTCTTAAAGACAAGCTTGTCAATGACAGGTACATTTAAAAAAGGCTTGATTAAATTTAAACACATGCAATATTTGTTGAATTTTTTTCAATGGTTACTTGAAACTAAAGTTGAGGATCTTGTGTTTCAGATTGATCAGTATGGCCTATGGTCAAATTGGTATGATCCAAGCCACTGCTGGTTTCTTCACATACTTTGTTATTATGGGTGAGAATGGTTTCTGGATGAGCCGTCTCCTTGGTATTCGCAAAGAATGGGATTCTTTGGGTATTAATGACTTGGAGGATTCATATGGTCAAGAATGGGTAAATTCTTAAAAATAAAATGTTTTTATATTTCTGTAATTGAAAGTTATTCTAATTTATTTAATTTATGCAATTCCAAAACTTCTTTAAGTTTTTTTAATGTGCTTTTGTTTGTTCTCAGACTTACTCCCAGCGTAAGAAACTTGAATACACATGCCACACTGCTTTCTTTGTGTCTATTGTGATAGTGCAGTGGGCTGATCTCATTATTTGTAAAACAAGGCGTTTGTCCCTGTTCCAACAGGGCATGAAGTAAGTCTATATGCCATAACATCAGCGTGCTCATTTATTTAAAGCTTTAGCACAATTCTTTTCAAACTGAAAAATGTCTGTCTTTAGTGTTTCAAATGTGTTCAAATGATTCTTGGCAAATAGCTAACATTTTGTTTTTAATCCTTAGTATTATTAGTAGGAATAAAATAAGACATGTGCATCTTATTAATTTGTTTATGAACTTTTGGTTATGGTTTAAAAACAAATAATACAAGTGAAATCTTTATATTTTTTCAGAAACCATCGATTAACTTTTGGATTGTTCTTTGAGACTGCCCTGGCTGCTTTCTTGTGTTATTGCCCTGGATTAGACAAAGGTCTTCGTATGCAACCTCTTAGGTAAGGAACCATGTTGGAGATGTGTAATTCCATTTATTCCATTGGGAATATAATAAACAGAGCTCTTAGGGAAGTGATTAGTATTTTATTTTTGGTAATAGATATATGGCATCTTTTAAGCTTCATTCAAATTTTTTTTTGAATTTCAAACTGCAGTTAAAATTAATTAATGCTGATTTAAATTGAAATAAAAATTAATTTACAGTTCATATGTCATCAACTGTTTCTTCCCAAAATTTAATGTACTGTTCTTATATTATTAACTGTTCTTGTCCTATGGTTTTGTAACACATGTATATTCAGTGATATACATTTTGTCCTTTATTAAGATATTTCTATTTTTTCGTATGTCTTGTCTAGATTCACTTGGTGGTTAGTTGCTTTGCCCTACAGCTTAGCCATCTTCCTTTATGATGAAGTGCGCAAATTTATACTTCGACGTCACCCCGGAGGATTTGTGGAGAGAGAGACTTACTACTAGATAGTTGCATAAAGAAAATAGTTTGTGTTTGTGTTGAATAATGAATCTGTCATGGAAAGTTATGAAGCAAAAGTTTTAAGTAGATTGCACCTGCAATGTAGGTTGTACTCGTTTTTAAAACATGTATTCAATACATAAATTTATATATATATACATTTACTTATTTTGTGGAAAATGTGCTGTTATTTGGTTTCTGATACAAAGAAGAAAGTGTGTTTTCAGTGTACAAGTGGATGTTACTTTTTTTTTTTTTAATTAAATCTAAATCACTGTTAGTAAGAAATGAAGTTCATGTTTGGTTTTCATAGGTCAGTGTAGCAGTGTGACATGATTTGTTTCTGATGTATATTTCACATTATATTGCCACTCAAATTAAAGGGTTTGTGAAATGTGTACAAAATGATTTTTTTTTTGTTTGCTTTTACTTTTTTTTTTGTTTGGAATATTTTGTATAGTTGTATATGTAAAATTATTTTTGTATTAGGCCGAGCTAAGATTAGGGCGTGTATGTTTAAATGTCAACTTAGGTATTTGTATCGAGAGCTAATCTTGTTCCAATAAGTTGTATCTGAGTAGCCTGGCTGACTCCAGCTCTCAATATACTTACAATCTGAAGACTAGTCAGATGCCCCCTTCCCAACCTACATTTTATTTGTATTGAAAGGGTTTATTAGGCATTAAGAAATACTAAGCAGTGAAGATGTAAAGAGGCTATTGAGATTTGTTGTTGTTCACCATTAAACATATAAAGTAGCCTCTTAAAAGTGTTTTTTTTTCTTTTTGCTTACATTACATAGTTGCCCTCAGATGTTCATTGCACAATGCACTGTTTTTTTTTTGTTTCTGAATGCTATATAAACTCTGCCACATAGCAAAGAGAGGAAGAAATCTCTACGTAGCAAGTTGAAGACTAAACAAAATTTTACAATCTATTTTTTTTTTCGGGTTTAGTGTTCTGTTTGCTTCTCCCACATTTGAATTTAAGAGTGTAAAAAAAAAAATGGTTGTTGATATTTTAATCCATATCATTTTCTAGATCGATCTTTTAAATGTGGTTCCATTTGTGTGCATTTGTTTTGATCCATGTACTGTTACTCATGCCCTAAACAGCGTCATGTTTTTCAAAGCTGTTACTACAGGTCAGTGGACCGAACCAGCCAGGTTGTTCTCAATGCAGTATACAACAACGCAAGGTACACACCATCTAGATGTAATTACAGAAGACATGTGATAATAAAAATAATACTTGATTTTTAAACATCGCAGGATGAGGGATTAAATCAAGTTGAAGGTGTATGTGTGAAGTCTGGTTTGATGTAAAGGAAGAATTGTACACATTTATATTGTAATATATTTTTTACTTTTTTTTTTCCCATAAACTTTTTAAACAAAAATCAATGCTGATAAATGTATTAAGAGCTTTGATACTTCAACATTGTCAAAGGATAAGGATTTTCTTTCCTTTTTCTTATTGACTTGTTGGTAAAATGGCTCATTGAAATGTGTTTTTTTTTTTTTTGCTTGATTATACAAAAAAAATCATTTATTTTAATCAGGAATCTTTACTTTGTACTAGTTGTAGTGAATTGATTCGTGATTTGATTGTTTGAGCTTGTGATGTTTGGCAGGGGTATGTTTTGAGTACTGTGAGTGAAAACTTAAAAGTCCTTTTCTCAGCACCCTCACCCTTTTTTTACTTCCCCCTTGAGGGAACATTAATGCCTCTAACATTATGGCTTCTGTACAGTATTAGAGCCTTTTACCTGTGAGGAGTGCTGATGGACAACTTTGCAAAATACACATTTTGTATTGATGGACCAGAAAAATGCATTTTAAAAGTTAAAAATGTGAATATTTTTTTTATTCATTTGCTTCATTTAAAGATCTTGTAGCTAATTTATACCAGTTTATATATATATAGTATATAATACATAGTATGTTTCAGTAGCAGTTGAACGTCCTAGACTTGTACTAGCATATGTATTCATTCTGTTGTGAACATTTCAACAAGAACAAAATAATAGCTTCCTCCCAACATTCCATTTTATGTTTCCTTTTATAGCCTTATTCCTGATAAAAAAAAATGAATCCAATCCACCTTTAATTTAATTAGGTTCACTACCGTGTGTTATCAAAGCTTTCTTTGATCCTGTTTCTATGCAGTGGTCAAATCAAATCAGATGGTTTACTTCTGTAATTATATGTTCTTAATTCATGCCTTTCTACTTAGGTAAGTGATAACTATCACCTTCTTTGTCTTATCAAGCAGATTTTGTTTTCTATGTTCTTACTATTAGTCACCTCTTATGTCATTTTTTTAATGCAACTTTAATCGAATAAAGATCTTAATATCACTTGTTCCATCTTGTGTGTGTTGAAGTGTATGTAAGTCACAATGTAGGTGTGTGCGTAGTAGATCTAGTAGTAATATGAGATTTTAGCTATTTATATCTCAAAGTTAATTCCGTAAAAGCTAGGCTATCTAAAGTTGAATGTATCCATTAGTGCTGAGAGATTCTTCAGTTCTGGTATTTTGCCTGATTTGACACACCTTGTAATCATCTACACTTACAAGATTGATATTAATCTGTTACATATATAGGCCTACATGGTGTTGCAGCTTACAAACCCAATAAATCTGAAGCAAAAGAAAAAAAGGGATGAAAGCCTTTAACTTGGTTCTTTGTAGCAATCCATGAAATAGTAATTCCTAGTCTCATCAAGACTGGACAAACGGTGTTTTTTTTTTTTTTAAATATAATTCTTTTTAAATTAAGTTTTGTTAAAATGTTTTTGGCATTTTTTCTGTAGCAAGCAAGCATATCATACCCCCCCCCCCCCAGGTCTTGTTAATCTGCATGCTGAAGCAAATGACCTTAGTTTTATTGTCATTTTCCTCACAGCATGTCCTAATCAGGTCTAGAGCCTAGATGATGGATTCTAGGTAAAAACTTTTCTGCTGGACTCGTGACAAACTAGTTAATATGACAGCGTCTTCGTGTATGCTTGGTGTGAATATGTCGACTAGGTTTAATTTCAGTGTTTTCCTCCTAAACATAAGCAATTTTGTAAAAACCCAAGGTCAGGCATGTGTTAAGAAAAAAATAAGAAGGTCTGGCAATTGAGAGAGCTGAACGTACGTTCACAAACGTACCGTGTCATGGTTTAATTGCTTCTCTTGGAGGCAGGTAAGGATGACTGCGAACCAGGTCAACCAGCAGACACCGAATACAAGCGTGCTATTACGCTGACGGAAAGTGGGTATTCCACTGGACTAGAGGAGCGAGCGTAGGTGGAACAAATACTGAAATAAACAACGTGAGTAAATAATTGGCTAATAGAGCGAGTTCATATGCTTTATAGCATGTTTACAATTTGTATCATTCAATATCGATCAAAATTGTGCGCAAATCTGCAAATATATGTATGTTACGGCAAAGGTTCTCAAACTTTTTTAAACCCTGGGACCCATTTACATTGTTAAAACTTGCCCACGGACCCAAAGTCAAAAAAATCCTACATATATGCATAATATATAAATGAGTTCGGCAAAGAATAGTACGTAATAGACACGAAACAGCAATGAGAGGCGAGTTATTAACATTATCTGATCTGATAAACTGGCTTTTACTATTTTTTTAAAGCAAAGAATTGAAGTGTATAGGCCTACACTTTTCATATTGATGTAGGCCTTCTTTTATAGCGACCTAAATTACCAGTGCCTAAACATCCTAGATTACAATCGTCTCATGGACTTTAGGGGTCCGCGTACCACAGTTTGAGAACCATTGTGTTATGATATACTCGCCCCCAAAATGTCACCTTCTCTTGATTCGTCCAACTTCAATTATTTATCGATTCGAGCTGATAATAATTAAAATGCTTTCATAGCTTTTTTTTTGGTAACGATTTTAAAGTAAACATTTACACTTAAAAAATACATACGCTACAACAGAATGAGGTCACTGAGATTGCGTCACAGAGATTGCGCAACAGTGGTTTGGCTAGTAGTTACTTTGGTAACTCACGAGCGCGTGTTATCTAGCTGATATGGCAACTCACTGCATTTCCTTTCTCACTTCATGTAATCTTGATAATTGATGACCATTCTTCCGTTATCTGTGATCAGTTCATCTTTGTGGCCCTCGCCTGTCCTACCAATTGGATACTTGATTACGCGTAGTAGGATGTACTTTTCTTTTGAATGTTCGTCTTAGAGATCTAATTTAAAATATAAGTTAAAATATAGTCATACTATATAAACATTATTTCATAATTTACATGCCAGAAAAATTCTAAAATTAAAATGGTGTAGTTTAAATGTATTTTGTTGTCTCCCATCTTCATATTGATATAGATCTAAGTAAATTATTGCACTTTTATTTTTCAAAACATCTTGTAGGCTAGATCTACATTAAGTCCATAGACTACGTCACTTGTTTTGATGTTGTTTTTTTTCACGTCTGTGGACTGAACAAAGAAAGCGCCATCTAACGACATAAGTATTCACGATGGCGTCGAGTAAAGTGAACCAAAAGGTAAGGGAAATTGTACGAATGTGTTAATTTTCGTGGGTATTACAATAAATTTAATTGCCTTTTAAGGTTGATATACTGAAGCTGTGTTGGTTAGACCTCTATATAAAACCGTTAAGTAGGCCTAAGAAAAAATAAAATAAATGTAATTTCCGCAATAATTTAGCATAGATAATTATAAGTACCAAATAGGCGTTACTTTTTTTTTTTTTTTTTGCAATATATAATCTAGAAATAATCTGTAAAAACACCTGGCTAATTGGTAAAAATAATATTAATTAATTGTGTGCTTAAGTAACTTTTTTTTTTTGTTTTAAATAAATCTAAGTTAGAGGTATAAATCGAGATAGATCTAGATTCTACGTCTAGTCAATAAAAAAAAAAAAAGGATGGTTCTTCAATCTCGGAAATGACGGCAGGTTATAAAATCGGGCAGGGTTCCAACTGGACACAATGGTGAAGTTTTTCACCCTTTAGCCACTGCTTATTCATGGTTAACTTGGCATTTTATCCTAATTTTATGCCTAGACTAGGTTTGTGTGTGTGTGTGGGGGGGATGCAATGCCTGCAATAGTGGAATCGATCTAAAAAAATTACAAAGCCAAAGCCCCATTGAGAAGGACAAATATTGAAGTAAGCGGGCTATACTTTCGTATAAATGCCCTTTTTTTCTCATAAGGAAATAAGGTAATTACTAATTAGAACTTGGAACAGGATGCCTGAATCAGCCAGTTTACTGAGTATATTAAATGACTAGACGTAAACGTATAGGCCCACTTATTCTAGTCTAGATCATGATCTATATAGATAGATCTAGTTAGTAATAGTATGACTAGATAAACATAGATTGTAAAGACTAAGTAGATCTAGATTATATAACACATGGATCAAGTTGAAATTCTGTATAATTATTCTTATTCGATAACAACACAGGAATCAATGAAAAAGTTTTAACTAGTACCGGTAGTAATAATTAATTAGTTTAGCAGAAAGGAAGATAACCCCATAATTTTCAGACAAATGGCAGTACTTAACGGTTACTTCCCTTCTCTGTTTATTAATTAATTGATTTGTTTTAAAGGTATTCTATTTTGTATTGCTTGTTTTTCTTTCAGGTACTATCTTTTTACATAAAATAAAAAAAAATTCCTTTATTACTTATAACTAATAATTTTCATTTTCTATCAACATTTATCCAATGAATACAAAACATGTTGTTTTAAAAGGGAGGCCCTCGTGATGAAAGCTACAGAAATGACGTTACACCATCAGAAAATGACAAGAAGAAGAAGAAGAAGGGAGATGATAAGTTGGATGAACTCAAACAGGAGTTGGATATGGATGAGCACAAGATCCCCATTGAAGAATTGTATGAAAGACTTGGGGCAGACCCTAACAATGTAAGATGATTTGTCTTAGTTAGATTTTGTTTTCTTAAAAAATCAGTGATATGAATTTTTCTAAAAAAAAAAAAATTCCTACAATTTCCCCAGAGCCTTTTTTTTTTCTCTAAAAAATCAGAAAAGTTTTAATTATGTCTTATTGAGAGAGATGTTGACCATTTATAACTGCAAAAAGAAGAAAAGCAGTCTTCAAATACTTCCTTTTAATTAGGAAAAAAAAATGTCCTCCCCTGCAAATATTTTCATGTATGCAGTATAGCGTAAGTACTATGATTTTCAGTTTTTTTTTTCAAATACTCAGTACAACTATGTCCTATAACTACATTTTGGACCATGTGGCAGTGCTTGCAGTTTTGATGTGGAGACCATGGCAGTCTGTGAAGCCTTAAAGGTCATTGAACCAAGTCACATAGGTGTGACTAGGAACACTATTGCAGACACCTTGGCCCACCATGGTGGGCAAATTCCACCAACTGAACAGGCTGTATTTTTCACGATGTCCTGATTGTGATTAAAAAAAATGAAATGGAAAAGTGGTTTAAGTGCTGCGACAAGACCCAATAAGCACATGGAGTCTGGGAGCACATGAGGCACCCTGACCACACTTCCCCGCACAGCCTCTCAAGCCCTCACTCAAATGGAGTTAATGAATGAATGAATGAATAACTACATTCAATTCAATCTATATATTATTTCTCAAAGTAAATAGGTCAGACGGGCAACAACAACACAATGCAACAAGTAAATAGGGAAGATCCCATGGCGCACGCACCACGGTGTGCATGGACCCAATCCGCACCGCACTATTTCATTCACAAAATAGCATAGACATAAAGAAATCAATAGACCGGGAAAAGGAAGTAACTTCGTGAAAACACATGTATATATATATCTACTATTGAATTACAAAAGATTTCAATAATTTCCGGAGATTTCCAGGACTTTTTCGTAGGTCTATATTTAATAACATTTCAGGAGATATCGCAGGGGCTCCTGGTAAATCAAGAGGCAGCGGGAAATCTGTTATATGTTATAAAATGGTTTAATTTAATAATTTATACATCTAAAATCTGTTCCTAGATCTAGATCTAGATCTAAAACTCGAATTCAACTCTAAGAAGATTATAGAACTTCTCTTCGCAAGTATAGTTTTATGCTTTAGCACATGAACATACTAATTATAGTACATTTAATCAAATTAACATTCAAATTTGTTTTTCTTAAGCATTGTTACATGAGTGCAGCTATATTCTTAATATCGCGTAAATTAAGGTCAATTAGCCATTTTTTTAATCTCCATTCATAGTATTTTTCATTCATGAATTCACGCATTTTTACTTATAACAAGCAAATGGGAAGATCCCATGGCGCAACATGGTGTGAATCGAATGGGAAATAATAGCCTATCCAAATCCACACTATTTTTATTCACAAAATAGCATAGCATTTTTTTTTTTACTTTAAAAAGATTTTAATAATGTCCGGAAATTTCCAGGACTTTTTCGACCAGCGGCATAGCATTTAATAACATTTCAGGAGATTTCCAGGGGGCTCCTGGTCAATCAAGAGGCCGCGGGAAATCTGTTATGTTTTATAAAATGGTTCAATTTAATAATTTATACACCTAAAAATTAGCACGGGTCCAAAGAAAGTGCGATACCCACTGTGGTCACATATGTTGCAGTGCCTAAGGCCTGCCCGGGAAAATAGCGGTGTATGCTATGCCGCCGGTCGACTAGTATAATATATAATTTAATATATGATTTAAAAAATATGCAATGACTTTTTATTTGGGTAACTTCATCACACTATTGCAGAAAATTTCCTGAAGTTGTTTTTAAATCTGTTCCCATTATGGAATCTCATATTTAATAGCCTGATTTATTATGAGTATATTTCATTCCTTCATTTTGAGTAAATTTTTAGGCTGAACTAGACCTTTGAAAGAATTTTTTTTTTGCATTGCTTTTCAATAGTGCATCTTTCATGTTTATAACAATGCTCAGTGTGCCATGGTCCAATCTTTTTTGTGGACTAGTGGGAAAGGGAGTTAATGCATTTAGGCACTAAGCAAACACAACGCAATTCAAGTCCAGTTTCGAACTTCAGCCTCTTTGGTATGTAGCCAAATGGTTTATACCTCTGTCATAATTTCAATGGGCTTTAAATTGGCATTTTAATCAGTTAATATGAATACCAGCACATATTGAACTAGAAGGAAATGAGAAGCTGACTCTCTTCCCAAGTGTGGGAGAACAAATGCATAATTGAAAATTGCACTCTTATCCAGAATAAAAGAAGAAACTAAATGAAAAGAATAAACAAGAAATGAACACACTGTCATATGAATCACAGAAAAGACAACACCTATTATAAGCTATACTGACAAGACCAACATCCTAATTTTTTGCCTCATTACCGGACACAACTGAATGAGATGGCATATGTCCTGGAATCTAAAAATTGGGACTAGCAAAATCTGACCATGTCCTTCAAAACGGCTTTCTTTATCAAGAGGCCAGACCAAGACTGGCCCCATAACACCCTTATAGAAAGAAAACAAGAAAACTATGTTGAAAGCCGCGTGATTAAGAAACAACTGCGCATTATCTCATATATTGGTCTAGTCATCTGAATGCTCCAACATGATAATGAGAGCGAAGAAGAAGAAGAAACATTAATGATAATTTTCTAATAAAATAATTAAAGTTTATGTTTTTCTTCTCTAAAACTTGAGATTATTTTTTTTTTTATTTCAGGGTCACACTGTTGAAAGAGCCAAGGAAATCCTTGCCAGAGATGGTCCCAACCAGTTAACACCTCCAAAAACCACACCAGAGTGGGTGAAGTTCTGTAGAGTATTATTCACAGGTTTTTCGCTTCTGCTTTGGATAGGTGCTGTATTGTGTTACATTGCATACTCAATTGAAGCATCACAGAATGAAAATCCACCTGGAGATAATGTAATTGCCTTGTTTTTTGTTTTTTTTTTACATTGAGAAGTTAAATGATACTATTTTCCAAAATGGAAATTGTGGGCTATAGTAAGGAGTGATATCAGATCATCTTTTACTAGATTATTGGCTGTATATAAAACCTTCTTTTGAAGTGATGTTTTTGACTATTGTGTTCTTGTTGACTTAACCCATAAACTCCTTCTGCAGTCAGAAACGATTTCTTGTTTGTTTTTCTAAACTGTTGTAGAATGTTTCTAAAATCCCATTTTCAATATATTTGTTTCTAAACTTTTTAAATAAAAGATTTCTTCTAGTCTTGTTGCATTTGTGATTACAAATCATTGTGGAGGTCGCCAATTTTGTGTCTAGTCACATTGGTAAGATTTTTATTACTTAAATAATTTTTCAAAGGAACAGGTCCATAGCCCTAGTGTATAAGCCCCCATCTGTGAAAGTCGTTTGTTTATTTATTAGTATTAGATCTTAAATTTTATTATTTTTTCAAAATATTTATTATTTAGGATTTTTTTAAATTCAGGGTTATCCCCCTTAGTTGGAAGGGTTATTTCCATATCTGGAAACAGGAGCTGTTGGGTTAAAATCATATCTTAAGATTTCAGAAGTTTCTCCCAAGAAGATAATTACTTGTTCTCCTACTTCTATTTAGCACTTTGTCTATGTCTTACACTTTCTCTGAAATCTTAGAATGGCTGCCAGGACATATGGAATTAGGCTTGGACTGTCAACTTGATAGTCCTGGGTTTGAACCTTGCCCACTGTCGTGTGTGCGTGAAGTTGGTTAATAATTGTTTTCATGTAAAGGAAGTAGTTTGTATTGGGCGTTTGTAGTAAAAAATATTAGTTCCCGTGTTGTTCTTCTAGCGGAGAGAGCTTTCTAGCTGTAGAATCTGAGAGAGTGTAGTTTTGAGCTCGCACTTGAGCTGTGACTGATTCTTGAGTCGTGTTGTAGCATTTGAAGCTACTGAGCCGTATGGCTGAAATTGAGTGTGAGTGCATGAGGTGTGTTCCTTTGTGAAATTAACTATGCATTATTTAATTACCCATGATTTTTGTATATGTTTGGAATATTATCTATTTGTATTTGACCATTTATTCACTGTTTAGTTAATAAGTTATTATGAAACTTGTTTTGCTGTTGCTTTTTTATTGCTGCATTAGCCCGTTGAGGTGGGAAACGCTGTTAATTATATCATTGTTTAGATAAACCCAGTTTATTAATTATATCTTCCTCTAGATAAACCCAGTT
>JADKLZ010071522.1:9762154-9778457 GCA_021533235.1 Biomphalaria straminea | reverse complement strand
ACCCAGTTAATTATATCATCCTCTAGATAAACCCAGTTAATTATATCTTCCTCTAGACAAACCCAGTTAATTATATCATCCTCTAGATAAACCCGTACAACCCACCTAGACTACCACCTCCATCCTTGTTCTAGGATGTATTAATCTTCAGTATGAAGAACCATTCAAAACATGTAAAACAAACAGGTTTCAGGGTTGTTTGTTTTAAGAGCTTAATTTATAAAACAATGGGGATATAAAGCAAGGGTGGCCAATGTGTGATGCATGCGCCAAATGTGGCACATAAAAGGTGAAAAATGGCCAGAGAAAATACAAGAAAAACAGGACTGCTAGTAAAAAACAATACATCTGATTTCTTAAAAAAAAAAAAAAAGGTTGAAAGAATTCAACTCTTTGGCTACTTTCAAATAAACCCACATGGTTCTTATACTAATATGCCTAGGTTATTTTTAGGGAAAACATGAACAAAAGAAAAGCTGTAGGGTTAGTAAGTGTCACTGTGGAAAATTATTTATTTTTTATTGCGAGTCCTTTATGAAAACCATATTAACTGTTTTTGAGTGCCTTTCTGGGATAACAGAAATTATGATACTATATAGTAAAAGATCTAATCTCCCCTCCCCTAATAGTTAAGGCTTAGAGATGGCTAAAGAATACTTAAGAACACTGTAGTAATTATTTCTATGTCTATGATGTCCTTAAGTTAATTAAATAAAAGTTTATTGTTTTGTTAGTTAAATCTGTTTTACCTGCAAAAAATGCCATAATACTTTCCTAATTATATATTTTTATATTTTTTTTGGTCATCTACAGTTATATCTAGGTATTGTGCTGACAGCTGTTGTTGTGGTCACTGGTTGTTTCTCATACTATCAAGAAGCCAAAAGCTCACGCATTATGGATTCATTCAAAAACATGGTTCCTCAGGTGTGTAGGGGCTAGTCACTGTCATATTTTTGCAACTATATATTTTATACTTTAAAATATATATTCAGTATCACCATGATTACAAAATTTTAAAATAAAAGTTTAATGTTAAAATCATCATAATACCAAAATCATCCCCATCCTTCCCACATATAAGAGTTCTGAAAAAAATTATTGAACTATTACAAAACTTGTCTATTCATACAGCACTAAATTTTAGATGATTCATACAGTTGGATTTATTTTTTTCTTCCATTAGCAAACCTGTGACATACAAATAAGTCATATACATTTCTTATTCCATATAAAATTCACAAAACAACTTAATCCAAGTGCCTTTTGAACAATGAATGTGTTTCCTGAATGAATCAGGAAAATCTATGAATAAGTTAAATTAAAGCACTAATTAACATGAATGACTAAATTTACAAATAGATAAGTTTTGGAAATTATGTTCTTTTTTTTTTAGGAAATTCAGTTAATTTGATTTTTTCCAGATAAGTCTCTAAACAAAACAAACTAAACCTGACTGACTGCTATACCAGAGGGACTTTTCTTACTATCATTCTAGCTCTATATAAAATAAATGTTAATATTTTTTTGTATCAGTCAAAGCTTTCATTTTCTCTGTGAATTTAACAAAACATTATTGTGGCTAAAATTCTCATTTCTGAATCCTTACAGTTTTAAATAATCAAAATAAGATCAACTTTAGGTTAGACCTACTGTTAACGCTTTATTTCACTAACTAATTATTTTCCACGTTCCGGTGGAATTCTTCATTTTCTTGTTAGTATTTTTTTTACCCTGTTATGATTAAGATAAGATAACTTTCTTGTTTGTTATCAGAAAGAGAAAAAATCAAACATTAATTTAATTTAACGAGTTCAAATCAACGATGGTATCGCCAATTAGGAGAGAAAAATTTTTTTAACATACCTTGACCTTGTTTTGTTATCAGAAAGTGTTTTTTTTGATGTAGATTAAAGGGGAAAGTATGCTTAGTCCATCCAAACACAGTGAGACTAACATATATAAATTGCAATGTTTTAATGTATGTGGATATGCTTAGGGTGTAATTATTTTCTTTTTTAAAGGATTGATTAAATTTATAATTTATGGTTGGTTTGTTAATTTTTTTTATTTTGATGCATTTTTTCATGTACACCGGTATTAAGTACTGAAGAAGGAGTACAACAGTATAGTAACATTTTGAAATTCACCCTAAAATCAGTATAGTGGTCTGTTTAAAAAATATTATGGAGTTAAAAAATCCTTGCTATGAAATTTCTACTTAACGTTGTAAAAAATTCTCAAATTTGTTTTTATTTTGCATGTAAATTTGAAAGTACAATGTGTGAATTTGTTTTCTTTATTCATTTTGCTTTGTACATTTTTTAAATTCAGTATGCCACTGTTATTCGTGGAGGACAGAAGCTAAATGTTCACGCTGAAGAATTAGTACTTGGTGATCTTGTTGAAGTCAAGTTTGGAGATCGAGTTCCTGCTGACATCAGAGTGATCTCAGCCTTTGGTTTCAAGGTTATATACTAGCTCACACAGGTTATGTATAGATGAGTATGAAGGTGGCCATAGTGGCTAATTAGGATTTTTTTTACTTCTGATGTGTAGGCTGAAATGGTTTCTTTTTTTTTTGAAACTCAATATATACATGTTATTGCAGGTAGATAACTCCTCCCTGACTGGAGAGTCAGAGCCTCAGACAAGAACTGCTGAATTTACACATGAGAATCCGCTTGAAACTAGGAATTTAGCTTTCTTTTCCACCAATGCTGTTGAAGGTATATTACTCTAGTTACTTGTATCTTTCTGCTTGTTATTACCAATTAAAAAAATACATTTTAAATTTTCCGGGTTTTCAGCAACATACTGCAGTCACTGATTTCTACGAACAGTTCAGTTCCATCGATATCAATTTTATAAAAGTCAGCCAGCGTAGCACAGTGCTGTTGAATATTATCAGAGGTATCATTAGCAAACAATTTGCTGATGTCGAATAGAAATCCTAACTTTTCATCTAACGTCTTCAGACGACCAAATCGTGTTGTCATCTCCTGGATTAGTCTATCAATAACTGATTTCATAATGCGAGTTATTTCTTCAACCGCAACCAGCATTTTCACCAAGCATCTGTATTTGACGTTTAATTCTTCCTTCTATCCTAATTCCCAATTTTTCACACAGAACTTTAGCTGCATTGACTGCAGTGATGCAAACATCTTCTCGAATGCTACTTAGCCGTTGCTGCAGTCCTTCTAAATCCAGTGCTGCGTCATGGAAATTCATTGATGGATCTTGCAGTCGTTTTTGAATCCGGTCAATTTTTGATAAAACTGGATGCCAGAAATCAAGTAGAGTGATGAAATTGAAATTCATCACATTTTGAAGCAAACTGTATGCATCTTCTGAGTCTCACTAGTTTGAGTACCATCTTCATACAGGTTTTCTAACAGCTGTAAAAATCCACCAAACTGTTCGTGGATTGCATTCACCGCATCTTGTCTTGCACTCCAGTGTGTTGGACATTCTCTCTTCAATGTAATTCCAAGCAATTCTTTCATTTTCTCCCATCGAACAGTTGAAGCACTGAAAGAAAACGTAAATTTTCTCAACTGTACCAAAAAATGTAACAACAACTGGATCCTGTTTTGCAGCATGTAATCCAGCTAAATTCAAGCTATGGTTGTTACAATTAACAAACGATGCTTGAGGATTTCATATGGCAATTCTTTGTTGGAGTCCGGACAGTTCTCCTGCCATTACAGCTGCGTTATTATAACACTGAGATCGACAGTCAACTATAGGAAGGTTGTCTGCTTGCAACTGTTCAACAATAACATTTTCTAGTGTTGCTGCATCTTTTGCATGAAGCTGAAGAAAACCAAGAAAAGATTCTTTGATGGTCAATTTTTTGGTTTTGAAATTAACATCAACAAACCTAATAACTTCTGATAACTGTTCCCGGTGTGCTAGATCAGGTGTTGAATCTAGCATTAGTCCATAATATTTGTTTCGTCGAATATCACAGAGTATCTGCTTTCTGACAGTAGATGCAAGAAGACTGATAAATTTATTTTGAATTCTTGGTGACAGATATGAAACTGAACCAGGAAATTTTTAGAATGCTGTCCCCTAGTTTATATAGAGCGTGTAATACCCATTTTGGCGCCCCCTTCTCTCCGGCGCCCGGGGCGGATGCCCTACCCGCCCCCCTCGGTACGCCACTGATTTTACCAAGATAATCAATAAATACTTCAAATGTGCAAGGTCACTATTTTTACTTGTTT
The DNA here is from genome assembly GCA_021533235.1 of Biomphalaria straminea. Classification (NCBI taxonomy): domain Eukaryota; kingdom Metazoa; phylum Mollusca; class Gastropoda; family Planorbidae; genus Biomphalaria; species Biomphalaria straminea. The sequence goes on along the minus strand of JADKLZ010071522.1, from coordinate 9,774,222 downwards.
CAGAATAAGAGAGTTCTTGTGATGTTGCAGTCATTTAAATAATGCTAGTTGTAGAGACTTCAGACACTATTTATAATAAAATGAGTATAAATATATCTTTGCCAGAAAATTCAAATATATGATGACAATGGTCCAAATGATAAATGTACATTATACATACACATTATCAAGTGTTTTGAAACAGGATGTGTTGTGCTGAAAATTTTGAGCTAATTATCCATGTCACTGCTATTGGAAAAATGAAAACTGACCTCCTTGTACAAGTCAATAGCACTGGGTCTATAATAGATCTAGAAAATATAGGCTATTATGATCCAAAGAAGAAAAAAATATTTATATTTGTTCACATTTCCACATAATTTCTATATTAAAACCATTTAAAAACACATAAAATGTTCTGAGCTCATTATCACCTATCACCATCACCCAGAACATAAATCTAAAGAAAATAGAGCCTTTTTAAGATCCCACTCTTTCAAAAATCTTTCACTGTAAAAACACATTTGAAGGAAGGAAACTCCAGATGTTTAGCAAAGGGAAACTATTCGAGATAATATTTTAAGCAATCAAAAACATAAGTGGGAGAAAAAAAAATTAAAACATTGACATTGCTGGCGTTGATCACAGCTGTAAAAAATAAATGATGGAAAGCTTCCTTCCGGATTCAAAGAGTTAAGCCATTAAAATCATATTCAGGAGAAAAAAAAGTTTTCAGCTTTATATCTGGGTAAAATCAATGATGGGAGCATCCTTCTGGAGTCAAAGAGTTAACAAAGTCAAATTTAATTATTACAAGCATAACAAGATTGCTATTTTATCTGTGACAACAATAACAATTTAAATGAAATAAGTGAATATATGTTATAAAAATACCATGTAATTAAATACTTTAAAAGACAAAACTGGAAAATGTAAAACATTTCATAAGTTACAGCTTTAGCTCTTGTTTTGGTTGTGACCTTGTGCTGTGATAATAATTTGTTATTAGATACTTGGCATATTCTAAACTGACCTTACAAAATTACTGCTTACCTTCGTTATTTATTTTTTTAATAAAAAATTTATAAACTACACTAGTTCCTATGAACTAGTTTAACCAAGTAGAATAATTAGTTTCTTGACTAACGCTAATAGGTCTAGAACTTAAACTGTGACTAGATTCAGCTAATAGTAGACATTGCCACATGGACATTTTAAGTGAACTATTCATTATTCAATAAGTACACTATTTCTCTTTAAATAATGTTAGTTGTTTATGTATTTAAAACTTTACTTTGAGTCCAAAGATAAAAAAGTATGCAATATATTATTCACCCCTGGATTCAAACTGGATATGAGTGAGAGCTCAAATCTTTCCTTGTATATATTATTCACCCCTGACCTAGATATTCAGCTACATTGAATGCAAACAAAAATAATTGTCTGACGGGGATAGATTAAAATTTTTTTTGTGGTCATCATTAACATCAAACTGGATATGAATGAGAGCTCAAATCTTTCCTTGTAAAAACCCTGACCCTAAACCTTGCTTTTGTGTGTAATGCACATGTACATGACACATCTCAAGAATTGTGGCTTCCAAGAAATGTTTAGATGGACATAGCAAGTCTGGCAGTCAAAAAGATTATATGCTAGAACAAATTCGTACAAGTGCTCCTTCTTCCCTAGTGCCATTATAGAATGGAACGGGTAGCCTGAATCAACCAGGAAAACCAATAACTTAGCAGAGTTTAAGTAATTGATTAACATGGATGACTAGATTGACACATGAAATGCATAGGACGTAATTATCTTCTGTTTTGAAGTAACGTCTGTCATATATATATATGAGATAAGAAGATGACAGTTCCCTCTTCCTCCCCTCATCAGGGGCACCATAAGTCAAAATTTGGCCAGAACTGTGCTATAATAGCTTTTCAGGCTTGGGAGGAGTCATCATGAACTTCATGTGCTCCCAGACTCTATTAGTTAGGGAGTTATCTAAGAACTCAAAACCATTTTTCCATTTCTATCATTTGGTGTTTTTGTTTTCCTCTTTGTCCATTTTTGGTATCAAGTGTGTATCCCATGGCCTTTGTAACATTTGTGCAAACGTCATTTATAGTGTAGAAAATGTAAATTCTTCTTATTGCCTTATGTGATGCTCACCATTTTGTGGCATGCACATAAACTTGATGAGGAACAACTAGATCTATACATTATAAAAAAAGACTAAATAAAAATTCTTTTTTAATGACCAAGCTCCAGTTACTTGTCTGTTACCAAACAAAAATTTTGTGAAAAGAAAAATAGAAAATTATTCTTTTTTTATTTACTTCTGAATATTGACATAATTTTAAGGAATATATAATTTTTTTGTTGTTTAGGAACCTGCCGTGGAATTGTGGTCAAGACTGGTGATAACTCTGTGATGGGGCGTATTGCCAACCTTGCTTCAGGCTTGGAAGTTGGAGAGACCCCTATCGCTAAAGAAATTGCCCATTTCATTCATATCATTACTAGTGTCGCTGTGTTTCTTGGTGTTACCTTTTTCATCATTGCTTTTATTCTTGGATATTTCTGGCTGGATGCTGTCATTTTCTTGATTGGTATCATTGTAGCCAACGTACCTGAAGGTCTTCTAGCAACTGTAACCGTAAGTCAAAATGTTCTTTTTTTTTAATTTTTTTTGTCACTCTGAAACAATACAACAGATTTTTGAACTACATGTGGCAGCTGTATGTGATAACTTTTTTTTTTATTATTGAATTACATGAAAATATGAAAACAAAACATTGTTAAGCAAAAATTTCAACCAGGAAGTTGTTTTTAACAGGTGTGTTTAACACTGACTGCCAAGCGTATGGCCAAGAAAAATTGTTTGGTTAAGAATTTGGAGGCTGTGGAAACTTTGGGATCCACTTCTACCATTTGCTCTGATAAGACTGGAACTCTGACTCAGAACAGAATGACAGTAGCTCACATGTGGTTTGATGGGCGCATCATTGAAGCTGATACAAGTGATGATCAATCAAGTAAGATTTTTAAATGTTTATTTCTATTTTAGGCATCACAATTTTTTTAAGTCATGTATAATTTTTTATTGCTATCTAGATCTAATTCTTATCTAATTTTCTATTTCAGATGCATCCTACACTCGCAATGATCCAACCTGGATGAGCCTGGCTCGTATTGGAATGCTCTGCAACCGTGCTGAATTTAAAGTAGGACAAGAAAATGTACCAGTACTTAAAAGGTTAGATTTTCAAACTACCACATTCTAATCTGTGGGTATTTTCTAATAAATTTACAAAAAAAGTTGTGTTTTTTTTTCATAATAAATACAATTTATTTTAATTACTATGTTTTTTTTTGCAACTATGTTATGAATCTCATGAATAACTGAAACTTTTTGCTGCAGAAAAAATACTCAATCCTAGTTGAACAAACTACATTCAATATAAACTTGTAAAACAATATTTTGTCTCCTTATAAATAGTCGTTCCCAATTATTCTCTATTAGTTCTGGATCCGCCAGTGCCTCCAGTTTGGAAGCCTAGCGCTGTACTACTCAGCCACTGTGACTCCTTTACATTTCTATAATGTCACTTAACATTGTCAGTTGCTTTATTTGTTTCTACATGTAGAAGATGGTGACATCAATTTTGTTTATTTTATAGGGAGTGCAATGGTGATGCTTCAGAATCTGCTTTGTTGAAATGTGTTGAACTGTCTATTGGCAATGTTACAGAGTTCAGAAGACGCAATAAGAAAATATGTGAAATTCCTTTCAACTCATCTAATAAATATCAAGTAAATATCTTCATCTATATCGTATCATTTTTTTTCCTTAGTAAAAAAAAAAAAAGTGTAAATCCGCTTCCAGACTTTGCGATCTATGGGCAAATAATGTTAAGGTCATCTGTTTCTGTTGCTCATGGATAATGAAGGTGTCATGTGGCCAGCACAATGACCAATCACCTTTACTTTTCCCTACCTAATGTCTGTACCCTAAAATTCCAGAAATTAAAAGTCCTAGTTTTCACCAGAATTCAAACCTGCCCTCCCCCCTTTGCCAGTTTGGAATTACCCTGTTTGTTTTCCTTTTTTTTTTCAAATAAAAATTTGCCGGTGTTAGGATCAATATGTTTTAATTAGTTTTTGTCTTTAATAGGTGTTTTTTTTAAATCACAATAAGTAAATGACTAAATCTTTTTTATTTTTTTAAAATTTTGTTTGTCTTATTGATATAACAAAGAAACAGAGGCTTATGAATTGTTTGTATCTTAGGTATCTATTCATGAAACTGAAGATCCCAATGACCCAAGCTACTTGCTGGTAATGAAAGGTGCACCTGAGAGAATTATGGACCGTTGCTCCACAATACTCATGCATGGCAAGACACTCCCTCTGGATGACAACTTCCGTGATGCTTTCAATGCTGCATATCTTGAGCTAGGTGGTCTTGGAGAAAGAGTCTTGGGTCAGTTCTACTTCCTAGACTATTTAACAAAGGCTCTATTAGTTGTTGCTTTATCTGAGTCAGTTGTGACAAAATATACATATCACTAGTATGTCTGTGTAATCACATCTATTGCATTGTTTTGTCCTTTGTCTCAGGTTAATAAGAATGATGTTGAGTCAGCGATAGAAGTCATTACTCCTAAAATATCGTTTTATTTTGATTAGTATTACATCATATAACATGAGTAAAAAATAGTAAAGATTACAAAAAGTATAAATAATAAAAAAAATTGTGTTTGTTAAATTAGACAGTCCTTCAAAAACTACCATAACATTCTTTGTATGCTTAAACGTCTTGTTCACTTACACTTTGTGTTGGTGCTTGCTAAGTTACTGAATACAAAGTTACATTTCCATAACATAAAATAAGACAGCATATTAGAATTGGTTGATAGTTATGGTGCACTGGATTGCACTTTTTGAAATAAGATATCCAGTCAGATACCATACCTACATATCTAGTATATAGCTATATACTGAACATTTTAGAATTTTTTTTATTTATTTATTTTTTTTTTTTTACTTTTTTTTTCTGTGGCATTTCATGTCTCTAGAGACAATCTTTTCCCTTTGCAACTTCTTGTGTGACTAAAGAGGCCAGTTCTTGAGGTCACTGGTTGGGCATATGTAATCACAGGTGCCGTTGCGTTTTCACCCTTCTTTTTACTACTGTTGTGTACAGCATCTGCAATCCAGGACCCATTTTTTCACTTGTCTTAAAATCTAATTGATAAATAAAAGTTGATCTGCATTTATTAACACATATTACAAACTGTGTGTAACTTGTTAGTTGATGTAGAATATATACATGAATATTGTACTAATGTAAAGCTCTCAAAGATGAAGAGCAATCTGGGTTGTATAGTGGGTAGGTTTATGTGTTCAGATATATTACACCATCAACTGGCCAGAGCCAGTGAAAAGTGACGAGATATTTGGCTGGAGCTACAATCCTGTGCAACCCTAGTTGATAGTTACCTCATGATTGTTGATATAATCCTATCCATTTTGTTGCCTAACAGCAAATCAACAAAAGATCCATTTTGCCCTCATACATAAAATCATAAATGTATTCTGAAGTCTTCATTCACAATGTACACTTTTAAGGAATCTTCATAAATGCAAATGGTTGTGTTTTTCACCCTCCTAACCCTCTTGTGGGGCATTTGGCAGAGTGGTATGGTTTCACTCTGATGGTTTAATGATCTAATTGTTAGATTGAGACAGAGCACAGAAAATTCTCATTGCTACTTCCTACAAAAATCCACTTATGCAATCAGAAAAATACACATTAAATATCAAAATATGCACTTTTATAGAGACATTACATACAAATCAAATAAAAATAAAAGCCTCTTACTCTCAAGAAATCAATGTAACTTAAGATATAGAAAATAAATTATCCTGGCATGAAGTTCTATTTTTACTGGTAGTATTCTATCATTTAAGACACAATATTATTAATGTTTATCAGTGCTATTGTTATAATTACTGTCAATAGATATTAAATATTAACAATATATTAAAATATATCTATTAATTTTGCATTATAACAAAATACATTGTAATGCTGGATTAAAATTTATATGGTAGATATTTAAGAATTGCTGTACTTGTTGATGAATATACCGGTATATATATATATTTTTTTTCTAGTTTTGATTACCTATTATCTAATTTGAAATGCTTTCCTTCTTCTTCAGGATTCTGTGATTGTGTTCTGCCATCATCTGAATTCCCACCCAACTATCAATTTGATCCTGAAAGCCCCAACTTTCCCATTACTGGACTTCGCTTTGTTGGTTTAATGTCTATGATTGATCCTCCACGTGCGGCTGTACCTGATGCTGTAGGCAAATGCAGAAGTGCTGGTATCAAGGTCATCATGGTTACGGGTGATCACCCCATTACTGCCAAGGCCATCGCAAAAGGTGTTGGAATTATTTCTGAAGGCAGCAAGACTGTAGAAGATATTGCTGCCGAGCGAGGATGCCCAGTAGAAGAGGTGGACCCAAGAGAAGCTAAAGCTGCTGTTATCCATGGTGGTGACCTCAGGGACATGACCCCTGCTCAGATTGATGAAATTTTGACCATCCACAGTGAGATTGTATTTGCTCGTACATCACCCCAACAGAAGTTGATCATTGTAGAAGGTTGCCAGAGACAGGGACAGATTGTGGCCGTAACTGGTGATGGTGTCAATGACTCTCCTGCACTCAAGAAAGCTGATATTGGTGTTGCTATGGGCATTGCTGGAAGTGATGTCAGTAAGCAGGCTGCTGACATGATCCTCTTGGATGATAACTTTGCATCAATTGTTACTGGTGTTGAGGAGGGACGTCTCATCTTTGACAACTTAAAGAAGTCTATCGCCTACACCCTGACCTCAAACATCCCTGAGATTTCCCCGTTCTTGTTGTTTATCCTGGCTGACATTCCCCTTCCTCTTGGTGTTATAACCATCTTGTGTATTGATCTTGGCACAGACATGGTGCCTGCTATCTCACTGGCTTATGAACAGGCAGAGCTGGACATCATGAAGAGGTTGCCCAGAAATCCTCTTAAAGACAAGCTTGTCAATGACAGGTACCATTAAATTAAAACCTTTTTTTTAACTCTTTCTCTCCTAACTGACGATACCAACGTTGATTCTCAACCAGAATTTGGTAAATAATTACGGAGAGAAAGAGTTAAAAATAAAAACAAACCCCCCAAAATACTTAATGAAATTAAATCAGATGATTACTTGTTTAGGGTTATATCAGATGTAGCTATGTTAAGTTAAATTATTAAAGGCTTTTTTTTTACTGCTATTGAGTTCATATATACCGGCATATATAAGTCAAAAATTTAAATATGTTTCTGTAAAAAGCTTTTACAGATATAAATACGCCATTTCATTTGTGTTTCAGATTGATCAGTATGGCCTATGGTCAAATTGGTATGATCCAGGCCACTGCTGGTTTCTTCACATACTTTGTTATTATGGGTGAGAATGGCTTCTGGATTAGTCGTCTCGTAGGTCTTCGTAAAGAATGGGATTCTTTGGGCATCAATAACTTGGAGGATTCCTATGGTCAAGAATGGGTAAAACATATTTCTTTATTAAAATTAATTAACATTACAATATCTTAAATTAAAACAAAATATATTTCATCATTTGTTTAAAAAATCAAAATTTGTATTTTTTAATCTTTAATCACATAAGTTTCCCCTGCTCTTTATTCTTTTCACATCTTTTCTACTTTTGCTGTAAATATTTTGAGATGTTGAGAAAATGGGGGTATTGACTTTTACTTGCTAAAATTATCCTGACACCTCTTAATTTAATTTTGTAGAAATTAGTAGGGAAAAAAAAATTTATGGGATAAGAAATCTAAAATACAATAGTGCTCTTTTTGTTTTCAAAGTATCCTTAAAGTATGGAATGGGTTACCTCAATTAGCTAAAAACAAAACAAAACTTAGACAAACTTAGTAGAGTTCAAGTCTTAAGAAATGCATGAATAGGTTAATCTATGGATGTGCATAATATATATTACTATTAGGCTTGTCTGAGAGTCCAAAATTAACGATGAGTACAGCTATGCAGTCCAATGGAGAAATAACCATTGTCTTCTGGTGCTTTTTTTAGGTTCTCTTTTCCACCTTGAGCAAAGCCATTTAACAAACTGAATTGTGATCTTGAAAAGGATTGGTTAAATTAATAAGTACAGTATCAAATCAGTAAAAGTGTTCTCTCATAAACAACAGCCAGCAGCTAGTTACAGAAATTTTTTTGTGTCCATTAAAAATTTTTCTTTGATGATTTTCTTTTGTAATGTTTTTTTCATAGTAATTTAACTTCTAGTACATTGTTAACGCTGAGAAATCTGCACTTTACTTATGATAAATAATTAGTAGAAATGTGTAAAATAAAATGCATTTTACACTTCACAGATTTCTAATATATAGAATTTTGGTTTTTGTTGTAGCTGGTAATAGGTTTAGATAAAAAAAATGTAACATTCATTTATTTTTCAGACCTATGCCCAGCGTAAGAAACTTGAATACACATGCCACACTGCTTTCTTTGTGTCTATTGTGATAGTGCAGTGGGCTGATCTCATTATTTGTAAAACAAGGCGTTTGTCCCTGTTCCAACAAGGGATGAAGTAAGTCTTTTAAGATGTATTTTAGGTTGTGTATTTAGCTTTAGATAAAAGCTTTTTTTTTTTTTTAAAAGACTTTTTAGTATTTTGCTTGTTTTATGCTTTAGACAATTGACTTCACAAATTAAAGCTTTTATTCCCTAGCTCAAACTTCCATCTGGAATTTAGAGAATAACGGTGCTATTATTAATCATATATAGGACATTTGGAAGCCATTCCACATGGTCAGACAGTCAGCAAAGTTAATGAGAGGATGTGGAGAGGGAAGGAAATGTAGGCTACTCATTGTAACATTCAAAATGTTGATCTTTTTTTTTTTTGATCTTTTTTCATTTACTGTTTTTTTAATTTTAAAAAATGTTCATGTTCCTACATTTGTTATGGAAAAGAATCAAAATATAGGGTGTAGACTGGATAAGGACATGAACTCTTAAGCACATATCTTCAGGAGAAAATCACTCCAATTAAAAAAAAACAGTGCTTAGAAACAAAAACCAAAAAAAAAACAACAACAAAGAAACTTCTTAGATTTTTTTCAGTTGATTGTATAAGCAAAACTAACCAGCAACATTTGAGTTCAAACAACTAAAATCTTGAATTAAAGATAAGATACAAAATCTTTGGATGTACTAAGAAGTTTTTATTGAATTTCTTTTAGACAATGACATTTTGTTTTTGTAATATGGCTTAAAATTAAAATATATGAACTCATGTCAGGAGCTTACCAAGTATTACTCAGAAAAACACAGAGATGAAGGCACATTCCTTGTCCCATATGCTAGGACAAATCTGTACAAATTCTCTTTCTTCCCTAGTGCCATTAGAGCATGGAATGGGTTGCCTGAGCTAGACAGAAAAACCAGTGACTTGGCAGAATTTAAGTCATTGGTTAATATGCATGACTGAATGCATGATGTGTAGGATGTAAACATCTTCTTTTTTGAAGTAATGTCTGTATTATATAAGATAAGATTAGAAGTGAATATTAAATGAAATCATTTTGGCTTTCCCAGAAACCATCGTTTAACTTTTGGATTGTTCTTTGAGACTGCCCTAGCTGCTTTCTTGTGTTATTGCCCTGGATTAGACAAAGGTCTTCGTATGCAACCTCTCAGGTAGGGAGAATTGAACAAGCCCTAGTAAAAATATTACTGTAAAATTTACTTTTTGTTAGCTTTTATTTCTGTCATTCTAATTCTTTTGAACATTTTTTTTATTCATTTAAAATTGTTTTTTAATTATCACATTTTATTTTGACCTTTATGTTTTCTTTAGATTCACCTGGTGGCTAGTTGCTTTGCCCTATAGCTTGGCCATTTTCATTTATGATGAAATACGAAAATTAATACTTCGACGTCACCCTGGAGGGTTTGTGGAGAGAGAGACTTACTATTGAAAGTTCACAAGTAAACTGCATCTTTAAATAAAAAATCCATATATAAATGTATATTTATTTACTTAAGAACAATTTTTAAAATTTAAGTTTCTTATGTAAAGAAGAATGTGTGGATTTAATTGTATTTTTTTTACATATCTCTAGTTATAAATAACGAAGCTTATGTTTCATGTTTATAAGCCAGGCAATGTGATATGACTGTTTATGTTATTTATTCTAGATTGAAATGCCATTCAAATCAATTTTTTTTTAAAATTATGTTGGAACAAAGATTTTTTTTTATTTTACATATTTGTATTAACAAATATTAATTTTTTGTTTTTTTAAATGTGATAAGCTGATTGATTGCTTAAAATCATTGTTTGAACATTCATTTTTTAAAACTAGAAATTGAGAAATAGTGATTGTATGCTTGCTTTCATTATTTGTATGAGTAGCCTGGTAGTCTCCGGGTGAAACTTTACTTACAATCGGGAGTCAGGAACTCCTTGTCCAACATTTTTTTTTATACTTCAGAATTAATTGCCAACTGAGTAGATGTTGTATACATGCATGATTGGGTATTTCCTTGTAGACATAACTTGCTTATATCTCTTGTTACTGTATTTTTAAAAATATATTTTTGTAATACCAGTTAGGCTCAGCGGATACAAAAAATCATGATCTAACTGCTAACTTTGTGTTTTATAGAGATAATATTGTTCTTATTATTTATATTTATGTAAGTAGCCTTCAGAGTAAAGAAGCACAGTGACTGAGTGGTAAAGAACTTGGCCTCTGAACTGAAAGAGGGGGGGGGGGGGGCATTTTTGAATCCTAGATCTCAAATGTAAAAAAAATATGGTTATGTTACTTTTGTTAACTGTGACAAATCTTTCCGTACATAATATTACAGGAAACATTGTTTACATTTTGGATTTTTAGAATCTCATTGAAGTTCTCAAGGCAACGAAATACAGTAGTAGAGACAAAAGAGAGAAAATGTGGGAGCAGTATAAAAAATGTAAGAAACTGAGAAGAGGAAGATTCAGAAAGATGGTTTTTGAAATAGACAATAAGAAAACAAACAAATAATATAATGGAAACTATATTAAAATATCATTGATGCCAACTAGATAATACAAATAACTGTGTGCTCCCAGAAAAAGAGCATAGAGATTTGATTTTAAAATGCTAAAAACTACATGACATATCGTATGGTATGCTTTTTTCTTAAATACATAGGTTTTTAATATTTCTATATTTTGTAAATGGAAAACATCTCTATTTTTTTAAATTTCCGCATAGCTTTTGAGATGCGCTTTTGTTTTTTTTTAAGTTGAATTTTACTGAAGAATCTCAAACAGAGGATGAATTTTTAAATATGGGAATAATTTAGTTAAATAGAATTTTTTTTTTTTAAGTTTTTTTTTTCTTTTTGCGAGTTCACATCATTAGGTTGTTGATGATTTGATCAACATCCTTTAACTTTTGTTACACTGAGTTTTTAGTGGTAACTCATGATATTGTGATTCATGCCCTAACAATTGGTATGTATTTTAAAACATTTGAAAGAGCGCAGTGGCTGAGTGGTAAAGTCTCTGGCTTCCAAGCCTGCTGTAGACTGGGGATTTTAAATTGCAGGATTTTAGGGCAACTGTGAGTCCACCCAGCTCTGATGGGTACCTGACATTAGTTGGGGAAAAGTAAAGGTGGTTGGTCATTGTGCTGGCCACATGACACCTTCGTTAACAGTGGGCCACAGAAATGCATTGTCTGCCCTGTAGATTGCATGGTCTGAAAGGGGAAACATTTTTTTTACTTTTAAAAACTTATTTAAGCTCAATAACTAAAATAGTAAAGTTGTTCTTATAAGTTCTTTAACAATGTAAGTGATTACAATGACTAGAAGTACACAAGATAATAGAAACTTTAGTAAATAGAAACTATAGAAATGGAAACTTTAGAAAATAGAAAATTTAGAAATGGAAACTTTAGAAATGGAAAATTTAGAAATGGAAAATTTAGAAATGGAAAATT
>JADKLZ010071522.1:9711876-9762144 GCA_021533235.1 Biomphalaria straminea | reverse complement strand
TTTAGAAATGGAAAATTTAGAAATGGAAAATTTAGAAATGGAAAATTTAGAAATGGAAACTTTAAGAAATGGAAACTTTAAGAAATAGAAACTTTAGAATTTGAAACTTTAGAAATGGAAACTTTAGGAAATAGAAACCTAATTTTTTAAAGTATAACAGAATGAAAGGTTTATTCAACTTTCATGCTATTTAAGGCTGTAATATATACGTTTAGAGGGTTATCCAAAGCAGGTGAACAGTATTATTATTTGGACATAAAATGATGCTAGCACATTGTTTTGGAGAGCAGTGTTGTTTCTCAAACTAATTCAGAGGTGCCTCTGTCTAAACACTTAGAAGAAACACACTGTAGAATATATTTTCTTGAGTTGAAAACCTCAACGGAACAAGTAATCCAATAATTTCCAAATCCACACAAAATGAATCATTTCGTGGTTTGCCTCTTTTGGGGATTTTAGTCCTAACATTTTTTTATTTCAATGCATATTTATCTTGATTGAAATTTGTTTGCAAACAGATTAATTGTAATTGAAACATTGTCAATAATCTCGCACAAATAACATACATTAACATAAACTGTCATAACCTAGCACTAATAGCAGTTGAAATAAACATAAATTGTAATGATGTAACACTAATAGCAGCGAAAATAAATACAAACTTTAATAATCTAGCATAAATTGTAGGGGCCTAATAATTTAGCACCAATAGCAGTTGAAATTAACATAAATTGTTATAATCTAGCAATAATAGTGGTTAAAATAAATATAAACTTAAATAAACTAGCACCAATAGCAGTTAAAATAAACCACTTATAGTAGTTAAAATAAACAACTTTAATTGTATTAGCAATACTATTTTCTTGTAAAGGGACTATTTTCTTGTAAAATAAGCCACTTATAGTAGTTAAAATAAACAACTTTAATTGTATTAGCAATACTTTACCCTATTCTTTTGGACCACCTTGTAAGTAGTACATTACTAACACCTGTCTGTCTATGTAAAATGACATTATTATCAAATTATAATCAAAACTAGTTCACTTTCATATTATCAACCTAAAGGGACTATTTTTACGTAAATGGACTACTTTCTCTTAAAGGGACTATTTTTATGTAAAGAGGCTTTAGTCATGTAATGGAAGTATTTTCTTGTAAAGGGACTATTTTCTCTTAACCTTGCCACTTTGGTGAACTGGTTCTGCTCTACACATTTATTTTTCCATCTAAATTTTTTTATTTGTATTGCTTGATTTTCTCACTATTTGAGTCAGTACAAGGAGTGCACATGGGCTGATGTTCATCAGAATGGGACTAGGTGACTTTTGTTTTTCTCATAATCTTTTTTTTTTTTTAAATATCTCCACTGAAGCATTAACTTGTCTGGTGAATGGCTCCTAAGTAGTCAAAAGAGCATCTAACACACTAGCCCATCAAAGAAGTGCTCATAGACAAAATACTCATTTCTTAGTGATGGATCAGAATGATGCATTTAAAAGTGTACATTTTATATACATCCTAGCATATTTTGTTGTCAAGTTCATCTTAAGATATTCTATTTTAAGCTCTTTTATACCAGTTTATATAAATGTATGTATGCAGTTTATTTGTGTAGCAGTTATTTTGTGTGAGTATAGATTTTTTGTATCAGATGTAGTTATTGTATTGTAAACATGATTGGCTTCTTCTAAACATCAATATTTTTTTTAAGCCAAACAATTTTTTATTTTATTTATTTTTGTTGTTAGTAACAAAAATGAGTTTTTTTTTGTATCAATCTTTATTTTTTTAGCAATTGTTTCTCAACTTTTTCTTTCAAGATCACCTCCACCACCCCTTACCTAGACAAAAAAAAATGTTTGTTTGCATCCCCCCTTTTTTTAGGTAGCTTTAGGGTCTGTAAAGCACAGTGGATTCTGGGAAAAAAAAACATTTCCTGCATTTTGAACTTCTAAAATGCTTTCTCCTGGTGTCTAAATCATAATTATTCTTTCTAGTAAAAAGGGTGCTTTTCATATTAAGAAAGGACCGAATCGCTAGAGACATTAGACAGGGTTCGTAGCGCTCCTAAAAACTCCTAAAATCTCCTAAAAAATGAAAAGTCTCCTAAAATCCTAAAATTCTCCTAAAAATTGCCATAATCCTCCTAAAATTTTGTCCTCTCTCCAAAAAAATTTTATCCAATATTTTTTTAAAACATAATTTTGCTTATTTCTTGCTAAAAATGTGGGGAAAAAACAAAGCGTAACTAGGCATTCTTTCTGATCGCGTCACGTTACGGGCTGGCTGTGTTAATGAGCTGACCAGTAACGGGTCTACACCGCCTTTCACCCACTTGTGAAGCGCGACCTCGTGATTGACGATGACCTTGGCTCAAGCAAGAATTTCACCCTCCCTCACCTAAATCTTCTTGTAAGAGTTAATTAGCGTAGACAGTCTGTAAATATCTAGATCTAGATAGATCTAGTTGGCCTTGAATTTTAGTAAATTTATTGATCTTGATACATCTAATCTAGTCTAATGTCTAGATTACTCTAGAAAAACGCTAGTTTCTAGATTTACGCCAGATCCCTACATTTAGAATCTAGTGAAGATAATTCGCACACAGTCGCGAAAAGTCCGCGAATTTAGTGACTTAGGTCTACAGTTTAGATTTAAAGTATATTCCGTGATATTTCGCACACAGCCGTGAAAAGTCAGCGAATTTTAGTGACTTAGGTCTAGACTATGGGATCTACTGTATATTCAGTGAAGATAAGTCGCACATCGCCGCGAAAAGTCCGCGAATCTAGAGTATTAGATCTACAGCTTAGATTATTCAGTGAAGATAATTCGCACATCGCCGCCAAAAGTCCGCGAATTTAGTGACTTAGGTCTACAGTTTAGATTTACAGTATATTCCGTGAAAAGTCCGCGAATTTTAATGACTTAGGTCTAGTCTATATGATCTACTGTAGGCCTATATTGAGTGAAGATAATTCACTTATCGCCGCGAAAAGTCCGCGAATTTAGTGACTTAAATTAGATGTACAGTTTAGATTTACAGTATATTCCGTGATAATTAACACAGGCGCGAAAATTCCGCGAATTTTAGTGACCTAATTTTAGATCTAGAGTCTAGATTTACTCTAGTTTCAGTGAGGATAATTTTCACACAGCGGTAAAAAGTCCGGGAATTTTAGTGACTAAAATCAAGAGTTTAAATCTACTGTAGATTTAGCGAAAATATTTCGCATACAGCTGTGAAAAGTCCGCAGAATTATTTCGGTTGTAGAAGCCAGGGAAAAATTGTACTTGAAAAAGCAAAACACTAATAGGTCTAATACCCCCCCCCCCCAATCCAAAAGCCATTATTTAGTAAGCAAATGTCAACTAAACATACAAATAGGCATTTATATTACAGGCCCTGTTTATGAGGGGGATTTAATAAACAAGATAAAACATTATTACCTTAAATGTACACCATAACTCTATAGCATCTCTAAGATACACAACTAAAAATGTACATTTTCAACACAGAGAAGGCATTAAGGCATCTCTAAGTATTTTTTTATAAAAAAAAAAATGTAATAGCAACCATTCTTTACTAATGTTCTTTACCTTTGTTCTTTATTAATTGTTTGGAAAAAAATTGTTGTTTTAGGTTTCTGGATGACAGTCAAGTTGTTACTTGATTAAAAAATAACTTTCATTACACTTTCTGTGGAAATACCACAGCTGATGACATTGTTTCTGTTCTGGGTGGGGTGTTGGCAAGATATTTTTTATTTTAACAATCAAGTAACAATAATTGATTTGATAAATGCATAGTTTTGTGTATGTTCTACAATGCATCACACAAATGGGCGGGACACACACTCATGTAGGCCCATATATATATATATATATATATATATACCGGTATACATCATACATTTCATCCATAAAAAACCTCCTAAAATCTCCTAAAATTTTGTCATGAAAAAGTGCTACTAACCCTGATTAGAGGCATTTGTAGCGAATGAACAATTGTAATAGCTAGATGTTCAAAAAAGACATGTTGTAGCAGGCTTATTTTGTTCATGCAAAGGCGTCAGTAGAAATAGGTTCTGATAGACTGATAGAATCTCCTTGGTGGAAACGTATTGAAATGTCTCCCCATAGAAACTTTAAACATTTTTTTTATTGCAGACACCTCACGGTGTGAAAATCTCATACTTTAAATTGTTTGATATTTGTATGAGCATTGGTAATGATGTAGTCTTTACTTGTTCAAATATGGATTTTCAATTACAATGCAAAAAAAAAAAAAAAAATATTTCTTTGTCCTCCGAAAAATAAGACAGCCCCAGCAGAAGGCGCGTGCCCTATCGGCTCAGAAAAGCCGTTGTAAGCAATAGTCTGCTAAAATATAAATGTTTATAATATGTAATTGTTTATTCCTAAAAGCTTTATTTCAAATTAAATTATGTATTACTATTTATATTAACAGGTTGACTTCTGTGTTATCTAGGTAGTAGGCCTACTTCTTATATGTTAGTTTACTTCTAGTCACTGTGTTTTGTTTCCACAAAGAGATAGCTGGTCTAGTTGATAGTAACTGTCTTCTTCGGCAATGGGAATATCTCACATTCTGTGTCCTGTGATATCCAAGAGATTTATGTTGTTTAGTCTTGTTGTTTTGTAATGCAAGTATATTGAATACAGATTTTTATTTCCTACTTTCGTTTTTGTTGTTTTTGTTTTAGTGTAAGCTTTTTAGCAGAAAGTGCGCGTAGGTCGAGAATTATTTTTCTATGGACCTCATTCACCAATCGTAAACAACATTTAGCCACGTAATAATATTGATAAAACAATTTTAAAAAACGTATCACGTGACAGCCTTTATGGATTACATAATTTGTATAGAAGATATAGAGAATCACGTGGCTAAATTTTGTTTGTTTACACTAGCTACGCCCGTTGACTTGTTTCCAGAGTATATATACTATATATAGTTCGTCCATCGTGGTTCGATGATGACCACTTTGTCATCCAGTGGGCTGAGGGCTTTGCACTGGGGTTTTGTGCCTCCTCATGTGGCTGGTGAGACCTATGCGAGCCTGGAATGTTCGGCCGCACTCTGGGCAGGTAATTCCAGCTGGAGCTAGTGTCGTTTGCCTTGCTTTCCTTCTCTGGCGTTTTTCTTTCGCAAGCGTTGTTCTTTTTTCCTCAGCAACCTGTGCGCCGGATCTCACAGCGCGGCGCCATGATACTCTGTCATGTGCCTCTGTCTCCCAGGTGCCTGGGTCAATGTTGAACTCTTTTAGAGAAGCTTTGAGGGTGTCCTTGTAGCGCTTTTTTTTGACCACCTATATAACCATAGTATTCAAATACAAAAACTAAATTTAATAAAATACTCAAAGATAAAGGCAAATTCCTCGTCCCATATGTTGCCGACCCCTGCTCTAGAGCAGGACAAGACACAGAAAGTCTCTGGTCATCCACTGCACCCAAACTTGTCACCGGACGTCTTGACCAAATCTTGCTTCTGGAAAAGGCTGGGCTTTAGGGCGAGAGAGTGAGGTCGAAGTGTTCTTTGAATCCTCCTCACTTGAATCAAAATCAATCAGCACAAGTCACTTAGTAAACAATAAATTATGCAGCAATATCTCTTTGACATCTTGAATAACACTAATTTAAAAATTATGTTCCATACTCTTGTACTTATCTCGATGTAGTCTTACAATTGTATCAGGGTTGATGACAAGCTAAGAAACCCTTTCTTAAATAAAGGTGACTTACGTGGCCTTCACCTCACCGTGACACGAGGAACACGTGTTGACGTCTAGACCAATCACTATATTTTATTTGAATTTAATTTTTTCTCTCCTAAATAACGATGCCAAGGTTGATTCCACCAGAATGTGGTAAATAATTATGGAGAGAAAGAGTTAAATTAGAAGCATGCCGGGATTTGTTTTGACATTTTTAAACAGCTGAAGAGCTAAACAACGTGCGCTACATCGAAGATGGACACATCCTGATGACCTCGTCCAAACGTCCGTAAGTGAAAGCGGATAGGGTAACAACGTGAGCGAAGACTGACCCCAAGCTACCTTAAATGGATAACTTTGTTCCGGGAGCAAGCACATTCAAAGGACCAGAGATCCGTGGTGGGGCTTAAACAGAGACCATTAGCCCAGTAAGAACAAGCCACTACTTTTTTCAATGTCGGTGTGGGGTGTGTCTTCATAGTGTCCTTTCGCTAGATCAGTTGTCCTCCCACTGAATGTGACGGCGATCAAAATAAAGAAATATCAAGGATTCCCCGGGGGTTCACGGCATTCGACCGCTAAATCCAGGAAAAAGAGTCATAGGGTCGACACCTCGATTTATGATCTGAGTCAAAACCAGAATGTCATGACCACCAAAGAGAAGTATTCATTTAATACAGACCTTATCTGATCTTATTTAATACAGGCGTTACTTCAAAAAAAAAAATAAAAAGATCATTACCTCCTAGACGTCATGCATCTAATCGTGCATGTTAACCCTATTAGAAATAGGCCTATATTTAAAAAATATAACGGAATCCACCGTACAAAAAAAAAAAAACAAAAAAAAACCCAAAAACTACCATATTTATTAATATTGCATGGTTTATCTTCCATTTTCTATAAAATAAAATAAATTAATTATTATAATGATTAGCTAACTTCTAAAAAGCATTGATTCGTGCATTGGCAGCGACTATAAATAATTATGCACAATTACAACGTGAACCAAGAATGGAAAGTATGAGTGAAAACAATCCTCTCTGACAGACAAGTTGATATAAGCTTAGTACAAACACGAATACTCTGAGTAGTCCTTCCTGAATCAACCCCCTCGCTCCAGCTGACGTTTGGTCCAAACTATAGATGGGAATCGAACCCAACTTTTAAAGGTTCCGTTTTGGTCATATTTAAGTTCGAGTTCGGTTAGGTTCGATGACGAGTATAGTTCGGGTTTGGTTAACCATCTCTAGTCCTAACCGCTGGATAGTCTAAGAGCTGAGCCGAAGCTCTTCGAGCTCTAAAACCTGTCTGAATCCGTCCGAGAACAAAAACAAACAGTAAAAAAAAAAACAAAAACCTGCGGACCTCACAGGTCTGTCTGGGAGCGACCCGAGTCAATGTCTATAGGGCATTGCTGTTTCCAATACCACTAAGTGGTACCGGGGGCCTCCACCATTTACCTTCGTTGTACCAAGCTAACTGTGCAGGATCCGCCATTAGTGAGACGGTCCCTTGAGGAACAGCGCATGGATTAGGTGACAGTTTGTGGGAGCTTTCTTACAACCCCGCTACAGTGCAATGGGCAGACTCTCGTCTTTACCGTAGGCACCCCCACGGGGGTCCTGTTTGTTACTTTTTCGCCTAGCTCACCTCCCCTAGTGAGCCGTTTCCACGCCTGCGCCACGGTGAGGCAAAGTAACTTGCGCGGCGCTAGTCCTAACCAGCTTCAACTGTAGTGTGACGATGTCCATTACAGACTTACAGTATCCCCCCCCCCCTTCGATTGTAATCTACAGAGGTAGATCCCAAGACACTAATGATAGTATTGTTCAAGGCATGTCTGCCCCCCCCCCTTTTTAGTTAAACATCATGCACACAAATTATCAACAAACATTGTTGTTGTTTCTGTTCTCAGTTGAAATCACGTGTTAAGCCTCCACGAGCCAATGTCTATTAATAGGCTGTCTATTGATAATTACGTCATTCAATCTACGGGCGTCGTCTTGTTCTGCTCTATATAAATGATGTCCAATGAGTAACTTCTCACAACTCTTCCCTGTTTGAGGGCCCTACCAGCAAGAGGTCGACACTGAGCCACTTGCTTGATGCAGAATCTCTACTTGGAAACCTTTCGTCATAACACTGAAATGGGTAAGTAGCTTGATAACCAATCAGACAATTAATTACTTTTAATTCATTATTTTGTTTAATAGTATCTAAGAAACTAAAACTTCAGTACTCACACATGTGACTAAATTTGTTGGGTTCAGTCCTTAAAATAATTATTAACAGTATCTCTCCCTCACACATTCTCCGATCAGATTGATACTTAACACACTTATTTAGTCTACCTAACAAACATGAATCACTAAAGAAAAATACTTAATTAGTCAACAATCTACTGATAATTAATTATTTTGTTCGATAAGGGAAATAGCTTGTACATTATTGGTAGATATAGTTTTAAGGACGGAGTTCTTCCCTTTTAAATGCGTTTTTTTTTTTTTAAAGAGTTTCATGTTGTTTTCTTGTTCCATTTAGGCTACTGATTCATATGTATTTCCTGTTTGATAAACTAAGGTGGTTGGAAGTAGCCAATTCTCTGGTACGTACTAATTCCCTAATGCTATTAGAGCATTGTATGGGAAACCAACGACGTTGCAGAATTGAAGTCATCGTTTAACATGAATGACTAGATGCATGACGCGTAGGACGTAATCATCTTCTTTTTTAAACTAACGTCTGCATTTTATAATATATTGGCCTCCTTCAGTCGTATAACTATAATAATAATAATAATAAACTTCACGCCTCCAGAAACGAACTAGTTACCTTCCTAGGCAAATACGACTCCGATGCGACCCCTCTGAACCTACATAATGTTGATGTTAATATCGGACTGGACGACGCAGGGCATGAGATTCGTCAATGGGAAGAAAAAGCACTCCACGGAAAATTCCCGGCTTTACTACATGGGGACAACATTGACAAGACTGCTTCCTTAGCATGGCTCAAAGTAGGTCATCTCTACCCTGAAACTGAAGGCTTTGTTACAGCAATACAGGACAGAGTAATTAGGAAAAAAAATTACGAGAAACACATCCTAAAACTCAATATTGTTGACAAATGCCGAAAATGTGGAAATGTTGGTGAGTCAATTGAACACATAATGGCAGGATGTTCAGCCCTATCCGAATCTGCCTACTTAGGTCGCCATAACCAAGTTGCAAAGTTAATACACCAGCACTTGGCTTTGACACACAATTTGATCGGGAAGGATACTCCTCCTTATTACAAATACTCACCACAAGAGGTTCTCGAGTCTACTGATCACCTGCTGTACTGGGATAGGCCTTTTCTGACCGACAAAACGGTAGATTTTAATCGCCCGGATCTGCTGCTTATCGATAAAAAAGAAAAAGTCGCTATCATGATTGGCATTGCCGTACCACTATCTCATGATTTAAGAAAAACTGAGCTGGAAAAACAGCGAAAGTATGTGAACCTAGGCTTGGAGATTAAGCGTTTATGGAAGTTATCTAAAACAACAATATACCCCATTGTCAAATCAACCGAGGGGATAATAACAACTGACCTCACAGATACCTTCAAGGCACTGGGCATTCCTAGGAACATTCTCATTGCCTGTCAGAGGGCGGTACTGCTGCAGACCTGCCACATCACCAAAAAATTCCTCAGTGGAAACTGATAAAGGGAATACTATGAATTTTGTCTCCCTTTAACTTGAAACTCGACCCTGGCTCCGCCAGAGAAAGAATACTCGTTCTTTTCTAACATAATAATAATAATCTTTATTGTCCGTAAGGAAATTTGTCTTACGATTTGTGCATTATACAAAACAAAACATTATTTTAAAAAATCTATATTCACACCAGACTCACAATTTACATATGGTTCATTTCGAACTAAGCGAGATGAAAGCCTGGGCATTTTCTATGGTCGGAACGGTGTCGCCCACACAGCAGTTCCCCCCCCCCCTCTCCGCGCAGCTGATGTGACCAAAGGAACGGAATATCCGATACAGTTTGTGATCCAGTAGACCGCAAGTTCTGTCGGGCACGTTGCTCTGCCTCATCGTGGCGCCGGCGTGGAAACGACTACCAGAGGAAGTAGTTAGGCGAAAGAGTAACAAACAGGACTCCCGTGGGAGTGCCCACGGGTGGACGACAGTTCACCTCTTGCACGGCGCGGAGTAGCACGAAAGCTCCCACAACCCTGTCACAAATCCATGCCCTGTTCCTCAAGGGACCGTTTCATTAATGGCAGATCCCGCACAGTTAGCTTGGTATAATGAAGGAAAATGGCGGTCCCCCCCGGTATAACTTGGCCTTCGGCCATGATTTCCAGTCTCCATGCGTCCGGAGTGCCAGTGGTATTGGAAACAGCAATGCCCTATAGGCGTTGACTCGGGTTTCTCCCAGACAGACCTGTGAGGTTCGCAGGTTTTTTTTTTTTTTTTTTACTATTTGATATTTGTTCTCGGACGGATTCAGACATAATTTTTTTTTCAAACTTAGAGCTCGAAGAGCCTTCGGCTCAGCTCTTAGACTATCTAGCGGTTCTGTCATGCGGTAGCACAGTGTGCAGCAATTGTATAAAATAAGATAAAAAGCATCGTAGTTTGTGTATTTCTATTCCGTTAACCCTTTAGAATTGTAGTTCCATTTTGTAGGCACTCATTGTAAAAAAAGCTCAGCACTTTATGGATTAAGTAATTAATTAACAATAAAAATATACCAACAGCTTATTGTAGGACAGAGCATGATTGATAATTTTGTTTTTATATATTTTTCAGTTTCCATGCAAAGACTTTTACTTGCTCTACTGGTCAGCCTGATCGTGTCTTTGGCGAGCTCGTGCTATGTGTGTAGGTCGTGCCAATCTCACACCACTGAACTTGCTCAGTGTTTGTGCAGTGTGCGTCAGTGCACTAGAAAGCGATCCGCTGACTACCTTGTTGGAAGGCTATTAGCTGGTCACAGGAGATCCCCAGGTGTGAATGACCATGGTATACGTCCGTTTTTTGATCACTCGAAGAGATTCAAAGGAGCTGAAAATCTGAAGTTTTTGCTTAAGACTTTTTTCAAGTCACATAGATCTAGAGTCTACACTCTAGAGCATACAAATCTTTTAAAAAAAAGCGAAATAAAAGATTTTTTCTTGCAAATGTTCATTATTTTGAATTGTTTTTCTTGAATTAAAAATAACAACAAAATAAACAACAAAACAATACAAAGGTTGCAACGGATTATTATGATAATCAGTATTATAAAAAAACTGGTAGGCCATAAGTAAGAAGATTTAAATTAGTTCATCTTCTTACTTTTTTATGTAGCCTACAAATGTTTAATTTTATTAACTGCCATTTTTCTGGGTGGAAAGACATTGAAAAAAGGTGCCGGTACAAGTACCGGTGCGTACCATCACAAAAATATATGTATAACTTAATCTTCTTTCATTTACATTTTTTTTTGCGGGGTTATTGCTACTTAATATATTGATACCGGATCGATTTATATAGAGCCTAAATATACAAGCAGGATCTCAAGCATTGGGTACATTTATTTTTTAAATACAAAGTTTTATGGAAGAGGCAATCATGGGCGCCCGCAGGGATGTGCCTCTGAATTCTGAGTAGTCACGTTTTAGCCATTAAAAATATTAATGAAATACTTATTCCAGGTGTGTTTTTTAATTACGTAGATGTAGATTTAATCAGAATCCAGGCTACGCAGTATACTAGAGAAAGCCGAGAAGATCGAAAAGAGCTGGGAAACCATAAAAAAAAAACAACTAGCAATAGACTGGCCGGGATTCTAGCTTTTGCTGTCTTTGTTTACGTGACTGAGCCAACCTCTAAATTTGCAAAATAAAATAACCTATCAAAATTGTATCTTCAACCAATCAGAAATTCTCTATTAGACAAATGGTGCAGAGTTGGAAAAGCCTGGCTAAAATACCCCAGTTAACTAGGTCTTTCGGTTGACCTTGACCGGAGCTAGATTAAAATAATAATTACATGAAATGAAATTAAAAAAAATAGACAAACCAAAATGTCTAACATTTTGGAACGTGACAGGGGGGTGCAAGTGCACCACAATGTACTTCCTTGTGGACGCCAATGCATTCTTGATTCAAGAGTTTAAATTAATTAATATTCAGAAAAGGTTTGCGCATCGTCTTATAATTCTAAATCTAAAGGCCTATCATTGGATCATTGTTAGTTCCCGAACAAGTAATGCTTCTATTGAAGTACAGTTGTAAAGACATGCTATTATTTTAACTAGAATAGGCAAATCTGTAGTTCATGTCCGACCATGTATGATTTATTACAGGCTTGCAATTCTTTGCACATTTGTCTATATTTGCACATAGATTTAGTTATTATGAATGCCACAAGGTCGACTTTGACAGACATTCGTATGGTGATTTAACAGAAGGCAGGAGATCCGCTGGTCTTCCACTGCTAAGGTACACTGGTGTATGCAAACGCGACATAAAGCTCATCAAAGTCGGCACTAACAGCTGGGAAAAAGTGGCACTAGATAGATCCACAAGAAAAGTAACCTTTAAAAGAAAGTCCTGGATTGCAGATGCCAAGCACAATAGAAGCAGAAATAATGGTGAGAGTACAAAGGATTGGTCTCTTTACTCACACAAGAAGTTACAAGGAATAAAATCATTTAAAGTTTAAAATCACTAAAATATTTTTTTACTATTTTTTGTTCATGAAATTGTGTATCGAAAAATGCCGGGTACTTGAAATAAGCTAGTACTAAAAAAACAACACAGATCTTGGGTAAAATACTCATCAAATAAAGTACTGTAAATGTGCACTTTCCCGCGCTATTTTTAACTCTTTTTCTTTTTATAGCCTCTTTCTGGTTTGATCTCAACCACCCGTATTTTTGTGCAGAATTTTTTTCTCTATCAGGCACACTTATTATTATAGCATAATAATGTCAGTTTAATTT
Source organism: Biomphalaria straminea (assembly GCA_021533235.1). Taxonomy (NCBI): domain Eukaryota; kingdom Metazoa; phylum Mollusca; class Gastropoda; family Planorbidae; genus Biomphalaria; species Biomphalaria straminea. Next base: position 9,749,411 of record JADKLZ010071522.1, on the reverse strand, counting down.
ATAAGGAGAACTGAAAAATGCAAAGTTATATAGGGAAAAAAGCCACTTCCGGCCCAATAGTTTTGAAAAAAGATACGAAACGGACTAGTGCAACAAACCCTATTCTCTTTGCAAAGTTTCTGTATTTTGTATTGTTCAATATATTATGCAATAGTCTGCAAATAATCTGACACTTGTTCCTGAACTAATGCAATTCGGTAAATCATTAATGTACGTTAGCGTTAATAATCCTGGTTCATCTTATAATTTAATTTCTTAAACATTGTTAATAATGTAGGGCCTACTTTTTCTTCCGTACTTAATATTTAAATATAAAGTAAATAGGCCTACTACTGGTACGACAAAATAGAAAACACCAGACTGAGGAAGATGAGTGGGCAGAAAATATAGAGGTGCAGATCTTAGAGAGGAAGTGGAGATGGATTGGTCACACCCTTTGAAAAGATACCAGCAACAGAGCTAGGCAGGCCTTAGAGTGGAATCTACAAGACGTAGAGGAAGACCAAAAAAACCATGGCGACGCAGTATACTAGAGAAAGCCGAAAAGACCGGAAGCTGGGAAACCATAAAAAAAACAAACTAGCAAGAGACCGTGGAGAGCGGCATGTGTTTTTGTTGAGGCCCTATGTTCAATGAGGAACTTAAAGGAATGATGATGATGAAATAGGTCTACAAAGTAAATAGCCGTAAAAAATGTCGAATTCTCTCCTCGGTGTCGTTCTGGACATTTCTACCATAAAAAGTAAATAAAAAAAATCTAACCTAGATGCACACATTATGCTTGCATATATATTTTTGGCTATCTTGATACGTTCATTTTTTTAAATAAATTTTTCCCGCTTGGGAGTCACCACCTGATGGGAGTCACCACCTGTTGGGAGTCACCACCTGATGGGAGTCACCACCTGATGGGAGTCGCCACCTGATAGGAGTCACCACCTGATGGGAGTCACCACCTGATGGGAGTCACCACCTGATGGGAGTCGCCACCTGATAGGAGTCACCACCTGATGGGAGTCACCACCTGATGGGAGTCACCACCTGATGGGAGTCACCGGACGAGCCCTCACCGCTCCTAGAGCACCGCTATATAAATTTATATTGTATCTAGAAGTGTATTTATTTTAAAGAGAATAATAAATCAATATTATCTTTCATTTATGTACTGGTATGACAAATATCAACACATTTACTTGATAGGACTAATAACAACACAAGTTTGTAAAATCGTTTTAAAAGTGATCTGATTCTATTTAAAGTAAAACTGTTTGCACTGTTGATTAGTAAAAATAAATATCCTCAACTACACTTGATGATGGTGTAGCCTAATTTGATTCTTAATTAGAGTTTCTAGATTTTTTTAGCTCTAGACGTGACAGACATCACGTTTTCATTATCCTTATTATCAAACTAGGAGGAGCAGTGGTTGAGCGGTAAAGCGCTTGGCTTTCGAACTGAGGCCCTGGTTCGAATCATGGTAAAGACTGAGATTTTTTCATTTCGGGATCTTTGGGCGCCCGAGTCCACCTAGCTCTAATGGGTGCCTGGCATTAGTTGGGGAAAAGTAAAGGTCGTTGTGCTGGACACAACACCCTCGCAAACTGTAGGCTACAGAAACAGGTGACCTTTACATCATTTGCACTATAGACCACAATGTCTGAAAGGGGAACTTCCATTATTAAACTCCATTTGAGCACAATGTCTGAAAGGGGAACTTCCATTATTAAACTCCATTTGAGTGAGGATATGAGACTCTCAAACCCTAGTTTGCAAAAGCCCTGGACATAAACCACCAGACCTTACCCTATGATTGTTCAAGTTGTGGGAGACTGGCTTGAATGCTGATATGCCTTGTTCTCTACCGGAGAATTGCAAACGTTAAACTGTTTGTTCGGACCATTAAAGCGTGTCGCTATTCCCCTGTATTCATTCACATGACTCCCCCCCCCCCCACTAGGTCACAAACTATAGACAACTACCCACCCCCCTCTTCCCCTCCCCTCTTCCCTAAATACTGTAATGTGCCTATTCCCACCCCAAGAATATTCTGACCACCTCGTGCGAATTGTTATTTCTTTCTGCGAGGAAATAACTGGAGCGAGACGTCGTGCCCCCCCTGACCTTGGACCTTCTCTAAGAAAACGAAAACAAGTATATCTAATAGTGACTCTAGCACCCCCTCCCAAATGGTAAAAAAAAACAAAAACTGAGGGAATTAGTGAAGGTCGTCAACTGACGATGGCTGGGTCGTTGTCAGAGAATAAAGTAATTATAAGAATGTGTGCACAATTATATACTATTTTTTTAGTTCAATTTTTGATATGTGAACAGGGTTTGGAAATAAGAGTTCTCGACCGCCTTTGCGTTCCACCTCGCTACAAAGTACCACTAGAATTATCAAGACATAAGAAAATGACGGCCTAGTATCTGATACGTCTATGTTTGGTAGAGCGTGGATGGTAAAAGGGGGTGGGTGCGCACCAACCATCACAAATATTGGATTTAAAAGAAGGTGGGGGGCAGAAGTTATGGGATGGAGTTAAATAAAGGAACTCGGTTTCTATCGCAAGGGCGTCTCGGTTTAAGCATTTTCCCAGATAACACATTTAATACAACGTTCACGATCAGTTCAAAGACACAATAGATAATATTATGAGAATCACATTGTAGATGCAATGTGTAGAAAGTATGGACATCTTCGACTGTATCGAAAAATGTTTGTGATTTCACCTTTTCATTGTTTGGCCCGAAACATCTAGTGGATCAAACTATTTTTGCTGCAGGCCTATCACGTAGATCTTAGTTGTTTTTTTTTTTTTCGGTACTAATTCTTCTAGTGTTGGATTAGTCTCAGTACACTGGTGTGAGATTTTTTATACTTAAAAAAAAAACAAATAGTTTTAATGAGCATTCACTACGGACTTTTCATTGAGTAAGCTTCTGTCTACAATATCACCAACCAAGGAGGCGTATATAAACAACTTTATTACAGTATACCCTTGGGGCTTACTAGCGCCATTTTAGCCTTAACTATAGGCTACAGCGTACAGGCATTCATTGTGTATATTATGTGTGTTACTTCGTTTTCTGACCAAACCAAGATATACTCTTGAATTTTTGAGTTTGGATTTGACAGTTGCAACGGATTAAAAATGATGATCAGTAGTATAGAAAAACTGGTAAGTAAGCGTATGTAAATGACTTTCTCTTCCTACTTCTTTTATATAATGTATCCTACTTATCTTTTATAACTAATCGAAAGTATATTAAGTGGTGCTTATTATCGAATACTTTATGCCCATAGACATTAATAAATATGGACTGGCCAATAAGAGAGTTTTATGAAACGAAAATTTGTGATTTGCAATTGTGTGTACCTTATTTTATGTCTATAAATTTAGTTTAATCTCTAACACTGAAGATCATGCAATTTTTTAATTTTTCATATTTCGGAAATCCGAATTCAATAGATATACATGTTTTCAAGTTACATGAAGTTACTTCCTTTTTTCCAGTCTATATTTATTTATATCTATGTTTATGCCATACGGACAATTAAGTAGCTCACCGAATATGCTTTCTGTGCGCTTTATGCATTTAGGTGGTTGCCTGGTCGTGCGAAATGCATTTAGGTAGGAAACATATGATTCCTAGTTTGAACATTGAAGTCGTCATTTCTTCACTCAGTCTTGAAAGAGGTTTGGGTAGGGGGAAAAAGTCTGAAAGTGGAAACTATTTCTAGTCTTAATTCAGTAACTTACTTAAACTTAGGTCCTCCCGCGCCGTTTGGCAGCGTCTCCATAAAAATCTGTGGCAAAGTCTGAAGCCTCCTCCCACCTGGTGCCCATTGTTCTGAGGTCCTCCATGAAAGTATGACGCCAAGTTATACGAGGACATCCCTGTTTGCGTTTACCTCATATTGGCCTCCATGTCATCGCAATTCTTGGTATGCGTAGTTCATTTTGTCGTATAGCATATTCCGCAAACCTCATGCGACGTTCTGTCACAACCTCACTAAGTGTTTGACTCCCAGTTCGGCATAGAGTTTCCTTTTTTGAGACTCGATCTGTGGAACTGACTCTCAGAATCCGTCTCAGCCATTTTTGTTGAGCCACATTTAGTCTCTTCTCAATTTTGACAGATGACTTCCATGTCTCACATGCATATGTTGCAGTTGGAATGACGATTGTGTTGAGAAGGGTAATTTTTGTCTCGAGTCCAATGGCTTGGCTTGTCCAAATAGGCTGCAGACTTTGGAAACACACTTTACTGTTAACTATGTATTTACAGTGCTGGAACTGAGGAAAAGGTTTATAAGGTATATACAGGCCTGGCGCAGAGCAAAATGTTTATAAGGTTTTTACAGTACTGGCATAGAGGAATCGGTTTATAAGATATTTACAGTCCTTGTTCAGATGAAACGGTTTATATAAGGTATTTACAGACCTGGCGCAAATAAAGGTGCATTTTCAATTTTAATAAGTTTATGTCAGGGGTGTACGTCACAATGCCATGAATATGCCCAAATGCCACGAATATGTCCAAATGCCATGAATATGTCCAATGACATTTTTGTTCTCAGCTTTTTACACGATGCCATTTTCTGCTCTTGTAAAAAAAAAAAGTAAATTTCTCCTTTCAAACCTTGCGGTCAATAGAGCAGATGATGTAAAAGGGTATTTTATGAAGGAGTGTGCCGTTAAAGTTGCCGAAGTAATTTGTCCAGAAAAGGTGAAATTATGAAAAGAAATAGCGTTTACTAGAAACACTGTGACAGAATAAATGGCATGTCAGTCAGCTTGCGTGAACAATAGAAGAACAAAATAGTTGATTTTGAATTAGTTTCATTAACTCTCGATGATAACTGATGTAGCGAGTGTAGCAGTTGGTTATATAATAAGGAACTGTGACAGGAATTTTGAGATACATGAAGAAGTACCTGAGCTCTGCTCTTATCTTATATAATACAGACGTTACTTCAAAAAAAGATGATAACGTCCTACGCGTCACGAATTTAGTCATGCATTTTAAAAGATGACCTAAATTCTGCCAAGTCACTGGTTTTCCTGTTCTATGCATAACACCATAACAAGTGAAGATGCCTTTGAGAAATTAAGGATGACATTGGACACGAATTTGACTGTGTTCTCTACTACACAGAAGCCCGCTGGTTCTCCTGTCATAACGCATTGAAGAGATTTTTTGTACTCCGTGAGGAAATTGTATTGTTTCTGAACATGAAATGTGAACCTGTTGAACATTTCCAAACTGACGAATGGGTCCCGGATTTGGCATTTGCTGTTGATATCATAGGTCACCTGCTAGACTTGAATTTGAAACTAAACTTCAAGGTAAAGACAAAAATGCTAAAACTGCGTGTCTTCGCGTCCGAAGATTAATTAGGAATGCATTATCTCCCGTGGCTATGCAGCCCCAGCTGTGACCCACATAATTAGCCACAACCAGCGCAGGCATAACCATTGTCCAATTGTGGTCAATTTAGCAAGCAAAGTAACGACTGTGGATAAACCAAATATCAAGAGAAAACATTAATCACTTCTCAACGTGTCAGGAACTAAAAATAGATTAAATACGGCTGCAACATTTGGTAGATATGCCTGACATCTGGAATCGTTAATAGATGCTTTCGTGACTTGGTTTCATACTATACTAACAAGAATTTTCGCTGTTTGTATCTCCATTCTCATTTGATTCTGAAAATGCTGCTGTAATGTGCAACTAAAGCTGATAGAATTGCAGTCAGATTCGTTGTTGAAAGTGAAGTATATAGAAGTGGCTGCGCCAAAATTTTACAGTTAGGACTATTCATTGGAAAAGTACGTTGAATTACGGAAATTTGCAACCAGAATTCTTGCCATGTTTGCAAGCACTTATCTCTGTGAGAAGTTCTTTTCCATAATGAAGGCTACAAAAAAAAAAAAACCTCTTGGTTCGAGATTATCTGATCAAAATATCTAATTAATGAGATGCCCTGTACCTTAACGAACTGATTACTCCATATGTCCCCCAGAGAGCCCTGCGATCTATTGACTCAACGCTTTTAGTGGTGTCACGTTTTTCCCTAAAAAGCTACGGTCTGCGGGCTTTTTCAGTTCACGGACCAAAGGTTTGGAACTCACTCCGCATTGATCTCAGACAGACAACATGCTACACCACTTTTAAGTAGAACATTAAGACATATCTTTTCAAAACTTTTTTAGATTAGATTGTCATGCCTCGTGTTTGCAATGTTTTTACTACGCCTTGAGCCTACATTTTGTTTGTTAACAGCGCTTTATAAATAAAATTATTATTAATTATAATTATTAATTAGTGATGAAACAAAGTGTCAGTGGCAAACCATTTTCAGCCTGATATTAATACGCTTGCATCACAGAAAAGATGTCAAGCATCAGGACAATGAAAATAGAGCGTAATCATAGTAATTTATAATGTGGGAATTAGTAGGCTAGTACAAATCAGATAACTAGACCTAAGTGACAGGTAGCCCATTCCATTCATTATTGTATTCTATTGTATTGTTTCTAATTTATATAAAACTAGTAGACTGTTTTGCAACGGATTTTAGTCTGCGGCCCTTCAATCATTGAAAGTGTTTTTTTTTTAGCCTATACAGTATACACCTTAATGAGACTGTCTGGAATACATGATAAAAATGGTTCAGAGCGAACGAGCTTATATTAACGGGTCTTATTTTTTTTTAAAATATAGGTCTGTGGTGATTTGTGTAGTTCTAAAAGTTGTAAAACATTTTTTTTTGGCTTGATCCGCATTGAGCTTACGTGTTTATGTCTCTAGGCAGCCATATTAACTGCTGGCCCATTTTAAATGCGTAACCTCAAATAGGACATATCTAGTCTACACCTAGTCTAAATCTTTTAACATCACTAGATCTAAACTTGCACAAGATTATTTAGATCTATATAGATCTAGGATCTAGCTATATCAGAAATCTTCATAATATGGAGAACACTAAAAACTAAAGAAAAGTAAGGGATCGATCATTAAAATTCTCTCTCTCTCTCTCTCTCTCTCTCTCTCTCTCTCTCTCTCTCTCTTATATAGAATCTAGATCTAAATCTAGCTCTAAGTTTATAATCTTAGTGACTCTCAGAAGTCTAGATCTCTTAGTATATAGATCTAGGCCTTAATCTAATCAAGATCTAGAGTCTAGTAAAGTCTAGATCTCATCACCCAGACTCAAATCTAGGTTGTCTAGTCAAAGAAAGCTAGATCTAATCTATATAGAGTAATAGACTAGATCTACAATAAAGATCTGAATATCTTATGACTGATTTGAAAACCCTACTTACTACTACTGTACTAGTCTTTTGTGAAACCATAAATGATTAATAAATGTTATTACCATTGAAATTCTTTGAAACCCTTCTGTAAACTCACACATTGCAAATTCCTTCAAACTTATACCGTCATATTTGTTTTTCAAAAATTGTATCTACTTTTTTTCTCAAATTATATAACCACCTTTCAGACAGGGTCAGTTGAAGAAAGTCTTCAAGATTTCACACCTCCAGTCAAGCATGAGAAGAAAAAGAAGAAGAAAAAAGGACAAGATGAAATGGGAGAGCTTAAACGTGAGTTGGAAATGGACGAGCATAAAATTCCCCTGGATGTTTTGTTTGCAAGACTTGGTTCGGATCCAGTAAATGTAAGTAGTCTTAGCTGCCTTTGTAATCTGGCGTAATAGTTTCATGTTAGTTTTCAACAGTAGCCGAAGGAGCTGAGCGGTGGAGTAGTAAAGTGCTTGACTTCTGAACCAAGAGGTCTCAAGTTTAAATCCCATTCAAGACTGGGATATTGAACTTTTAGATTTTGAAGACACCCCTGAGTCCACCCAAATCCATTGATATATTATGATATACATTTGGAAAGTAAAGGCTGTTGGTCTTTGTACTTATCTTTTCTTATCTTATATAATACAGACGTTACTTCAAAAAAGAAGATGATTACGTCCTACGCGTCATGCATTCAGTCATGCATATTTACCAGTGACTTAAATTCTGCCAAGTCACTGGTTTTCCTGGCTAGCTCAGGCAAACCATTCCATGCTCTAATGGCACTAGGGAAGAAAGAGCATTTGTACAGATTTGTCCTAGCATATGGGACGAGGAATGTGCCTTTATCTTTGTGTCTTTCTGAGTATTTTATTAAGTATTGTTTTTGTATTTGGAGATTATGGTTCATTGTTTTGTGTATAATTGCTACTTTACTCTTAAGTCTTCTATCCTAAAGGCTTTCTAAATTTACTGATTCCAATTACACTGTAAACTGATAAGCTTTACATCACCTCCCCCATAGATCACAAGTTCTGAGAGGGGTCACTCTTTGTATGGTAACTCCCATTTCCTAGAAGTAAAAATGAAACATCCATTGTTTATAAATAAAAGGGGGAATACTATTTTAAAAGGAAAAAAAAAAAGATTCAAACAGACTTCGTACATTTCCTTTTTGCATCAGATTTATTACTAAGGCAGTTTCAATTTATTTAAATATTTAATTTACAAAAATAATTTAGCAAAAAAATAGGACATATTTAATGTTTTTTTTATGTAGGGACACACTCCAGAGAGGGCTGCAGAAATTCTTGCTAAAAATGGAATGAATCAACTGACTCCTCCCAAATCTACCCCAGAATGGATCAAGCTCTGTAAGACTATGTTAGGAGGATTTGCTCTCTTGCTATGGATCGGCAGTATACTGTGTTTCATTGCTTATGCCATACAGGCAGGACAACAAGACAATCCTCCTGGTGATAATGTAAATATCAGAAGTTACAAGTATTTTAAAAAGATTTTGTTTTACTTTGCTTTAAATTCATTTAGATCAGTGTTTCACAAACTTTTGACCCGTGTGTATCCATTTTATGATTTTTTGTAATGCTGATTACCCCTCGCCTCCCTCCCCCCCACTTTAATTTATTAACAAAACATAAAAACTAAGTATTTTTTAAAAATCAGCTTAGTTAATAAGGTGCAACACGTACCCCCTCCAAAGTCTTCGAATACCCCTGGGGGCATGCAAACCCCACTTTGGGAATGACTGGTCTAGATAATAAGTTTCACTAGTTTATAAGAGTATGTAATGCTAGGGGAGTTGACATGGTTCAACATGCCTTAGTTTCTTGTACCTGTATCTCCAAACAGTTTATGTTTTCTTTCTAATCTTTACCTCAGGATTTTCTCCGCCCCATTCAAATTTTTTTTTCTTTTCATAACTAACAACATACTTACTGGATTTATTGGATAAACTTTTGGACTTATGTCTGTCATTTAGTTTGAATCCTTCTCAGGCATAATTGTGTTTCTCCCCATTTGACATCTTAATCAACTTTTCAGCTTATCATAAAAGGAAAATCACACAAAGAAATACAGCAATTAGAACTGTTTCCAGTTTAGATTGTGTTATCAGATACATTGTGCTTTTTCAAACCTGTCACATCAGTAAAACTTTTATAAATTTAAAGCTCTGAAACTGATTACTGTCACATACTACCATTGTCATATAACCCTAATATCTTCACAAAAACATAATTTGAACCAAAAAAATGTATACATATTGTTGCAAGCATGAAAAAAACTTTATGCAATAAACATTATAACTATCATAAACTTTTACATTACAACTATTTTCACACCTAAAAACTATTATTTGTTATTTCTCTCAGCTTTACCTTGGCATAGTATTGGCTGGTGTTGTTATCATTTCTGGTGTTTTTTCATATTACCAAGAAGCTAAGAGCTCAAGAATAATGGATTCTTTCAAAAACTTGGTGCCACAGGTGATCTAATGAATTATTCTATCTTAAGGAACTAATATTTTATTTGAAATTTTTAATAAGGATTTAACATGCAGTCTTCTCGTGATAGGTGACTGAGTGGCAAAGCAATTGGCTTTCAGAGTCTCAGGTTCAGAACCTTAATTAAGACTTGGATTTTGAACTTTAAAGATTTTTAGGATGCCACAGAGTTGTCTGAATTCTATTGGGTATCTGACATCTGTTGAGGAAAGTAGAGGGGGTTTGGTTTTTTGTTGTGTTGGTCACATGACATCCTGGTAAACCATTGGCAATAAAAACAGACGACCTTAATATCACCAGCTTAAAGGTATGAAAGGGGTAATTTACTTCCCAAGAAAATAAAAAAAAAAGGTATTTTAGAGAATAAAACCTTTGTGTTTGTTAAAGGTTATTTGTAATTAAAAACTTTCACTTAAAAAAAAATATTTATGACAAGTTTCTCAGGATGATAAAAAAAATGACTTTTCATTATTGATCCACCATTTAGATGATCTTGTTTTCTTTCTTCATCATCTTTAGAGTGCCTTGGCAATCAGAGGTGGAGAAAAGGTGAATGTTTTGGCAGCACATTTGGTTGTTGGGGATTTAGTTGAAGTCAAGTTTGGAGATCGCATCCCAGCAGATATTAGGATTATTTCTGCACATGGATTTAAAGTTAGTATTTTAAGCTAGAATTCTGGCTAAACAAATTACTGGTGCAGAATGTTATACGCTCTGTCTTAATCTTGGTGCAGAATGTTATATGCTCTGTTTTAATCTAAAGATAAGTGAAAAAAACATTCCCACTTGAAATTGAAAACTTGAAAAAGCAGCCACAAAAATTGATTCTTTTGTTTTTCGTGTGGTTTTACTCTCAGAGCGTAACTTTGTTAGCACTGCTGGCTAGGAGCTAGTTCCTTTTCATAATAAAATCAAATATGTTAAATTAGATAATAAAATTAAAAGTTATGTTAGTTTTATTAACTTTAATCACTCAATTGTTTTGATCAAAATAATTCATAATTCACATTGAAATAGTCAATGTGACACTGGAGAAATAGGAAGATGAGGGTATTTAGAGAGCACAAGATACAACCCAAGAACAAGCTGTACAAAAAAATATTGGGCTTAAAAGTCTGTCGCCTTAATAATATGGTTGCTGTCATTGTGGAACCGTCAGACATGATTTGAAGTGAGGAGCTTCTGGTCTATGTCAGTCTGCTAGGTAAAATCCTGTTCAACGGTAATGTGGATAATGGCCCTAATTTCCTTCTGGACTTTTATTTACAATGTTCTTATTAGGTTATAGTATTAATGAATGATATCCCCAGTGAAAATGTGTCTGTTTATTCATTTGACCTTTATTGGAGCCTTGAAGTATGCAAAGAAGAAAAGTTTCTTGCCATGACAGTTATTTTTCCTGCCCCCTTTCGAGGTGTTTATCAGAATTTTTACATAGAATTTATGTCAATTTTGATTTTTTTTTAGGTATTCTCTAATTGGTAAGGAAAAATAAAATTGTTTAAAATTATTCTCAGTAAGAACTTGTATGATTTTTGTGTTTTGTCCTATATCATCATCAACCCACTGTTATTAGAACCATTTTCATTACACTGTATGCACAGACTAAGAACAATCTTAGTTGTGATCCCAATAGTTGCTTACATAAGAAGTTTTAATGTACACACGAAGACAATATCTCTGTGCTAGAAATGTAAATGTTTTGCATCGAAATCAGCCTCCTCCATGTATGCTATTACATCTTGCTTAAATGCAACTAAATGTTCAGATACACTTGCATCAGGCACCTTATATCTAGCAATTTTACTTGTTTACATACAAGCTAATTTTTCTTGTTTAAAAGATTTGTTGGCTGTTATGCTCATTTTCCAAAAGCTTAACAGTTTTTAGCAGCCAGTAAAGAAAATGCCAGGATATTTTAAAACTGTAGAAAATGCACCAGTTCTTGATTAATCAATTTATTTTTAATATTACCTAATTTTTTTCAGTTTTATTAAAGTTTGGACATTTTTTTTCATGAAGGTAGATAACTCTTCTCTCACTGGTGAATCAGAACCACAGTCCAGGTCAACAGAATGCACACATGATAATCCTTTAGAAACTAAAAACATTGCATTTTTTTCTACCAATGCTGTGGAAGGTAATATTTTTTAGAGTTGTACTGATTAGAACTATTAAAACTGTTTTGTATTTAAAAAGACATTTTTAGATTTATTCTATAATATCTTTTTCTGACTTTATTTATAATTTATTTATAATACATTAAATGTAAAATATCAATAAATATAAGACCTTAACGAAAGGTAAAGTAGTCATTGTGGGGCCATTTTGAAATAAAATCTTTGTAAATGTTAAATGTTATATTTGTAGCTTTAACTGGGTTTTGCTTAATTACTTCAAAGTAATTTATAGATGGATTTTTGTTGTCTGTGATGATATTCCTTTGAAATTGTTCAAGAACTTTTGAACTCAATCCTCAGGTACTGCTGTTGGTGTGGTCATTCGAGTTGGTGACAACTCAGTCATGGGTCGCATTGCCAATTTAGCTTCGGGTTTGGAAGTAGGAGAGACACCCATTGCCAAAGAGTTATCCCACTTCATACACATCATCACAGCTGTTGCTGTTTTCTTGGGTGTCCTCTTCTTCATTATTGCCTTTTTCTTTGGTTACTTTTGGCTGGATGCAGTCATCTTTCTAATTGGAATCATCGTAGCTAATGTACCAGAGGGACTTCTTGTCACAGTCACTGTAAGATTTGTTGTGATATTAAAAAAAACTCTTTCATTTTAAGATATCACTAACTTAGATGAATAATCCAATTTGATGACACTGTTTGAGCATTTAACAATTAAAGACTGTTTAAAGATTATGAGTTAACATAGTCTTTTTTGCTTTTTATTGATGATTTTAAAATGTTTTTTTAGCTCTAATAACTGACATATTTCTGGGATAGTGTAAAAATAGTTGGGTTTGAATTATTACAAAAAAAAAATTACAATATACTCATATTGTCCCTAAAATAAATATGACAATATACTTATAATATGAATATGTACGACTTCTAAAGGAAGTATATTATAGAGATCCCATTGTATTAGTTACTCAACTCTAAAATATTCTTGGTTCTGTAATGGTGCTTGTGTAGATAGTTCTAGTTGTGTAGTTGTGTAGTTGCGAGCTCTTGCTCACACTTACAAAGATTAATAAACAAACTTGAGAAACTCTAGTTGAGACTTTAACAATTTAATACTTGAAAAAGGGCACAGTCAAAATGTCGTCCTGCTAGGCGTCTTGTCCGTTTCTACACTTTTCTAATTCTCTAATCCTAGTTTTTAATTACTCGTCACATCATTCTATAAAAACCCTATTAACCCAAAACTTCTACGCGTCGTGTCATTACAGTCCACAGAGAAAAATATATAAATTTTTATTTAACTTTCATCTACCCTTTTGTTGTAACTCTTATAAAATACTCAGTATCAAACTTTAAAAAAAAATTTGTTTCAAAATAATGTAATAAGATTAATATTGCTTCTGCCATAAATTTATTGTTTTTCACAAGTTTTTATTTGAGACTATAGTATTTATAGTATTTTTATATCTAGTAGACTTTAGATGAAATGTCCCGACTTTGTACAACACAACAATGAATCAATAGCACAGTCCTGCTTGAATACTTTATTACTAATTCACAAAATGTTATTGAAAATTTCCTCTACATCTTTATTAGATCAATTAACAACAGCAATAATCCTTTAATAAGGAGAATGAATATTTCACTAACAATGACATAACGTGTCTGCTGTGTCTTCTTTCATATCTATCAACTCTCACTTGAAGCTAGAAACACGTATACTGCTAATCAGTGATTTGTACATATTTAAAAAATTGGTGATGTTGTTCTACTATCTTTTATAAAATAGAATCATGATTGAAAAAAAATAATTTTTTATTGGAACAGGTTTGTCTGACTCTAACTGCCAAACGTATGGCCAAGAAAAATTGTTTGGTCAAGAATCTTGAGGCTGTGGAAACACTGGGGTCCACTTCTACCATTTGCTCTGATAAGACTGGAACTCTGACTCAGAACAGAATGACAGTAGCTCACATGTGGTTTGATGGGCGCATCATTGAAGCTGATACAAGGGAAGATGAATCTAGTAAGTTATTTTTAAAGGTTATATTTATATATTATTGAGATTTTTACTAGGGTAATAAAGTAAAGCTGTCACTTTGAAATCAGTTAAAAATATTGTTAAGATAAAGGCAGAAATACAATAGTAATTTTTTGAAAATCTGAAATAATATACACTGAGGACTCTCAGAGCATTTCAGTTTGTTTTTTTTACCTTGTGAGTCTTTGAATAAAAAAAAAAGCAAATAGTGAAGGTAGATTTTAATGCAATACAATTTGTTTAAAAACTCTTTAAATAGTGCTTACACAAGTAGTAGGTATTGGCTCAATAGTCTTATAAGATTCTCATCAGCTTTAAGAATACTTCCAAAGAAAATTAGAGATATCTGTTTTATATTTCAATAAAATTGGCATACAGTTTGTAGATATTTAAACCTAGTTTGTGCTGATTTATTTGATTATTAACAGTTCAAATTATTTACTGTTGCTTGCAGGCGGTGTTATTTCAAGTGATGATGTGACTTGGAAGTGCCTGTCTAGAATTGCCATGCTGTGTAGCCGTGCAGAGTTCAAACCTGGTCAAGAGAACATGCCAGTTCTAAGAAGGTAGTAAATGATTACTGTTATGTTTTGCATTGATGTTTACAAATTAGAACATGTACTACTGAAATGAATTTGTGCTAATACAACACAGGGAATGTAATGGTGATGCCTCTGAGTCTGCTCTTTTGAAATGTGTTGAAATGACAGTTGGCAATGTGATGGAATATCGTCAGCAACATAAGAAAGTTATTGAAATTCCTTTCAACTCAACCAACAAATTTCAGGTAAGCTACCTTGATTAAGAAGCAAACATTGTCACTTTTAAAAGAATACTTTGTTGCTAAATATAAAGTCTAATAAAGCCAAACATTTTCTTTAAATTCAGTTTCAAATGTTGCTCACAAAAGTTCTTTTTTACAGATACTATTTACTTAATAGCATTTAGCCTTTTCCCCCCTAAAAATAGTTGTTTACCATAGGGATGGGGTTATTATTTGATGGAGCAACATTTAGTTTACCTACTGTTTGTAATTTTGGGATGGTTAGAAATTTGAGAGCATTGCTGGCAGAATGTTATAGGTCTAAGCAAAATATAGAAACTAAATTTAAGTTTAGAAAAAAAAGTACATGTTTCATTGTTAGGTCAGAAATCTTTTATATCCATAATGCATATATATATATTTCATGGAATACATTTTTGTTAGTAAAAAAAAATTTTTTTTAGTGTTTATGATGTCACATTTTTGAAAAATTCATAATGAAAGACAATAATTTTTGTGTAGGTGTCTATTCATGAGAACACAGAACCAGGTAGAAGCTCTCATTACTTACTGGTGATGAAAGGGGCGCCAGAAAGAATTCTTGAGTGTTGCTCGACCATCTTGATGAATGGACAGGAAGAACCTTTGTCTGAGAAGTACAGAGTGGCTTTTAACAGTGCTTACTTACAGCTGGGCAGTCTTGGGGAGAGAGTCTTAGGTCAGAAGAATTTCTCATTGTTAAATACTTGTTATGATAGTAATTTAAAAACTAAGAAAGAAAAGGATTTTTGAAATTTTTATACCACCATAAAAAAGACTATTTTTACAAGGATGTATAAAATTTTAATGAAAATTTAGACTCTTTTTCAATGATGAAATGAAATTAGGTTATAAGAACAAGTCTCTTTCTAAAACCTGTTTAGTTTTTTTTTCTGTAATGTTTATTGCTTGATTGAAAAAGAAAATTATCTAATTCAGATGATGATACACTGATACTTTTTTTTTGTCCTTATGTTAACTCATCTAAATCAGTTTTACTTGTTGAAAACTAAATGTAGCTGTAATGCAAAAAAACATAAAGAACAAGAAGAGATAAACTTCTACGCACCTTTCATAGTTGATTATTAAACCATTTTTTGTTTGAATTACTTTTATATAGTGGATTTTTCATTTTCATTGTGCTCTGGTCCCATTTCCTTTGTAGAGCTTTAGTCACAGTTGGCATTATGGAAGAAGGTTTATGTGCTACCATTTAGCAAACTCAACTCAGCTCGAGTCAGGATTTGAACTCGCCTCCACTGATAAACAGCCAAGCAGTTTTAGGAACTTAGCAACACATCCCAAATATTAGTAAAAGAAATGTTTTGTAATTATTCAATGACAAAAACTCTAACAACAATTTTTTCACATTACAGCTTTATGGCTATCCCTGACATTTGACTGTGTCATTGAAAATATTTGTTGTCAAGCTGGTATGTAAGTCCCAAGCTGACTTATTGTGAACAATTTGCTTTAAATCAACTTGAGGCATCAGAAAGTTACAATTTTGTTGACAGTGCCATATAAATAAAAATTATAATTGTTAACATTTTATTTCAGAAACTTAACAAGTGACAACTAATCTTTCATGCTGCACATTTTCTTGTTAAATATAAAACCTACTAGCTAGTTGAAACAATTTTTGCCAATTTGTTGCTATACCATTTTTTTCCCCAGACACAATGTTGTTTACACCTTCCTGTACCAGACATCTTTGGTATAAAAAAAATGTGGCTGAGCGGTAAAGCGCTTGGCTTCTGAACCGGGGGTCCCGAGTTCAAATCCTGGTGAAGACTAGGATTTTTATTTCAGGATCATTGGGTGCCTCTGAGTCCACCCAGCTCTAATAGGTACCTGACATTAGTTGGGGAAAAGTAAAGGCGGTTGGTCGTTGTGCTGTCCACATGACACCCTCGTTAACCGTAGGCCATAGAATCAGATGACCTTTACATCATCTGCCCTATAGACCACAAGGTCTGAAAGGGGAACTTTACTTGATTGAACTAAAATGACATTAGAATATAGGTTGGGATGACTTAATTTAGTATCTTTTTGAACTATTTATACAGGTCTCTGTGACTACATATTGCCTGCTTCCCAGTTCCCCCTTGGCTTTCAATTTGATGCAGAGACCTTAAACTTTCCTGTCTCTGGCCTGCGTTTTGTTGGCTTGATGTCCATGATTGATCCACCCAGATCAGCTGTCCCTGGTGCTGTGGCCAAATGTAGGAGTGCTGGTATTAAGGTGAGTCTCTAGCCTATAAATACTGTCTGTGATCCCTACATGAAAGTTTAGGTAGCTCTTGATAATTAAACTTTCTTGTAATTAGTTTTACTATACTTTTTAAAGTTTGAGATTGTAACAACAATGAAATAAATGTATTTCTGTGTTAAAAAAACTGAATGTGATACATACATATATTAAACATATATGAATAGCATCACCAGGGGCCAAGTTTTTAAGAGAGAAAGTAGTGAATTAAATGCTACGAAAATAGGGAACTGCGCCAACCGAGGTCTAGCAATAATGCACTAAGCGAACTTAACCTCTAGACCATCCGAATTTAAAAAAAACATTCTTCTGGTCTGGAGTCCTGTATGCAAATTACCACCCCAGTGGTCAAAGGTCGAGCCTCACTACTTTCTCTCTTAAAAACTTGGTCCCTGGTGCTGCTTCTTGTTTCACCACCTAGCTTCAACTCTATATTTAAAAAAAACTGAATTACACCATTCAAAGTTTTCAACCTATAGGACAGACAATGTAAAGGTCATCTATTTTTATGACAGATAACTAGTGTATCTTGGGGTTACCACAATCACCAACCATCTCTATTTTCCCCAGTAAATGTCAGATACTCATTAGAGCCGGGTGTACTTGGGGGCCTCCATAAAATAAATCCTGTATTCAAAAACCCAGCTTCACTGGGATTTGAACTCAAGACCCTTTGGTTGGGAGGCTAACTGCTTTACCAAAGCCATCACACCCCATTTATGTGTTACAAGACATTAAGTTTTGTATATCAAATTCAAAATAAATTTAAAAATTGCACATAAAAGTGCATTGATGTATACATTTAAAAACATCTCATACACGAGTTTTAGGAATTAAATCATTCTTGAGAAAGGCAAATTGGGTTAACATATTTTGTAATATAGGTTTAGAAACATTGAATTGCTGCTCATGTGATATGGACTTTGGACTATCATCTAAGGGTCCCGAGTTCAAACCCTACCCACTGACTTAAGGCTGCAGGATACACATTTGAGACCAAAAGAAAATCCACTGCTGAAAACAATAGCGGATGCGAAAAGAAAATCTAAATCGACCACCTGCGAACAATGGTTATACTTGTCCTGGATGTGGCAAAATATCTAGATCACAGCTGGGGCTGCACAGCCACAAGAAATGCAGCATGCCTCACTAATCTTCGGACTTGAAGACAAGCATTATTATTATAATGATCCAGAGCATAATTTTTTTCATTTCTGATGGAATGGCTGCTATGCTTAAACCAAAACAAATTATATGATCAGGTACCTGCATTGTATAGAAACGGATGAATTAGTTATGTTGCCCTGTAATAAAATATCATTGTGCTGTTACTGCTCAGGTTATTATGGTCACTGGTGACCATCCCATCACTGCAAAGGCTATTGCTATAGGTGTTGGTATAATCTCTGTGGACAGTAAGACAGTGGAAGACATAGCAGCTGAGAGAGGGATTCCTGTGGAAGAGGTAGATCCAAGGTTAGTCAATTTTTATATCAAACTCGCCCAGGAGAGCTATACTTATTATTTTCTATCGGTATTATCATTACTATGGGAAGCATGGTCATGCTTGAACTTGGCTAGGCTTTATATGAAGAGGGCTCAAGGTTTGACACCTGACTCAAGCAAAGTTGTGTTTATTTAGCGCCTAAAGGCAGCACAGAAAACCTTCTCCCAGGTAACGCCATCCCCCCACTGGTCCACAAATGAGATTGGACCAAAACGCTTTGAGCCTGATACAAGCGTGAAAGTAGCACTATATAAAAGCTTTAATTTATTTTTTTATTTACTGTCCTGATTAGGCAATATATCTCTCTGAAATATTACTAAATCCTAAAGTTGACCATTGACATTGATAATATTCTTTTCATTTCCTTTTTTTCACTAGAATTATTTGTTTTTAGTTAGAAATAAATTATACATAAAAATATGTTTGAAGAGAGGCCAAAGCTGCTGTTATTCATGGTGGAGAGTTGAAAGACATGACTCCAGCTCAGATTGATAAAGTTTTGTCTACACATTCAGAGATAGTCTTCGCTCGGACATCACCTCAGCAGAAGCTGATCATTGTAGAGGGATGTCAGAGACAGGGGCAGATTGTGGCTGTGACGGGTGATGGTGTCAATGACTCTCCTGCCCTTAAGAAAGCTGATATTGGTATGTGCTTATTATATATAGAGAGAGTGAATGTCATAAAACTTACATGATAATGTTGGCAAAGATAGTTACCTTTTTCTCTTGCCAACAGTTAATGAAGTTAGTGGAGAAAGAGGCATCTTTAATCCTTCTTTCTTTACTTACATTTTGCACTAATGAAAATTTAAAGTGAGCTCTTTTAAGTTTTTCACAACCTTTTTTTATTTTAACTATGCCCTGTGTTCTTGAGAGTCTGATAATTTAATTTGTTCTATAGTAGAATTTTCAATAACGTAAATTTTAAATTGTTATTATGGACAAAATAATGGTAATAAAATATTATATAATAAATATTATATTTTTAGATTTTTAAGTATTACAAATGTCTGAAACACATTGAACATTTCTCTACAGGTATTGCCATGGGTATCACTGGTAGTGACGTTAGTAAGCAGGCTGCTGACATGATCCTGTTGGATGATAACTTTGCATCAATTGTCACGGGTGTTGAAGAAGGGCGTCTGATCTTTGACAACTTAAAGAAGTCCATCGCTTATACCCTGACCTCCAACATTCCTGAAATTTCTCCTTTCCTGATATTCCTCCTTGCAGACATTCCCCTCCCTCTCGGCACCATCACCATCTTGTTTATTGACCTTGGAACTGACATGGTGCCAGCTATCTCACTGGCTTATGAACAAGCTGAACTAGATATCATGAAGAGGTATCCTCGTGACCCTAAGAAAGACAGGCTGGTAAATGACAGGTATGTATTTGCTTGTCTCTAAACTGATTGTTAAAAATATAGGAATATTGTTAGTTATGAATGACTGCCTAATTGTGTGGTATGTGCTGTGTCAACCATTCCCCAATGTACTGTCTGAAGTTTGGGCTAACTCGTAATACTCTTCTATTTTGAAGGAATACCCTAAACATGTAAGCCATGCAAATAAATATGGTTGGCAAATAGAAAAATGAAAGCAAATCTTTAACAAATTTTAAGTTTTTTAATATTAAGAAAATATGTGTGCATTAAAAAATCGTTTGTTTTGTTTAATATGTTCAGCATTCTTTCAGAAATTAATATTAACTTTAAATTCATATCTCATGACCAGGCAGCTTAAATCATCATACTCAAAATATTTTTGTTCATCATTTAATCAAGCATCCTTCAATCAAGCATCTCAATTCCATAAGCCTGTTTCCATGAAGAAACTTAACATTATTTTTTTTGATTACAAAAAAAATCACTGTTTTTGCTACAGTTGTCTTGTTGACATAGTGTTTACAGTAGCATGGTTTACACATTGACAAAATGTTTACACACCATAGAATGATATATTAGCCAAATGTTTGCATGGAATGAAATAACTGATAAAATGTTTACATTTTATGTATTCATATCAACATGATTTTACACTGTTTGTATTAGGAGCAAAATGTTTATTTCAATTATTTCTGATTGTTTTTGTGATGGCAGAAAGAATTGAATATAATATTACTTGTGCATACATTGCTTCCAGATTTTTACTTGTCTTTATTATCTCTTCCCAGACTTATCAGTGTTTCCTATGGACAGATTGGGATGATAGAGGCTTGTGCTGGCTTCTTCACTTACTTTGTAGTCATGGCTGAACAAGGGTTCCTGATGGATCGCCTGGTTGGCTTGAGGGTTGAGTGGGACTCACCTGGCATCAATAACCTTCAAGATTCCTATGGACAAGAATGGGTATGTATTCACCCCTTTTTTTTTAGAGGGGGGGGGGGCTTATGCCTCTTTTTGGGGCTTCATTCCTCTTTTTTGGGCTTCATGCCTCTTTTTGGTTAGTCCGTCCTCATACTGTTTTCTTTGTTGAATACCTATCTCTGATATTAATTGTTTCAAAAGTATTCATTAACTGTTTAGATGTACATTTGAACAAATGTAATTTTAAACATATATTATGTACTAAAAGTAATTAAGTCATCATCTGGGGGTGCTGTGGCTGAGTGGTTAAGTGCTTGGCTTCCAAACATGGGGTCCTGTGTTCAAATCCTGGTAAAGACTGGGAGTTTGAATTTTGGGATTTTAAGGGCACATCTGAGTCCACCCAACTCTAATGGGTACCTGATTTTAGTTTGGGGAAAGTAAAGGCGATTGGTCATTGTGCTGGCCATATGACACCCTGCTTGTTAACCATTAGCCAAAGAAACAGATGACCTTAAAATCATCTGCCCTGCAAGGTATGAAAGTGGAACTTTTACATTTACTTTAATCAAGTCATCAAATGAATAATCATCTTCTTTTTTTAGCAGTGTCTGTATTTTATAAGACATATAAAACTTCATAAACATTTGAATATTTTAAATTATTTTCAAATTTGTATATTCATATTCTTCAATACCAGAAATAGCTATGTTAATGTCAGAGCTAATACAGACAATTAGAGAGACAATGCTATATGCCTTATGAATATATCTATCTATAAATGCAGAGACATTGCTTTAGTATTACTGTTGTGTTATAACTGAAAAATTATATGCTTGAAAAAATGAAAGCTAACTTGTTGGTGAAACAACATTTTTGTTGTATTGTTCCACAATACATTGTTTATCCTTGTTCCTTTTATTTAGACGTTTGCCCAGCGCAAGAAACTTGAATACACTTGTTACTCAGCATTTTTTGTCTCCATTGTTGTAGTCCAGTGGTTTGACCTCATCATCCGTAAAACAAGACGGCTGTCCATTATACAACATGGAATGAAGTAAGATTTTAAAAAGTAAAATCTGTAAAGATGAAACAGTACAAAGGTAAAAGTTTAGAGAAATTTTGTTATTGGGTCCTGCGAGAGTTCATTCCCCCATGTAAGCCGAAGCTGCAAGATATTCCTTTGTATTCCTATGCCATAGCATCACTAACATTGAGAGAGAAAGGGTTAGGGTTAGGGTTGCTTTCATCATTCCCATGCGCAATGCTTGTTTGCTAGTACATGCTGTGGGAGTCCACTGGAGGAAATGTTTCTATCCCAGTTAATCTGTCTCCCCTCAAAGACTTTTCTATTATGAGGCTTGGAATGTACACCCATTTCATTTAATTTAGATATTTAATGCACCATAAGTTAACTAATTTGCTTTAAAAAAAAACAAAACATTTTTTTTGCACATCCTTTGTACTGTTTTATTTACCTTCAAAATATGGATTTAAATTTTTTTTTTGGTTCAGATATTCAATTGGACCTACATTTGTGTTGTCTTAAATTATATATGTTTAATGTAACAAATTTGCTTTCAAAGTTACACTATTTATTTTAGCTGATAACCAAAGTCTATTCTTTAATTCTAATTATTCATCAAAATATAGCTATTGTTCTTCTCAATAATCATCCAACATATTTTTTAACATTACATTTTTTATGTATCAATCAACTGGGTATTGGTGTTGATTCTCTCTCTTGAAGTTTTATTGAATAGTCTATAACTGTACTTCTTATTGATGACTGAGTGATTAGATGATTTATTGTCAAGTTTAAGTACCTAGATTCAAACCCATGGTTTGCTCTGAAAAAATTTACTTAAGACTTTTTATGTTGGCCTAATTTTTGTTGAAAAAATAGATAGGCCATTAGTCATTGAGCTGGTCACACATCACATGGGTAGGCTGTGGTAATAAGACAGAAGTGAACTTACAGTTCATCTCATCTTCTTTTGTTTTAAGTCTGTTATCTTCAAGACTCAACAATCAACAAGTATAAACCAAATTGCACAGTGAATTGTCCACATTTTATCTTTCAGTCCTAAGTACCCAAGACCATCCAGAATGCTGTTAACATA
Organism: Biomphalaria straminea; assembly: GCA_021533235.1. Classification (NCBI taxonomy): domain Eukaryota; kingdom Metazoa; phylum Mollusca; class Gastropoda; family Planorbidae; genus Biomphalaria; species Biomphalaria straminea. The sequence goes on along the minus strand of JADKLZ010071522.1, from coordinate 9,726,380 downwards.
TGTTGTGATGCATTTCAATATGTCAAACACTTTAGCCAATTCTATTAGATAATGAATCACAAACATTAAAAAGTCACAAGACATTCTTCTATGATAATAATGTTTATTCCCTGAAGGGAAAAATGTCCATTGTTTTCTGTCCGGTATCATAACTTAATGTCATAACTTGGTCTGCATCAGATGTGAAAAAATATGCCAATCACAACTGGATTTGCAGAGTCATATGAAACTATGCGCTCATCATTAATCTTCAGAATTAAAGACATTGCTATTATTATTTTCATCATAATTTCTCAATCTCTAACCAAAAATTTGTATCATTTCCTTTTATAAACATAAATACTTTGGTTCTAAATTAACACCCACTACATTATCCATCTATCCTATTTGTATTAGCACTATACCTAGACACATATCTACCTCAACTAGAATGATATACTTTTAAAAAATTATATTTGAAATTTAAAGCAAAAAAAAAACAATATTACAGAATTAATGGTGTCTTTAAAAAAATATTTTCAGGAATCATTACTTGACATTTGGCTTGTTCTTTGAGACTGCACTTGCAGCATTTTTATGTTATTGTCCAGGTCTGAATGAAGGTCTTCACATGCAGCCTCTAAGGTAAAAACTTTTTAAGAATAGGTCCCAGACAAATACAAATTAACTACAGCAATACCAAACCTAAGACTAAGATTTTTTAAATAAATATAACATTAAAGTGTTTTATTTATAGAGAGCATATAACATTGCATTTGTTATAAAAAATATTAATTAACAAACCACAAAAATTATATTTGAATAGGACTTGATAGCTTCAATCCAAGACTTCTCTTTGAACTATACATATTCATGTATGGTGGGAAGCGTGGTCGAGAGGCTAAGTTAGGTTGAACTTGGCTTGGCTACCTAGAAGGGGGCTTGAGGTTTGACACCCGACTCGGGCAGAGTTGTGTTTACTGAGCGCCTAAAGGAAGCACGGAAAACCAATCCTAGATACCCCTTCACCCCCCCACTGGTCCACAAATGAGATTGGACCAAAGCGCTCTGAGCATGCTATGAGCATTAAAGTAGCGCTATATAAAAGCTATAATAATAATAATAATGTACAACATCAACAGTTACAAGTTTTTGAAGAGGCACTAGATCTTAATACATTCAGTCACACAAGCCCTTTCTACCTTTTTCTTCTAGATAATTCAACAATATCCTTATAAAAAGACAGAGGGCTCTGTGGCAGAGTGGTAAAGCACTTAGCTTCTAAAACAATAAGAATCAGGTTTGAATCTAAGTAAAGACAGGGATTATTTTTTTTGGGGGGGGGAGGATTTTAAGGGCGCCTTAGAGTCCAACCAACTCAATATTGGATACCTGATAATAGTTGGGGAAAGTAAAGTGGTAGGTTGTCATGCTGGTTACATGGCATCCTGGTTACATGACATCCTGGTTAATTGTTGGACATAGAAACAGATGACCTTTACATCATCTGATTTATAGGTCACAAAATCTGAAAAGAAGTACTTTACTTTACTCTAAAAAAAAAGATCCTTCACTTCTTTTTCCTCTAGCAACACTATACTTTCTGCAATATGTTTCTTGATATGTTTTACTGCATTTTTTTTTCTTTAATAATGACATACATCAACAAACTTTTTTTTTTTTCTGTAATAACTCTTGTACTTTTTTTTAAAAGCTTTTTTAAAACATATTTAGACTTCATCAATGTGAACATTTCTAAAATTATACTGCAGAAGACACAGAATCACAAATTGTTCAGAACATTTGATATTTTCTTTTGTGTATAGATTTAAATGATGCTTCTTCTATTGACATGAAAAGGTTCACTCCTCAGGTTTACCTGGTGGCTGTGTGCTCTGCCTTATGGTATCTTAATCTTCTGTTTGGATGAAGGAAGGAGGCTTTTACTGCGCAGATCTCCCGGAGGATTTATAGAAAGAGAGACCTATTATTAGCCTTGGCCCTAGTGGGAAAAGAAATCACAGAGCTTAGTCAATCTTTTATAAAAATCCATAAATTTGATATTAATTTTTTTTTAAGTTTACAAAAAAAATCACTATTAATGCTATTTTACTGTAAATGCTTGGAGATTTGTGTTATATATACAAATGTAATTGACATGTAACCAGGACTTTATATGAATATGTCTGAATAAGTCTTGCTAAATTTTATTGTTTTCTGTAAAGACTATATCATGCAAGTTTTTAAAAATATTTACTATATATTTTATCCAGTTGTATTGGAATTCTAAGTAAATGTTGTGTTTACTGTATTTTATCCAGTTGTATTGGAATACTAAGTAAATGTTGTGTTTACTGTATTTTATCCAGTTGTATTGGAATGCTTATGAAATTGGATGAATGCTATGTATCAAACTATGATGCTTATTTCTAATTGACATTTATGTAACAATATTTAGGGCTGAGATTTTTACTCACTCATGACTTTAAGATTTTTAAAAGCATTTATCTCGATCCAATGTTAAAATGGCTTTGTGAAGTATATAAGGCAGGGGTTCTCAACCTGTGGATCGCAACCTCCTTGGGGAATCGATTGACAATTTGCCAGGGGTCACCTCATACCATCAAAATGTGGAATGTTTTTGTCTATTCTTCTATTGCTGTATGTGTGTGTTTGGGTGGGGGGTCGTGGCGGAGTGGGGGATTGTAAAAAGGGATTACAGAGCTTAAAAGGTTGAGAGCCGCTGATATAAGGAATCATATTTAAATTAGTGGTTTTTGACTGGGGGAATTCATTATAAAATATTAGTCAAAGAAAGGCTGACTTCTGTTAATGTAGTGTAATAACATTGAATTGTTGATACTATTACTGTATCTGTTGTTTTCCATTGTTGGTATGGTACATGTTTGAAACATTACAGTTCAGCAAGTATATTCTCTATTACTTGTTCCTGATGGATGATCTCATAGGTTTTAGAAAATAAAAACACATTTCAAATGAGGATACTGCACTTTGAATGAAATTATTATTGAAAAACAACTTATGTATTGTTTAAAGAAATTAAAATTATTTTCATTTTGAAAACAAATATATTTGTTTATTTTTTGAATAACCGTCCTTCATTTTTACAATGGGCCTCATTCACCAATTGTAAATAAACAAATTTAGCCACGTCATAAGATTGATAAAATAATAAAAATTACGTATCACGTGACAACCCTACATATTGCGTAATTTGTAAAGAACATATAGAGAAAATGTTGTTTGTTTACGTTTGGTGAATGAGGTCCATTAGAGGAATACTTAATACTAAGTTAATACATATGGCATTCTGATAGAAGAGGAAATCTCACTTGTTTCTTGTATTTTGTTTCAAATCACATTCTACTACGATGATAGGCCTAATATTTTCACATACACAGGGCCGGTCCTAGTGATTGCGGGGCCCTATGCGAAACTGATTGCGCGGGGCCTAGTTTGTGTGGGAATAAGGATAATAAGCAAAAATTAAGATTTTGTATAAGAAAAAAAAAATTCGACTTTTCAATTTCATTCATTCTTTACTAAGTTAAAAATTGCGATCTGTACTTTACGAACCTTGTAACGAGTGGCATATGTATATGCCAGTGACTATAAAAGTAAATAAAGTATTGGAACTTCCGATTACGGTAAAAATTTGCCCGATTATTTCATTTTATTACATGAATGCTGACGATGCCTTTTTTCTTCATCACGCGTAGCATTGTCATTTTTCGCAATGAATGACACCCACAAATGACAATTTCGTCTATTATTTCTTAGGATTTTTAAGCGTTTTCAGATTTTAATTAATTCAGGAGATTTCCAGGAATTTTTCGTATATATTTTGCAGTTTAATTCTTACAACTAGGGTTAGTGCGGGGCTATGAAAGCGCGGGGCTCACTACCACTGCATAGGTTGCAGTGGCCTAAGACCGGCCATGCTCATACAAGTATGCGAAGTTTTAGGGCATCCGTTTTTGAACTGGCCATTTTGGCGTGAGAAGTTCTGATAATAATTGAAAGCCCTATATTAAGAAAGTGGCCAAGTTACGATTTGGCGTGAGAAGTTCTGATGACAATTGAAGGGCCTTTATCAAAAAGGTGGTCAAGTTTGAGAAAAAAGGCACAATAAGGTGGTCATGTGCATGCAGTTCGATGGAAAAAGTGTCAGAAGGTACACAGAACATTTTGGTGACTCAATCTGCAAGTCACTCAATTTACATAAAAATTTGACTGAACCACCTTCTCGTACTAGTGCGTTTTATGAATCAAGCCCACCTTTTTTAGAACAAACATTTTGTTTTCACTATAATATATAAATTACCTTTCAGTTTTAGTATGTTTGACATGTTTCGGATGTTCTTTCATAATTAAAGATACCGGAGGCGCAGTGGTAAAGCGATTGGCTTCTAAACTGGGGTCCCGAGTTCAAATCCTGCTGAAGGCTCGGATTTTAAATTTCGGGATTATTGGGTGCCTGTGAGTCCACCCAGCTCTAATGGGGTATCTGACATTAGTTGGGGGAAAAATAAAGGCGGTTGGTCGTTGTGCTGGCTTTCCCTTCGAGAGAGGGGAAATTTTAGAGACCGTTTATTTCAACGTTCGTTTCCAATGCCGTCGGCGTGGCGGCTTAGTGCGGTCTGGCAACGTTAGCAGCGCGCTGTTTCGTAGCACGTCCTAGGTAAGTTCCGAGTCGGTCACTTGGTGTTTACTTCGGACGGTGGAGGCAAAATTATGAAACACGGTGCCGCCACTGCAAGACAATAGAGCATTCTTTACGAATGCCGAGTTCTGCATGAAAGACGATTTGGTAATGGGACAAGAATTTGATAGAGAGAAAACTGGTACATGTCCGACATTAGGGCTGTCCTTGTACGGGGACAAGGCGACCTTAAAACTCGCTTCCTTTCACGTGCTCTAAGGGAAATACTTCTCAGCATGGTTCGTTTCTGCTGGGGTTTCTAATTTGTTGTGCAGGTCACGTGACAACTTGCTCGTTAACTGTTGGCCATAGAAACAGTTGACCTTAACATCGTCTGCCCCATATGATACCCTCGTTAATCGTAGGACACTGAAACAGATGACCTTTACATTTTCCTTTTCTTTAACCAAATCTCTTGCAGGCCGGGGGAGGGGGCATCCTTCCCTAGTTAGGAGGGAAGAGAATAAAAAAAAAAGGCCCTTGTCTTATATTTTACACAAGTTTTTTTATGTCATAATGCAAACAGCTTATTCCCAAGTGCTGCCAGAATAGGAATAGTTAAGAGGAGAAAGATAAAAGTCCTTGGAGGAATCTTTTTTTATGTCTGTGGCGGTACCTCCCACTGATAGGCAATAATAGGGCTTCAAATATGCATGTTTGTCAATTAATATTATTCGTCTGTGGCATTTTGCGTCTCGAGAGACGACCTTTTCCCTTTGCAACTTCTTGTGTGACTAAAGAGGCCAATCATAATTTGGGCATCTGTAATTATCATTCGCCGTTGTACTTTCACCCTTCTTTCTACTTTTGCTGTGTATGAATGGCTTCTGCAATCAATCAATATAATATAATAAATAATTATACAACAAATAAGTTATAGTCATTCTCTGGATGAAATAAAATTCATTCATTTATAAAGACACAAGATAAAGGCCACATTTCTTATTCCAAATGCTAGGATTAATTCGTACAAGTTCTCCCTCATCCTAGTGTAATTAAAGCAAGGAACGGGCCGCCCCAAATTCACCACGAAAACTAAAACAGAGTTAGAGTATCTAAACAACTTAACATATGGATACACGTAGGATGTAATTATCTCTTTTAACGTAACATCTGTAATTTATATAAGGTAGTCCTCCTTTACACTGTTCACTGCGGAGTTTACTGATAATGTGGCAAGTCTGCAAAAGTACTGCTGTCTGAAAGGTGAGACTCTTCCAAAGGGACTTCAAAGTCTGTTGTCGCCAACTCTTTGGTTCACAGTATCATATATTGTTATTTATATACTGTTATTTTAGTCAATTCTCATGGCCCTATAGCCGAACGTATGTCAAAGTCAGTCTTTTTTTTAGTGAGCTAAAGGTGGTTGACGTAACAGAACGCCCCACGGAAAAGCTTCAAAGACCAGCTTAGGTGTCAACTTTCTTTAGCTGATATGTGGCCTCAGAACGAGACAGCTAGAGGTCACTCACAAAGGCTGAGGGATACACATTTGAAACCAAAAGAAGACCCCCTGCCGCGGACAAACGCAGACGGCGAAAAGAAAATCTAAATTGACCACCTGCGGACAATGGTTATGATGTGGCAAAATATGTAGGTCGCAACTGGGGCTGCGCAGCCACGGGAAATACTGCATTCCTCACTAATTTTCGGACTCGAAGACAAGCCTTATTATTATTATCATCTCCGCTTAATCTTCAACTATAGGTTTATATATTTTGTTCTTTTCTTTGTGTGTGCTAATTTTCAGTTTTTATGTTGTAAGGGTTGCTATTATTATAACAACTTTTTTAGTATGAAAAAAAAGCACAAAGACAGAAAAACATATCGGCATTGAATGTGAACACGAAACACTTATAAGAGACTTTGTGTTTTTACAAAACAAAGTTTCGTTTTATTATATACTTATAAATAATAGGCATACTTCGCTTAGGTCTAGATCTATATTCCTAATGCGAGATCTGAGGCTTTGAATTTTCATCTAGTTAATGGTAGGCCAATTTAAAGGTTTACTTTTGTTATACGGTCTTTTGTAGGCCTAAATCTACATCTATTAATCTTGCTTTGGAAAGCTCATTCACCAATTGTAAATAAACATATTTAGCCACGTCATAATACTGATAAAATGTTGAAAATTACGTATCACGTGACAGCCTTACGTATTACGTAATTTGTATAGAACATATAGAGAAAATGTTTGTTTACGTTTGGTGAATGATGTCCAATAGTTCATTATACTTTCTTCTGACTTCCTGTCTTATTACCCTTGTTATTGTCATAAGAGTTAGTACAAGACTTTTGGACCTCTAGGCCCATGGAATTTCTCCATCAGCCTGTGTGAACAATTGTTTTCTCATGGAGGGATTCAAGCAGATATCAATATGTTACATTCCTAGCTTGGGTCTATGAATGGTTCTTATCCAAAGACGCTCATGCTAAAGACGAGGTCAAAGGCCGAGCACTCCGTGGACCCCCATATTCCTCCACTGCACCACATCAGGCATGCGTGCTGGTGTCCACCCTAAAACTGTCCAATGAGAAACGTATGCACAGTGACATGGCTGCTGGGACTCTCTTCCAAGGGTGAATTATTTGGATGGTCTCTAAATCTGATTTTTCCATGTGAAAAGCACCACATAATGAGTAGTCCTTCCTACTTTGAAACCAATCGTATTTCATCTTAGGCTCTTAACACTTCTAAAATGTGTGGTCATTTTTGTCCCTTAAAAAGTTTAAGCACAACAAAAGTCATTTATCTCTTTTTGTCTTCCCAATAGCTAGTATCAATTTTCATTGCTTTGAGATCACTTTTGATTTCATCCACATGTTGGAGTTTGCGGCGACCAGTTTTCCTTGAGCCAGTCTATATTTAACCGTAAAGACTTTCGGGATACGATTGCCCTCTATCCAGCAAACATGGTCAAGCCAGCGCAGGCGTCGCTGCCTGACGATTGCAAACATGCTGGGAAGATCTACAAACATATCTCAGTGTTACACACTCTCTTGCCTTGTGATTTTCAAGATTCTTCGAAGGGAGCGCAAGTGGAATGAATTTAGTTTTCTCTCTTGTTGTGCATAGGTAGTCCATGATTCATTGCGGTACAGTGGCACGCTAAAAATGCATGCCTTGTAGAGACTTCATTTTGGTTGCTGTAGTGAGCTTCCGGTGTTTCTCAAACTCTTAGTGAAGGTCGAGGCTGCCTTACCTGGGCGTTTCATAATCTCATCTTCTATTACTACTAGAGATAAGATCCCCTTTCAGACCTTGTGGTCTATAGGGCAGATGATGCCAAGCTCATCTGATTGTGTGGCCTACGGTTAAAGAGGGTGTCATGTGGCCAGCACAACGACCAACCGCATTTACTTTTCCCCAACTTACGTCAGGTACCCATTAGAGCTGGGTGGACTCAGAGGCGCCCGAAGATCCTGAAGTTAAAAAATCCCAGTCTTCACCAGGATTCGAATCCCGGACCCCGATTCGGTAGCCAAGCGCTTTACCGCTTAGCCACCTCGCCTCTACGTCTAGAGATAGGTCATCTTAAATTGTGGACTCAAGGTAGCAGAATTCATTTACGACATCTTGTTTTCATCAATGTAGATGGAGGTTGGTGTCGTAGCAGATGGCCCCCATAACGTTTGTCATATAAACCTCCAATAAAATAAGAAAACTGTGTATTAAAAAAAAGAGTAAAGAAAAAAATCTTGAAGCTTTATTTACAAGTAGTCTGTTTATACAAAGCTGATATCAACTCACTCTGTCTGGTAAAAAGTTTGAACTTGTATTTCTCCCACACCCATTCTCGAATCAAGTTGATACATTGCACATTTATTCATTGGCAGGCAGATGAGAAATTATCCAATTACTCAACTAATTTTTGGTAATTAATCATTTTGTTTGATATCGAAAAAGGAAAGAACTTCTACATACTTGAGTGATATAGTTGTAAGCTTGGAGTTATTCCCTTAAGATATATTTTTAAAAATTTTTTTTTTATAGATTGATCGTCTCATTATATATATACGTTAATGACTGGCTTATTTCATGAGTATTCTGATTCGGAGTCTATCCAGCTCAGTATAATGGCCAGCGTTTTGGTAGTTCAAGTGCTGACCTTAATGCTGTTCATATTGGCTTGGGTCTTTATGATTATGTCAATAGCATCGCCTTCATGGGTTGTGAAGTATAATGTAAGTATACATCTTTGCTTCAAATAAATATGTATAGATGAAATTAAGTTCCAGCGGCATGCCGACTTTTGTTCTTTTACATCCTAGACCAAACCTTCCGAAGGACAGTCACGGCTGGCAGGATCATCGAGATAAGTCCAAAGCGCATACCACAGGAACAAAAAACCCAGATCTGGCTATAGTTTTCGCGCCAAATCTCTCAGGATTAGAATTCCGATGAAGATTGACATGATTGCTGATTAAAAATCTGGCATGCTTATATTTCATAACAAGCAAACTAATCTAAGGGAAGGAACCGTTAAGTATTTCAATTTATCCTAAAAATACGGGTTTTACTTCCCCGTTCAGCTATGTGTAAAACAAAATAAATTAGTATTTGGATTGATTCGTGTATTGTTAATTGAATAATTATGCAAAATTTCAACGTGATTCGAGAATGTGAAGTGGGAGGAAAGACCTATCAAAACGTAATAAGGGAACTACATCTTTTCTCTCTCTCTCTCTCTCTCTCTCTGTCAATGATAAGTTACAGTTAGATGAATGTTTGATTAGTTCAAAGACTAGGTTAAAGCCGTTTCAAAAAAACTCATTAATTTTTTTTTTAATCAATGAAATTTTTGTTTGAAACTTCTAGAAGGGAAATCGAAACAGCAGCGAAGGTTTAATGATAACATGCTCAGACACGGGCTGTTCCAGGTATCCTGCAGCATCAAGTAAGTGGACATTGTTTCTGTTATTTAGTATGTATTGTCTAGAGATGAAACAGTTTATATTTTCCCCCTTAGTAATTAGATCGGGCGTACCTAACTAAAGGTTTCAGAGTTACAAAATTTTCATGAACAATTTTCCGAATTGACACTTATTTTCTAGTTACAGACGAAATAGATGACACTTATTTTCTAGTTACAGACGAAATAGATGATACTTATTTTCTAGTTACAGACGAAATAGATGATACTTATTTTCTACTTAGAGGCGAAAGTAACGACATCATCTCCTAGATTTAGACGAAAAAAAAAATCAAATAAAATGGCAAAAGTCCAAAGGTGCATAGAGGCGAAAAAAAAAGACATTTATTTTCCAGTAAGAGGCGAAAGAAATGATATTTATTTTCAAATTAGATACTTTTTTTTCAACTTAGAATCGAAAAAAAAAAACGACATCATCTTCTAGATTTACACAAAAAGAAATCAAATATGATAGCAAAGCCCAAATATACATACCCAGCTACCTCGACCAGAGAAGCCTTACACAGTCGAAATCTAGACCATTCAAGGCACAGAAATATAGTGATCGTGAATTTAAATTAAGTATGTCGATGGACATGGTCCCTTGAGCCCACGTCACTGGTTCCGCCGCCCGTGCGAGGCAGGAGGCCGAGCCAACGTGGGGGGACCTTCGTATGCCTTCAATGTGCCACCGCACTCGTGCGAGGGACCATCACCACCCGTATGGCCCCCCGTTAGGGAACGAAGCGGTTGGGGCTTGGACTGGTTTCTATCCTGAAGGGTCTCTACATTTAATGATTATTACTAAGATGTTTCTCTAATCAAATGTAAATATTCATTAGTTATGACTGCCGCTGCTTGATGTTGTGTTTTCTGTTTCTTAATGTTTTCTTGAGTTGAAGGGTCCCAAACATAGGATGCATATTCTATCATTGGCCTAATCAAGGTTAACCAATACTTGTCAGGAAATTCAAGCCTATTTTAGGAATTTTAATATTTCTTTTGCTTGTTAAAATGTTGTGTACCCTAATTCCTATTAAAAACAATAACATTTAACATTGACTTGAATAAATGGGGTTTTAAATAACGTAATCGAGAAAGCGATGGAAAGACAACATAAAAGAATAGACGGGATTTTAAATCTTCTTATCTTCTTCTTATCTTATACAATACAGACGTTACTTCAAAAAAGAAGATGATTACGTCCTATGCGTCATGAATTCAGTCATGCATATTAACCAATGACTTAAATTCTGCCAAGTCACTGGTTTTCCTGGCTAGCTCAGGCAATCCATTCCATGCTCTAATGGCACTAGGGTATATATTTTCTGAGGTAGTTTTCCTCAAAATCTTGCTAAAAGTAATTAATCATCAATTGACAAAATTGCCATTCTTTTCTCAACCATTTTATCCAAATTCTTGCTAAAAACTATTTTTGTCCCCCAGATCCTCACTTGATCGCTCATTGGCTAGTCTACATAATGTTAGGTATAATGGCCATGAACGTACTGCCTAACATCTTTGGGATTTGTGTTAAACGATGCAGAAACACAGAGTTGTTTGGGTTTTCCTATGCTATGGCAGGTGATTTTTTTCTTACTATTTTGCATTATCTAATCTCACTAGTTCAAGATATATCAAAGAACTATTGTACATCAGTAAACAAAAACTAAAGTTCCCCTATCAGACATTGCGATCTATGGGGAATCTGTTTCTGTGGCCCACGTTTAACTATCAACCGACTTTACAACTAATGTCAGCTACCCATTAGAGCTGGGTGGAATCAGAGGCGCCCAAAGTTCTCGAAATTAGAATCCCAGCCTTTTATGTTACTTTGGGGACCTGAGTTGTGAAGTTCTGTAAATTGGTATTTTCGTGTGGTGCAGTTACTAAAGGCGTGAACAGTGAGAGCCGTTACAATATTTTAAAGAGAATAATATATCTTATCAAAACTTCTATTATTACGTATTCCGGATACTCACAAAACTATTTATAGTTTTCTCGTCATGTATTATATATTGTATCAATGTCAGTAACGACAACTCTGATATCGTATATGTTCAAATTAGGAAACTTCCCTAAGATTTGTTTTATTCAAAAGAGTTATAAGAGTGAAAGTTCATGTGTGTATATGTAAATGTAGATATTCCCCTTACATTATTTATTTGTATACTCTACAGCATTTTCAGGTTTCTTGGTATTACTGATTTACCCAACATACATACAAGACATTTCTACAGCTGGGAATATTCAGTAAGAAATCAATGTACAGTCTAATTTATAAGGGGGGGGGGCGAGTTGTCGTCACATTCTCCTCTCCCCAGCAGGGGCGTAGCTAGGAATTTTCCATCGGTTGGGGGCCCGGGGGACTTGACCTCTTTGGGGCCCCTGCATTTAGCGTAATATTACATTTTAAATGTAAAAAAAAAAAACAATCATTTGAGGGCCCCTTTCAAGTGGGGACTGGGAGGATTTTCTAATTCTCCCCCTCCTCCCCACATCCTAGCTACGCCACTGCTCCCCAGCCACTTAAATTGAAGCTGCCTAAGGTGTTCCTAATCTTTCTTCTGATTACAGAAACCGTCCTTATCTTATGTTATCTATTATTCGCTTCCTCGATGTCTAATGCAAATGGATGGCTGCCTGGTCTGGATGGCTGCCTGGTCTAGCGGTTTGCACGCTGGACTGTCGTTTCGATTTATCGATGGTCCCGGGTTCAAACCCTGCCCGCTCCCATCCCCCGTCGTCCTGCGGGAGGTTTGGACTAGGAAATAACTATCTTCAACTCTGAAGGAATTTCCGAAACATGTAAAACATTTTACAAACAAACCAAATGAAGGTAACATACAACGGATTACATAATCCAATAACACAGGCGATAGGCCGTAAGAGTTACACGAACAATGTAGGGAACAGTCAAATGTCAGCTAACTCTATACGTTCATTGAATGTTGCTTTTTTCGACGTTGTCCTGGAAGTTGTTTGTTTACATTGACCGATACTTTGTTTTGTCTCTAAAACCTAGTCTTGTTTTTTACTAGTCACGTCAGTGTCACTAAGTCAAAACTTTCCCTATTTCCGAAACAAATAAATAATTCCTAATCGTGCCATAAAATATTTATTACAGACGTTACTTCAAAAGAAATTATGATTACGTCCTATCTTATGCAGTGTCCTAGCTATGCTGGGGGGATTTGAAAATTCCCCTCCCCCCGGGCTTTCAAATAGTATTGGAATTTTTTTCTATACTTTTTTTATTACTCCATTACCTCATGCAATGATGAAAATGTCAAAATGCAGGGGTCCTCAAATGATGGAAAATTCATAGCTACGCCATTGATACTATGCAAGACAATTACATCCTAAGTTTCTATCTTTGGGTTTAGTCGCGAAGGTTTGGGTTTAGAGAGTTCTTTTATTTTCTTGGTGGGAAATCAGCCAAGGTTAAAGAGCAATTCCTTCCCCATCACAACCCCCCAAGATTGCATAAATTATGTTTTATTATTATAGCTTTTATATAGCGCTACTTTCATGCTTTTAGCATGCTCAGAGCGCTTTGGCCCAATCTCATTTGTGGACCAGTGGGGGGAGGGGGTATCTAGGAGTTGGTTTCCCGTGCTGCCTTTGGGCGCTCAGTAAACACAACTCTGCCCGAGTCGGGTGTCGAACCTCGAGCCCCCTTCTAGGTAGTCAAGCAAGCCAAGTTCAAGCCGCACTTAGCCTCTCGACCACGCTTCCCACTGTACAGAATGCCCGAAATTAAATACACTGACTCACTACTAATTAAGTAAATTACGGTCTGCGGGCTTTTTTAGTGCACGGATCAAAGTTTGGAACTTACTCCCCATTGATCTTAGACAGACAACATGCTACACCGCGTTTAAGAAGAACATTAAGACATTTCAGTTTAAAACTTCTTTAGATTAGTTTGTCATCCTAGCTCTCGTGTTTAGGTTTGTAATGTTATCACAGCGCCTTGTGCCTGCATTTTTTTTGTTAACACCGCGCTATGAATATTATGATTATTAATTAGTTACTGTGATATTTACTGGAATAAAAATGATATTTACTGTACCTAAATTGTTTGGTCTATTTTACTCTAGACTGTCCTGGGGCTATTTCTTCTTCATGATAGCAGACTGCATGCTGATCGCTTTGGCCATTGAATGCATTCAAGTCAATACAGATCTTTACCCTGACAATTCTTGAACCGTAAAAATTTAGAAATACAGTAAGTAGAAATTTAAATATACAGTAGGTACCAATCAAATATAAAGTAAACAATGTTCCACATTCAGACCTTGTGGTCTATAGGGCAGATGATGTAAAGGTCATCTGATTCTGTGGCCTACGGTTAACGAGGGTGTCATGTGGCCAGCACAAGGACCAACCGCCTTTACTTTTTCCCCCAAGTAATGTCAGTTACCCATTAGAGCTGGTGGACTGAGAGGCGCCCAAGGATCCCGAAATAAAAATCCCAGTCATCACTACGCAAGACAGCAGGGTTTCTTTTGTTCATGGCTTTTACATGAAAGGATTTGAGCCTCTCAAGCCCTAACTCAAATGGAGTTTGATGATGATGATGATGATTGGTGTTGACTTAAAGCCATTTATCATTGGCTCTCATTAAGAAATCCTTTGTTTAATGAATAAGCAATAACAAAGTAACGTCGCTTTAAAGGAAGTCAAACAACTACACTTTGTATTTCGTAGTCTAGTAAAATGGAATATACTTGCTCATTATCCAAACTTGCTGAACAATGATTAATTAAACATATTAGTTGACGAACTAAAAGATGTACCCGGTCTACAATTTGAAAAGCCAATTATATTTAAGCGTATCTATCTATCTATCTATCTATCTATCTATCTATCTATCTATCTAT
>JADKLZ010071522.1:9697309-9711866 GCA_021533235.1 Biomphalaria straminea | reverse complement strand
CTATCTATCTATCTATCTATCTATCTATCTATCTATCTATCTATCTATATATCTATCTATCTATCTATTTTTATCTATTTATCTATTCGTCTTCTCAGAAGGCTTTGTGGCTGAGTGATAAAGCGCTTGACATCCGAACCAGAGCTTCTCGAGTTCGAGTCATGATGAAGTCAGGGCTTTAGGGATCTTAATGACACCTTTGAATCTTTGAAGCTCTAATGGGTACATGGCATTAGTTGGAGAAAAATTAAAAGCGGTTGATTGTTAAGCTGATCCCATGACACCCTCATGGGCCACAGAAACAGATGACCTTTACATCATCTGCCCTATTGACCGCATGTCGTGAGAGGGGAACTTTACTTTTACTTCTGTACATTGTAGAGACGCACTTTAGGTGACTGATAGTGAACGCATAATTGTGACACTTTAGGTGACTGATAGTGAACGCGTAGGACGTAATCATCTTCTTTTTTTGAAGTAAGTTCTGTATTGTATAAGATAAGATAAGATAGCATAATTGTGACGACAAAAATCCAAAGTGAGCGTGTAGAGCAGCTAGATTAAACAGACAGTTGAGTCTAAGCTTTCATAGAGGTAACATCGTACATGGTGATGGTAGTGGCTGTGACTGCTCTTGTTATGAATTAAACAGCTACTAGTCGACCGGCGGCATAGCATACACCGCTATTTTGCAGGGATGGCCTTAGGCACTGCAACATGTGCGACCGCAGAAGGTCCAGCACTTTCTTTGGACCCGTGTTAATTTTTAGGTGTATAAATTATTAAATTAAACCATTTTATAACATATAACAGATTTCCCGTGGCCTCTTGATTAATCAGGAGCCCCTGGAAATCTGAAATGTTATTAAATATAGGCCTACGAAAAAGTCCTGGAAATCTCCGGAAATTATTAAAATCTTTTGTCAAGTAAAAGTAAAGTAAAAAAAAAAATCCGGAAAAATTTATATAGATAAATATCCGGAAATGGAAGTGAGATTAAAAGGAGCAAGCCAGTGAAATTATTATTTTAACGTAATTTGTGATATTAATTAAAGTAGGCCTACTTCTAAAGTCAAACTTGAGAGTAGACTCTATCTGTGTATTGTCGTTCTAGTTTCAAGAGTTTTACGACACAATATAATCTGTAAATACTTACTTAATATTCTGACAAATTGAGAAGAAGTGAATTATATACACCACTTCATTCACAAAATGCTCTTCTATGCTATGCTATTTTGTGAATGAAAGTAGTGCGGATTTGGATACACCATTTCCCATTCACACCATGCTGCGCCATGGGATCTTCCCTATTTACTTGTTGTTGTTTGAACTTTTGAACTTGTGACTTAGAGATTATATATATATAGATACTACTTGAAACGCCTGTTGGTTGTTCACTCTATTTGTGGAGTGATGTTAGTGATCTGCATGCCTGTTGTTCAGAACTTGCCAGGAATTTGACGCGTACAGAAACACGTAACCTACTTGCTGAACAGTACACCTTATTCAGTCGCAGATTAGACATTTACATCTGTACAACATCTATGTATACATCTATTTTAATTCTCCTTCATCAGATCTGACAGCCAAGTGGATTAGAAACTTGTGAACTGAAGTGTTAAGACCTTCACGCTATGACATTTTATTTAAACTTTCGACCGATGCTGTATTTTGAAAGAAATAAAAGACATTTATGTAACATTTCAACTGTTAATCACTTTATTTGGATCTTTTTATCTCTTTTTTTTCTCTCTACTATTCTGTTTTTCGTGCTTGTCAGTTACAAGTAATCTCCCCTTTTCTCTCTATGTGTTCGTGTGTGTGTGTGTGTGTGTGTGTGTAGAGAGATCGAAAGATTCGCCTAAGGTGGATCTTTAAAATAAGGTGGCAAGATAAGATAACAAATGAGGAAGTGCTACAAAGAGCAGGGTGCCAGGACATCCGCTCTATTATCAGCAGCAGACGCCTTGGCTGGCTCGGCCACGTTCGCAGAATGCCAGTAGGTAGGCTACCACAAGATATACTGTATGGCGATCTTATTGAAGGCAGAAGAGCCACTGGTCGCCCACTTTTACGGTATACAGACGTGTGCAAACGTGACATGAAGCTATTTAAAATCGACACTAGCAGCTGGGAAGAGGTGGCACTGGATAGATCCACATGGAAAGAGAGCATAAGAGAAAGGTCTCGGATTGCAGATGCCATACACAACAGAAGCAGAAAGAAGGCTGAAAATGTAGCTCCGCCTGGTGATTTTATATGCCCAACCTGCAACCGCAGCTGTGTATCAAGGATTGGCCTCTTTAGCCACACAAGAAGTAGCAAAGGGAAAAGATCGTCTCACGAGACGTAAAATGCCACAGAGATATATATATAAGTTCATTTGTAAGAAAAATCAGACTAGGGTCCAGGGCGCAAGCTTGTGTTAATAGACACACTACAGAGATTTATGTTTTCGATCACAGTAGCAGCAAGGGACTTAACCTGTTGTGGGAAAAGAGTCCTTGTAATCACAACAAATTTCCATATGTCTTAGTCTTATAAATATAAAAATCCCTGCTGATTTAGGCAACCCATTCCAAGCACTGATACCACTAGGGAAGAAGAACTGTGCATTAATCTTGGTGTCTTTCTGAGTATTTTGTTAGGTTTTTGTTTTTGTATTTGAAAATTATTGTTCGGTGTTTTAAATGTAGATGATACTTTACTTTTAAGTCTTCTACCCTGAAAGATCTCTACATATAATGATTTTAGTCTAAGGTGTCACTCATAGACATAAATAAATATAGACTGGAAAAAGGAAGTAACTTTATGTAACTTGAAAACATGTATATCTATTGTATTCGGATTTCCGAATTATGAAAAGTTAAAAAATTGCATGATCTTCAGTCTTAGAGATTAAACAAAATTTATAGACATAAAATAAAGTACACACAATTGCAAGTCACAAATTCTATCATCATAAAACTCTCTTATTGGCCAGTCTATATTTATTTATGTCTATGGTGTTACTTCATTCTAGTGTGTATATTTGTTTGTTATAAATCTCACTGCTCTGTTTTGTGTCTTATAGTAAAAGATTTAGTAAAAATTTAACACTTCCTCCATACTGACAACAAATGATGTAGCGTGCCGAAAAGGAAAGGCAGGGAGCATTTTCTAAAGGCTGCAGCCTATTTGGACAAGTCAAGCCATTGAACTCGGGACAAAAATACACCTTCTCAACACAATAGTCATCCCAATAGCAACATATGCACGTGAGACATGGAAGTCAACTGTCAAAATTGAGAAAAGAGTCAGCTACACAGATCGGGTATTAAACAAAGAAATCCTATGCCGAACTGAGAGTCCAACACTTAGTGAGGTTGTGACAGAGTTAAGTCTAAGTAAGCCATATTGACATTATTTTGTGTTACAACGGAGAAGCTTAGCCTTATAAATAAGAGGGAGCACACAAATTATCCTCATTTAAAAAAGATATGATCAATCCCATGAACACTTCCTTTATTTAAAACACCAGATACACCAAAAGTAAGCTATTTATAGTCTTTCCGCTATGTATGAAAATCTTCAGGCCTATATAGGCTATATTACATCTAGACTGGACCACAGACCTATATATATATATAGCCCGGAAATATTATTATTATATATATATATATATATATATATATATATATATTACATCTAGACTGGACACTACAAAAAATGTGAAAAACTTAAAAAAAAAAGGAGAAATAAGGAGTTTATTTTGTAAAGTAATTATAAGAAAGAAAGTTTTTTTCAACACTAACCTATGTGATGTATAATTTCATGTTTAGATATTGATCTAGTAATTATACATTGATAATAAGAGTACTCTCGTCTCATAATTATTATCTTATCTTATCTTATACAATACAGACGTTACTTCAAAAAAGATGATTACGTCCAATTAATCCATCTATTTAAAGGTACATAAGATGACTAAAATCAATATACATAAATTTTGTCAATCTAGGAATTACAAATGTTATTATAATGGAAACTAACATGACTTTAATTCATGAATTTGCGTGAATATATAGTTATGTTGTAATAATAATAAGGCTTGTCTTCGAGTCCGAAGATTAGTGAGGAATACTGTATTTCCCCTGGCTGTGCAGCCCTAGCTGTGACCTACATATTTTGCCACATCCAGGGCAAGCAAAACAATTGTCCGCAGGTGGTCGATTTAGATTTTCTTTTCGTCCTCTGCGTTTGTCCTCGGCAGCTGATCTTCTTTTAATCTCAAATGTGTATCCCTCGGCCTTCGTGAGTGACCTCCAACTGTTTCGTTCCGACGCCGCATGCAGCCAGGTGCTCTTTTCTATGTCAGCCAAGGAAAGTTGACCCCTAAGCTGGTCTTTGAAGCGTTTCCGTGGGGCGCCTCTGTTACGTCGACCACCTTTTAGCTCACCAAAAAAAGACTGCCTTTGGCATACGATCGTCTCCCATACGGGATTCGTGCCCTGCCCAGCGTAGCTGTCGGACCATAAGAAGTCCCTCTATACTATCCATACCGGCGTTCGCAAGGACATCGCTGTTTGTAGTGTGGTCCTGCCATCGTATGTCCATCTGAAAACCTATGTGGTTTCAGAGCCGGTAGAGGTACATCTGACATGATATTTGTTCTGCGACAATTACAAGAAAAATGCAAAGAGCAGAACCTAAACCTGTACGCTGCCTTTGTGGACCTCACCAAGGCTTTCGACAGGGTCAGTCGCGATAGTTTGTAGAGGATTTTGGCTACGTTCCTATCAATCCTAGAGTAGTTTCACGTTGGACAAAGAGGCCAGAGCAGACACAATGGTGCTCTTTCTGATCACTTCTCAATAGAAAATGGCGTGAAGCAGGGTTGTATACTTGCCCCTACTCTATTCGCTATCTTCTTTGGCGTAATGCTGGGTCTAATGAGGCAGCGATTGCATGAAGGCATCTACATCCGGTTTCGTTCTGACGGTAATATGTTTAATCTCCGACGTCTACTATCCCACAAAAAAACAAAGGAGATGGTCATAACGGAACTTCTCTATGCCGATGATTGCGCCCTGCTAGCTCACAATGAAAATGACCTCCAGAACGCGGTAAATGAATTTGCCTACGCTGCCGCCTCTTTCGGTCTATCTATAAACCTCGGGAAAACAGAAGTCATGTTCCAGAAGTCACCCAATGAAACATACTCAGCCCCAAGGATCACAGTAAACGGACAGCCCCTTAACATATATAGGTAGCATAGTGTTAAATGACGCCTCACTTTCAACGGAAGCTGATAACCGTCTGGCCAGGGCCAGTAGCGCTTTTGGACACCTTCAGGTGAGAGTTTGGAAGAACAAATCGCTCCGCCTATCTACAAAAATTAATGTATACCTGGCGGTGGTTCTCTCTACACTTCTATATGGCTCTGAGACATGGACACTATATAGAAAACAGCTAAGACTTCTTGAGCGCTTTCACAAAAAATGTTTGCGCTCATCATATATGTATATATATAGGTCTGTGAGTTAATCAATCGCGGATAAGAATTTGTTCCCGTTTTCCAGTCTAGACATACTAAATATAGGTCTGTGCTTTAATAGTTCGTTTGAATTGCGCACTAAACTTAACGTGCAATAGTTTCGATCGCACATCTAAAGTTCCTGACATGAAGAGTTTTTCATTTTCTAATGACAACAAATTATCTAGTGAAGATGTAGCTCAGCATTTCACACTATATCAAGATTCTTATATCCATAAGAAGAATTTATTTTGTTCATCACAAACTTCGCATTAGGTAT
Source organism: Biomphalaria straminea (assembly GCA_021533235.1). Lineage (NCBI taxonomy): Eukaryota > Metazoa > Mollusca > Gastropoda > Planorbidae > Biomphalaria > Biomphalaria straminea. The sequence goes on along the minus strand of JADKLZ010071522.1, from coordinate 9,706,071 downwards.
GTGACTAACAAATGATAATAGCGTTCGTGATCTTGTTTTCTACATTTTCCATTCAATATGAGGCTAGATTTAATTAGGACTAATCTTACTTAATTGATGTTTGATAATTGATACATGACAGACGTTCATTTAAAGTTAAAAGATATTTAGACCTATAGTAGATTCTTATATATGGCACGCCGACTTTGGGAACTAGGTCAAATTTTTATTTTATTTTTGTTTATTTCATCAAGGTTTAACTTACAAAAAAACAAAAAAAAACAACTAAAAGCAGATTCTTATTCTGCAACTAAATGACTATAAAAATAGCAGTGTTTCTTTTAATTACTACTCATAGTCAAGATTTTATTTTAAAATGCAATGATTTACTTCATGCTCCTATACTGCACGCAGTTTTTTGCTTTCTCCTTTAGCGCACGGTGAACACCGTCAATAAACACCACTATGTAATTGCTAATAAATTATTTCTAATAAATATTTCTTCATCCCTTATATGGCATTATGGGTAGGAGAATTGCCCGGGGAGGTTGAAACAATAGCTTTACATACATGGTTTCCGAGAATCTCAAAAACTGCCCTTTGCTTTGGAAAAGTGGAACAAAAATAAAAGGAACTTATCTAAAATTGGACATGCGCAGTCCCGATAGGTCGTTGTTAGCTCCAAACATAAAAACAAATGAGTGATAAACAAAAAAAGCGACCTGTTTTCTGAAGGAGAATCGGATGAGCTGTGCCATATATAAGACTCTATTATATGTGTTTATCCAATCTTGGATGGATGTTACTTACAGACTGAAACTCTGTTAAATCACTAATTTTTCCTCGCTAACTTAGGCAACACATTCCAAAATCTAACGGCATTAGGAAAGAAAGAGTTCTTATACTAATGTTTTCCTGCATTTCGATTAAGAAATGCACTTTTATCTTGGTGTCTTTCTGGGTATTTCATTAGGTTGTGTTTATGTATTTGTACGTTATGGCTCCAATGTGTATGTATTATTTATACTTTACTTTTCGGTCTTCTGCCTTGAAGAGTCTCGTAGTTTTAAATGCCCTTATAGACTTTTATATACGTATTGAGAATCCAGGCATGTTAAAAGCAGTTTATTTTTTAAGTCTAGAATATGTATCTATATGTAGAGCAGTATTAGTTTGAGTTGATATGACTAGTAGAAATATCATTTTTAATCTAGAATCGCATGTAACACCTTAAAAGTAAGTATTAAATCTAGAATCTTATCTTATAAAATACAGACGTTTTTTTTATAAAAAAGAGAAGATTTTCAAAGTCTTCTCACTCCTTTCCCACCCTAGCTACGCCACTGATAATAAAAGCCGATTTCCAACTATGATTACGAAGGAACGTAAAACATGACCAGGCCCTAACCTACTTTGTGCTAGCCGTCAGTCTTACATAATACATTGGTCATAAATAGCCTAACACACTCAAGCTTTTAGAGCTTGGAGTGAGTTGCCTGAGTCAGTCAGGAAAACCAGTGACTTTGCGGAGTTTAGGTCATTGGTTAATACGCATGACTAAATGCATGACGCGTAGGACGTAATCATCTTCTTTTTTGAAGTAACGTCTGTAATATATACGATAAGCACTAATATATGTATCTTGTAAGTTTTCAGTCACCAAATCAAACAATGATTTGTTTAAAATGTGTTTCGCAAAGTTGACTCGTTTAATTCGAATCCATCCACGACTTCTGTTTTGTTCTCTTAAAAATACGAAATAAAAGTAATTATTAATTGGATCTATCTATTCTCTATGTATTAAAAATAATTTCTCTTATCAGCTTGCAAAATCTTCATAGGCTCAAAAATTAGGATGGTTGAAAGCTGATCTCGAAAACGTTTCTAAATATTATTTCATAGAAATTTAACAGTTTATGGATATGATTAGAAAATAAATACTGGCTATTTTGCACAGTGAAAACTCGAGTTTGACCGTCATAATTTAAATTAAATATTTGACTTGTGTTCATGTTGAATACAAGTACGTCAGTGGGTGTTCTTGCATGTATTCAATACAATTTTAAAAATAAATACTGATGCATAATATCGTTCGTCCATCGTGGTTCGATGATGACCACTTTGTCATCCAGGGGGCTGAGGGCTTTGCACCGGGGTTTTATGCCTCCTCATGTGGCTGGTGAGACCTATGCGAGCCCGGAATGTTCGATCGCACACTGGGCAGGTTATTCCAGCTGGAGCTAGTATCATTGGCCTTGCTTTTCTTCTCTGGCGTTTTACTTCTGTCAGCGTTGTTCTCTTCTCCTCAGCAACCTGTGCGCCGGTTTTCACAGCGCGACGCCATGATGCTCTGTCATGTGCCTCTGACTCCCAGGTGCCTATGTCAATGCTGAACGCCTTTAGAGAAGCTTTGAGGGTGTCCCTGAAGCGCTTTCTTTGACCCCCTTGCATAATACAAACTCACTGAAATACAATATAAATACTTTTTCTCTAACTAAATACAGAATTCAAGAATATAGTCTATTAATATTTATAAGTATGGAACTATATAACCAAACTTTAGTTTTCTATATTTAAACATTTGCGTAACAAGAATTTTTTTTTTCTCGGGGAAAAAGTGAGGATGGGTTGGGCGGGGTATGTTTTTATCAATCATTCATTAAATATTGAGATTAAAATGATGGCTATTACAAAAAGGCATCAGCTTCAAAAAGGAGGAATAGTCTTTGAAATAATATATTTTTTTTTTGCTTGTTTAGGTCAAGGCCACTTGCTGTATGGGTTTGATTGCTAGGATCTTCTCCTCAACGTTGATTGTCCTCCTGGTGGCGGCTCTGAGCTTCTCGTTAACGTCTGGCAAATGGTCTCAATCCTCATCCGTTAGTGAGATTCCACATTTTTGTTTTAACCCTAATTTAACTCTTTCTCTCCGTAATTATTTCCCCACGTTCTGACAGACTAGTTCTTTTTCAAATTTGTACATCTACACTGATATGATATAACTTCAATAACATTTTTTTTTGGATAAAACACAAAATTAAATTTTATAAATTCAAAAACTAGTTGAATTTATTGAGTTCAAATCAACGATGATATCGTTAATTAGGAGATAAAGAGCTAAGGCAACAGCTAGTGCTAGATCTAGATGACCAGATGGTATTTACAAGCACACACACAGGGCCAGAATTAGGCCACTGCAACTTATGCGACCGCATTGGACTCCGCACGTTAACAGGCCCCGCGCTAATGGATCTCATTCACCAATCGTAAAAAAACATTATTTTAGTCACGCGAATCTATACATCTTCTATACAATTTATGTAATCCATAAAGGCTGTCACGTGATACGTATTTTTCATTGTTTTATCAATATTATGACGTGTCTAAATGTGTTCATTTACGGATGGTGAATGACGTCCATTCTAGGTGTAAATAATGAAATGAAACCATTGTAACTTATACATGGTTCCCGTGTCATCTTTATTTTCAAGAGCTCCTGGAAATCTGTTGAAATATAAGAAAAAAGTCTTGAAATTATTAATTATATTAAATATAGAAAAAATTGTCATTTTGGGGTATCATTTAATCTGGAAAACGTAATTTATACGCGGATAAAAAATGAAAGGCATTATACAATTTCCGTAACATTGGCATCTGGCATTTATTTTTTTTATACAAAATCTTAATTTTCACTTAGTATCCTTAACTGGGCCCCGCGCAATCCGTTTCGCATAGGGCCTCGCGATTGTTAGGGCCGGCCCTGCACACCCACACAGTATTTAGTTGTATGGGATGTGTGATCTTGGCTTGCTTGGTTACCTATGAAGGGGACTCGAAGTTTGACACCCAACTCGAGCAGAGTTGTTTTTACTGAGCGCCTAAAGGCAGCATCGAAGACCTCCTCTCAGATACCCCCTTACCCCCTCTGGTCCACAAATGAGATCGGACCAGATCGCTCTGAGCATGCTCTAAGCATGAAAGTTGCACTATATTGAAGCAACAAATTAAAACTATATCCATATCTGACCTGAAGTTTAAACAAGCAGCTACCAGTGGCAATAAATGACACCCATATATGATAATTTTGTATTTTTTTTTCTGGAGAATTTAAAGAGTTTTCAAGACATTTTAATAAATTCTGGAGATTTCCTGGATTTTTTCCTATATATTTTGCAATTTATAAATTATACATTGAATTAGCGCGGGGCCTATGAAACTGCGGCCGCATAGGCCTAAGACCGGCCCTGCCAAACATAACATTTTCTGATAACAAATAAAAAAGTTATTGAAGTTTAATCATAACAGCATAGTGAAATACAAATGAGCAAAACGAATAATACTTTCGGAACGAGAAAAATAATTACAGAGAGAAAGAGTTAATCTTTGTTTGTGAAGGAACATCCGAACTGTACCAGTCAAGTCAGACCAATCTATGATTCTATTTTAGAACATTTTATTTCAATATTTTACTTACAATAGTTCTTCCAAATTTTTATATTTGTAAATATTTTATCACTTTATTAACCAGTGCTAAAAAAGAGGTAAAATACAGCTCAAATAAAAGACTGAGCAAAAAAAAAAAAAAAAAAAAAGAAAAAGAGATCCTGTTAAAGACTGAATGTAAAAGAACAGAGCCTAGTTAAGACAGATTGAGTGTTGAATAAATGAGAATTAGACCAACTCACATTCCAATTACAAGAAAAAAAGAACGCCTATTATAAGCTATCTCGACCTGAAGCACGCATAGTTTTGTCGACTCAGAACAGGACAAAACAGAGTGAGACAAATGTTCCGGAAGCTTAAAGTCGGGTTTAGCGAAACCTGCACTTGTGGATCATCACCAGAGAATGCTGACCTTGTCCTTCGGGGCTGCATGCTGCATCAGAAGGCCCGAACAAATTCCTCATATAGAAATAAAACTGTAAGGAGAAATGCATGATCTGTAAAAAGGAAATAAATTTAAATTTGGCTATAAATGTCGAGGTCAGCCCTGGTGTACCAATAACTATATGTCTATTTAATTTAAAGCTGCTTAAAGTTTGTTGATAAAAATATAAACTTTCCTTATATTTTTAAGTAAATCTAATATAAATAAAGTCTATATTCTAGATCTATAAGTAGATCTAGAATATTCTAGATCTAGACTAGATCTTGTAGATTTCTAAATCAGATACGTGTATTAAATTTATCAATAAATAATTGCTTTATGGGATAATGCCCGCTGGTTTAATTAGTAGACTCGTACGTTCAAGAAACTGTGTCACAGACACCGTATTTAAATCAATTTTTGTATACTTATTATTTTTTTGAATATTTATGTTTATTTTGAAGAACAGTGCCGAGGTATTGTCGTTTAAAAGTGTATTTTAAATTTATTTTTTTGTATATGTTATTATATAGATTGGGAAGGTCTAATGGAGGTATTGTTATTTTAAAGTGTATTTTAAAATATTTTTGTGTACATATTATTACAGATTGGGAAGGTCTAATGGAGGTATTGTTATTTTAAAGTGTATTTTAAAATATTTTTGTGTGTATATTATTACAGATTGGGAAGGTCTACAAGACTGTTTATTTTATGTCCATCTGCCAAGGCTCAGATCCATGCAAGCTTCATGCCTTTAGTAACGGTTTGTTTTTGTTCTTTTCACAAAGATTTATTAACTCGCTCTGTCTGTCTGCCTGTTTGTCTGTCTGGTAAAAGTGTGTAAACGTTATATCTCAAAGGTCAATGCTCAGATCAAATTGAAACTTTTGTATACCTATTCATTGGCGTAGTAAAGACACGAATCAATACAAAACATTAACCAGTCAATTAATTACTTGCAATTAATTATTATGATACCAACAAGGGAGATAATCCTTCAGTATTTACAGATATGGCTAAATTAGTAGAGTTAAGTATCCTTTAATAATTGTTAACGCTATTTCTCCCACACGCATTCTCGATCAAGTTGATACTTTAAACACTTTTTTATTGTTCCTAACAAAACATGAATGAATAAAAAAAAAAACAACTAATTATTCAATCGATAATTGGTAATTAATTATTGCGTTTGATATCGAGTAAGGAAAATAACTTCTACATTACCAACATTGTTGTAAGGGAGGAGTTCTTCCTATTAAATAAGCTTTGTTTAAAAAAAAAGAAAACTGGAACAGACACAAAATAAAGCTCTGAGATTCATAATAAACTAATTTTGACATCTGACTAGAGTAATACCTTTAGTAAAATCACTAATTCGGAAAGCGTTTAGATTAGAAGATATAACGGAAAGTAAGCATTATACATCAAATCACTGAAGCATAATCTTCAAATACAAAAACCAAAATCTAACAAAATAATCAGAAAGTCACAAAGATAAATACACACACCTTATTTCATATGCTAGGACGAATTTGTTTAAATACTCCTTCTTTCCTAGTGCTGCTAAACAAAATTTATGTCCTTAGTCTGATTTAGTCAACATGCATGACTAGATTGACCTAGGAACATGGGTAAGACCTTATCACCTTTTTTAAAGTAACGCCTGTATAATAATCTATATATATATATTCCTCTAAGTCTGAGGTCAAACAAAAACATGCAACAACAAGCAAGCAACAACAAGTAAATAGGTCATTTCTATTTTTAGCTCCATTAATAATTTTTTTAACGTGAATTCACGCATTCGTTTTACTTATTTTATAATGCGAAAAATTAGAACCATATTTAAAACTCGAATTATTTATGTATTTAATAGTCAAAGAGAAAGTTTTCTACAGCGCAAATGCACCATAATTTTTTAGAAAAAAATCCATTGACTTGCAAAAGACCTTTAATACGAATATTTGTGAACAATTGTGGTGGAAAAATAAATCATTAGCAAGGTTATAGAGACAAGTGGAGTTTTGTTCTTCGACTTTTTAAAAATTATATTTTATCTTTTCAGTCTGTAGTGAGCTATTGTGTTTGTAATTGAAGATTGTGTTCAACCATATGCCAAAGACTTATTTCCCTTACAGCTTGATGGTTAACAGCGTTATAAATGACTATATTTTGTTAAAAATGTGTTTGATTTCTTTTAAAGCAATAGCTTAACAGACAAATAATTATAGGGATGTTAAATCGACAGGATGGCGCGGGGAATCTGTTGTAAGTAATAAAATGGCTTAATTTAATAATTTTACACTTTAAATTAGAGCGGGTCCTATAAAATTGCGTGTCCTATGAAATGCGGGCCCCACTGCGGTCGCTGGCCCTGGTAAATAGCGGCGTATGCTATGCCGCCGGTCGTCAAGAGGCCGCGGGAAATTTGTTATATGTTATAAAATGGTTCAATTTAATAATTTATACACCTAAAATGTAGCACGGGTCCAAAGAAAGTGCGGGACCCACTGTGGTCGCATATGTTGCAGTGCCTAAGGCCTGCCCTGGAAAATAGCGGCGTATGCTATGCCGCAGGTCGACTAGTATAATATAATATAATATAATATAATATAATCTATATATATATTCCTCTAAGTAAGAGGTCAAACACACAAAAGTTCAAACACACAACATGCCAGCGGCAAGTAAATAGGGAAGATCCCATTGCGTACGCACGCGGTGTGAATGCACCCAATCCGCACTATTTCATACACAAAATAGCATAGACACATAGACATATATAAATATAGACTGTAAAAAGGAAGTAACTTCATGTAACTTGAAAACATGTATGTCTATTGAATTCTGATTTCCGAATTATGAAATATTTAAAAATTGCATGATCTTCAGTCTTAGAGATTAAACAAAATTTATAGACATAAAATAAAATACACACAATTGCAATTCACACATTTTCATTTCATAAAACTCTCTTATTGGCCAGTCTATATTTATTTATGTCTATGCATAGACATAAATAAATATAGACTGGAAAAAGGAAGTAACTTCGTGTAACTCTTGAAACTAGAACGACAATACACAGATAGATACTACTCTCAGGTTTGACTTTAGCGCGGGAAATCTGTTATATCATGTTATAAAATGGTTCAATTTAATAATTTATACACCTAAAAATTAGCACGGGTCCAAAGAAAGTTCGGGACCCTCTGAGGTCGCATATGTTGTATTTTTTTATTCATGAATTCACTTATAACAAGTAAATGGGAAGATCCCATGGCTCGATTATAGAACTTCTCTTCGCAGATAGTCCATTTAATCAAATTAACATTCAAATTTGTTTTTCTAAAGCATTGTTACATGAGTGCAGCTATATTCTTAAAATTGCGTAAATTAAGGTCAATTAGCCATCTTCATAGTATTTTTCATTCATGAATTCACGCATTCACTTTACTTATATCAAGCAATTGGGAAGATCCCATGGCGCAGCATGTTGTGAATGGGAAATAATATATCCAAATCCGCACTATTTTCATTCACAAAATAGCATAGCATTTTTTTTTTTACTTTAAAAAGATTTTAATAATGTCCGGAAATTTCCAGGACTTTTTCGACCGGCGGCATAGTCACAATTTAATACCATTTCAGGAGATTTCCAGGGGGCTCCTGGTAAATCAAGAGGCCGCGGGAAATCTGTTATGCTTTATAAAATGGTTTAATTTAATAATTTATACACCTAAAAATTAGCACGGGTCCAAAGAAAGTTCGGGACCCACTGTGGTCGCATATGTTGCAGTGCCTAAGACCTGCCCTGGAAAATAGCGGCGTATGCTATGCCGCCGGTCGACTAGTATAATATAATATAATATAATATAATATAATATAATATAATATAATATAATATAATATAATATAA
>JADKLZ010071522.1:9669543-9681969 GCA_021533235.1 Biomphalaria straminea | reverse complement strand
TCCGTTGCAGGGGCGTCATTACCCTCGCTGGGGAACGGTGTGACGGATGGGACATGGTTAAAGCGTCTTTCTTCTATAATCACCCAGTGCGAGTACATGCCCTAGAGTCTAGAGCATACAGTGGCAACGCACTCTACGTGGTTCAGATCTGACTTTGAATCACATTGCCTCTCTAAAGCGAAAGAGGAAACCTTGTCTCATGATTTCAGTTACGACATATCTGGGATGTCAAATGCCTCCGACTTAACGGGCATTGCGCACAACGGCATGTTTGCTATGTCCGGGGAATTTCCAAAGATAACATTTGAGTCTTCAAGCTTTCTCTAATATGAAGCTAGATCGTGCTGTGGCGAGATAACAAGGTATCACGTGGTCATCAAGCAAACGTGGCTTTAGGTGTACTTTAAGGATTTGAGACTTCCAACTTCCAAGAACTTAATTCATGGTAACAGGTTATCACCCTCATTAGCTCGATACAGATCGATCACAGAAAACACCAAGCAAAATAAAAAAAAAAAACAACTTAAAAAACAAAACTAAAATGTATACAAGAAAACGAATCGCACAGTCATTTTGCATATATATATCTCAATACTGCAAGGCTTATCTTCCTTTTTTTTTATATAAAACAAAAAAAAATTACCACTTGTTTAGTAATTAATTTGTTCATTTATTAAATCAATTCGTATATTACCTTGGACAATGTGTAACTATGACAAGTATCAACTTGATCTGAGAAAAGAAAGTTGGAGAGATAACGTGTACAATATTTTATCAGACGGACGAGAATGAGTTGTCATACGCTTTGTAAACAAAAGAAGAAACCAGAGCTTCTTGTACACATAGCAATTAAATCAATCCAACTTTCTGATGTAAACTTCAGATTTGATGCTTTGAGTGTGGTATAGCGTATATTTCGTTTGCTACCGCTGTAATCATGTATCGTTACTTGTGATGCTTAATTTGTTAGACACATGTTCTGAATGAGAATAAAGATATACAATTACTATTATAAAATAGAAGAGACTTAGCTGATGTTCACTTTGTATCTCTCTATGTGAAATGAGTTTTATTGTCATTTCTTCTTTTAGCAAGAATAACTACCAGTGAGCCATTCGAGATTTACGGTCTCATGGTCTTACTCCAATGAATAGGCTACAAACACTAAGAGAAAATGTTGATTAATGAAAAAATATTCTAAGATGCCATTACCATAACATTACACATATTTCTAACACCTATTAACACCGGTAGGAAGCGTGGTCGAGAGGCTAAATACATCAGAGCTTGGCTTGCTTGGCTACCTAGAAGGGGGCTCGAGGTTCGACACCCGACTCGGGCAGAGTTGTGTTTACTGAGCACCCAAAGGCAGCACGGGAAACCAACTCCTAGATACCCCCTCCCCCCCACTGGTCCACAAATGAGATTGGATCAAAGCGCTCTGAGCATGCTGTAAGCATGAAAGTAGCGCTATATAAAAGCTATAATAATAATTAACTGAACTCATCAACCCGCCGGATTACATATATCCTTACATTTCAGAATGGCGAACACTGTGTTTTGCATTCATGCTGATCTCAACTGGGATTGTCCTAATCGTCATTTTGCTAAATTTCATGGCGCTGTGCTTTGATTCTTTTAGATGCTTCGAACTTTTCGGTCTAGGCTACGCTGTGTCAGGTAAGTTCTGGAAATCTCTTTAATTTTTTGTTTTGTTTCATGTCTCTGGTTGTGCAGTCAGGACCTGAGTTAATCTTAAAGCTTTGATTTTGTTTCATTTGTTTGTTGGGAAAGTTTGATTTGGTTGTATGAAAATTATCTGTTTAGTGCAATGCTGTAACATTTATATGCAGTGTAAATACACTGAATATTTCACTTCAGTGAAACTCCATTACATTTCTCTCGAGCGTATAGCCATTGAATTTATCCCTTGAGATGTTGAGTTTACTGTCATTTTGATGTTATCGAGTGTAAAGCGGCCATTCAATCTCATTCAAGTGAAAGGCCATTGAATTTATCAATTCAGTGTCAGTTTATAAAGTTACATTCGAGTAAAATGCTACTAAATTTATCACTCGAGTAATTTATCCCCTGATCAGTTAAAAATTGAACTTATCCTTTGTGTTTAAGCTCATAATATTTATCTATTGAGTATAAGGCCATTGATTCTATTTCTTGAGTGTAAAGCCACTTAATTTATCTTTTACCATATGTCTATTACATTCAACTCTCGACTGATATGCCAATTAGCCTATCTCTGGCATGTAAAGCGATTAAACTTATTATTTGAGAAAAAAAATTCATGGTTTTGTGCTACCCACTTATTAATTTTGTGGAATCGGGTTGATAAAATGCTATACATATAAATAAAATAAATAAATTATAGCTTGGATATATAGCTCCTCCTTCGTGTACGAAGATGAGCACATTTCTCATTTCCTATGCACTCGAAGATGGCTGTAAAGTCCAATCCTCGCTTTGAAAAGCCGGCCGCATATGTGGCATGGGTGAGTTTTGTCAGTTGCAGATAGGCCTGCTTTTTCTCTCTGCTTTCTGTTGGTTCGGCGCTCTATCGCACTGGCCACTCTAGTTGCTTCAAATCTTGAGACTCCGAGGCTCACAGCTTCTCGCCATGCGGAGCGATCTAGAGCTAGTGCTTCCCAGCCATGAATGTCGATACCGCATTCCTTGAGGGAACTCTTGGATATAGCGCTATGTTCATGCTTATTGCATGTCCAGAGTACTATGGTCCAATCTTATGTGTGGACCAGAGGGGGAGAAGGTTGTCCGTGCTGCCTTTAGGCTCTCGATAAACACAACTCTGATCGAGTCGGGGTAGCCAAGCCAAGCCTAATTCGTGTACTTAGACTCTCCAGCACGCATCCCACAATATATATTCGAATCTCGTAAGTTTTATTTTCCGCCTCATCAATAATCAGGAGAAAAAAATTAATAACAAACTTTGAACTAACAATGCTAAAATTTTTTTTTGTTCTTGGGTCTCGTTTTTTGAAGTCTGGTTGTTTTTAAAGTTTTTTTTTTTTAAATCATTTTTTTAGGTTTATTAGGCGCGAGTGTCCTGATCCTATTTCCAACCAAAGTCTCTCCACCCAATGAATTGACACAGTGAGTTTACTTTAATTATCCTTTTCGTTTACTGTTTACACTCTCTCAGTGGCGTGCTGCGCTGCTTAATAAGGAATGAGTATTAGCACTACTGAATATTGATTGCGTGTTAGCCAGGGCCGGCCTTTACAAGTGCGGGGCCCTACGCGAAACGGATTTCGTGAGGTCCAGTCTGGGTAAGGATAAGGATAATGAAAACAAAATTTAGATTTTGTATTAGAAAATTATCTTTATACCTTATTTATTCTTTACTAAGTACAAATTCATGAACAATTTTTACAAGGACTTGCATGTAATCGAATTCAAACAGAATATCACCATAGTTCTGTTTCCTACATATATCACGCTCAATAGCGAGATTTGCCGAATTGTTCAATCTATCTTGGTGAATTGTTGACCTCAAGTAATTCTTGATATATCTGAGACGCGAGAAGCTTCTTTCACCAGATGTCACATTGTTGAAAATACTCCGCAACAAAGTAGTTTGGGTAAGCAGTGAATCTTTCATTAGTGGACAGATAAGCTACACATTCTACAGTGGTTTTAGTGGAGTTTGGTAGAATATAGCCTGAAGATGACAGTTATGTCTATTTTTTTCAAGAGACTTTAATGGGTTTTCAGATTTTTAATTATTTTAGGTGGTTTCAAGGAGCTCCAGGAAAACAAGGGAGCTCGGAAAATTCCGTTATATGTTATAATGGTTTAATTTAATAATTTACACTTAGAATTAGAGCGAGGCCTATAAAAGTGCGGGGCCTGCTGCGGCGGCATAGGCTGCAGTGGTTTAAGGCCAGCCCTGGTATTAAAGAAAAAAATAAAGTTCCCCTTTTGGTCAATAGGGCAGATGGTGTAAAGATCATTTCTTTCTGTGGCCTACGGTTATGTGGCCTGTACAACGACCAACCGCCTTTTACTTTTCCCCAACTATTTTCATGTACCCATTAGAGCTGGGTGGACTCAGAGGCGCCCGAAGATCCCAAACTTAAAAATCCCAGTCTTCACCAGGATTCGAACCCAGACCCAAGTTCGGAAGCCAAACGCTTTACCTCCTGGCCCTGATATTAGCACTATTGAATATTGCATGCGTATTTCATATGACGAAGTCCGTTGTTCAAGCATCAAGAGGTATACATCACAAGAATGGACTGTAGAAGATTCAAAGAAAAAGTTTAGCTTCAATTACGGATGGAGTCTAGAGAAATAGTAGAGATATAATAAGTACAATGAAGTATCTTGGTCAGTAAATGGCTGTAAATGCGTCTTTTCACATTTGATGTATACCGTTGCCAATTTCGTTGGGAAAAAAATTCAATCTCGTTGGCTGCAATAAGTAAACCCTGGTTTGACCTTAATAATTTTTGTTTCTAATTATAGAAAGAAATAAGCTTAAATTTGGTTAGAGAACTAGAAAATATTTTTTCTTGAACGGACTAAACGTCTTCGGGTATTTTCGCATTCATTGAAGGTCTTTGTAAATTAATGTTGAGGACAATTTCTAAGTCTAGATATAATTTTTCCATCGTTGAAAGTAAAAAAAAAAAGTAAAGTTCCCCTTTCAGACCTTATGGCCTATAGTGCAGATGATGTAAAGGTCATCTGATTCTGTGGCCTACGGTTACGAGGGTGTCATATGGCCAGCACAACGACCAACCGCCTTTACTTTTACACAACTAATGTCTGGTTCCCATTAGAGCTGGGTGGACTCAGAGGCGCCCAAGGATCCTGAAATATAAATCCCAGTTTTCACCATGATTCGTACCCGGGACCCATGATTCAGAAGCCAAGCGCTTTACCGCTCAGCCACCGCGCCTCAGACTTCCATCTTTGGGATATAATAAAGTTTTGTAGATTTATACATTCGCTTAAATAGGATTTTTTTCGGGAGTGGGGAGCTAATGAGTTGAAATGGGTTAAAATTAGTTTTATTTTTAAAAAATCTAACATTAATTACAGAAAAACAATCGCTCTATAAGTTGTATAGAGGAGGTATTGTGTTTTATTTTTAAATTATTTTTTATGTTTTTCTTCTTACAGGATTACCTCCGGCTATTACTTTATATTAACAAGTGTCATAAACATGTTCGCATTATCTGCAATAACCTATAATATAGACCCGTACAACTACCCGGGCTTTTAAAAAATTCTTTACGCCTGCAGAGACCTTCATCCACACATTGAACGCATGTATGTTTTCTAGATATGTTTAAATCTCCAATGTTTGAATCATATACTTTGAACGAATCAGTGTGTGTTCCATAGTTCTGGATTTGTTTAACCTTGCGAGTTCAAGCACAATAACCTGTAACACGCTAAAGAGTGATTGCAAAGCTTTAGGAATATACACATCACAAAACGTGATTGACAAGATGGATTTAATGTTTACTATTTAAACTTAAAACAAATTAACTCTTTCTCTCCGTAATTATTTTTCCTTTCCGGCGGAATTATTCATTTAACTCATTTGTGTTTCACTAGCTTTTTTTTGTATATAATCAGGAAATTTTATACTAGATACAATTATATTATTATTATAGCTTTTATATAGCGCTACTTTCATGCTTATAGCATGCTCAGAGCTCTTTGGTCCAATCTCATTTGTGGACCGGTGTGGGGGGAGGGTTATCTAGGAATTGGTTTCCCGTGCTGCCTTTGGGCGCTCAGTAAACACAACTCTGCCCGAGTCGGGTGTCGAACCTCGAGCCCCCTTCTAGGTAGCCAAGCAAGCCAAGCTCAAGCCGCACTTAGCCTCTCGACCACGCTTCCCACGCTTCATTCTTATATAATGCATGCTCTTTATATAACAAAAATTAAAGTTTATAAGATCAAAAAGGAATCTAATTCAATTGGTCAAATCAATGTTGGTATCACCAGTTAGGAGAGAAGGAGTTAAATTGAACGCTTACTGTACTTCCAGGTTATTAGCTTCAATGTGTACTCAATTTAACTCTTTCTCTCCTAAATAATGATACCAACGTTGATTTGACCCATTGAATTAGATTCATTTTTTGTTGATTTGACTTGATTAAATAAAATCAAAGTTTAATCAATGTTTAATTTCATAAACAGTTTTGTGTTATATAAAAAGAGCATGCATTCCCCTTTAATTCTATACCAAATAATACACTTTCTGATACGAAATGACAACTCTATCGATGCTTGAACATAACAGGGGAGTGAAATAGTAATGAGTTAAATGAAGAATTCCATTGAAACATTGAGAAATAATTACGGAGAGAAAGAGTTAATGGTTAGTGCTCCATGTGGTTAGTTTATTTTGGAAGTCTTACGAGGGTTCCACAGGGCTTTACAATACTTAGTGATATTATTTTCTTCTGGTACTGACTGCACTTTATCAAATGTGTACTTCTTATGTCGTAATTCTATAACAATCATGGAATTGTTTTCTGTCATGATGAAATATAACAATGTATTGTTGTCAAGTTGAAAATAAAATGCATAACAGTACAGACAGTTTTTTTCTTGTACTTTTTACAAAGTTTGTCTGTCTGTCTGTCTGGTAAAAAAGTTTGAACATGTATATCACCTGTTACCATACTCTGATCACGTTGAAAGTTTGCACCATTATTCATTGTACCTGACAACATTTGAATTAATTTAAAAAGAATTACCAGTCAGTTTGTTAGTTATTGGTGATTAATTGATTTTTTTGATATCGAAATAAATGTAAATTCTACTAATTGAGAGATGAAGATATGGATTTAATTTTCTTATGACGTTTTGTCATTTTTTTCTCGCTCTTAATTTACTCATGATGGAAGTATTCAATGTTTTTTCAATTATAGATTGGGTCCTACATTATCTCATTTACTATACGTAGACAATGATATTTTGTATTCCTGTTGGTTACACCGTCTACCCATGCAAATAAATTGTGCGCTATTTTTTACAATACCTCTCGATGCCCCCTGCGTAGAAGAAGATAAAACCGTGCCTTATATTCTGACTGCCCCAGACTTGCTGATCTCCGTCTCGACAGGTCTGGGAAACCAAAAATTCTCGACCTGTATGGAGACATGTATGCACTACGCAAGACAGCAGAGTTTATGTCCAGGGCTTTTGCAAGAGAGGACTTAAGTCTCTCAAGCTCCCACTCAGATGGAGTTTGATGATGATGATTCTAGTCATACTTTCTATGTGGAACCTTGGCAAGGTTGGGGTGGACGCTCATAAAATCTAAATTGTGCTACGTTTGTGTACTCTGAAAAATGTACACATATGTATCCTTCTTTCTTAAAACACACTAATCTTCTTATATTTATGCATTTGTAAAAGATAATTTGTTTTTGTTTTTATTTAAAAAAATGCTTGAATTATTTATAACAAAATAGTTCGAAATGATAAATAGTAGCCGTTGCCACCAGAACTTTTAATGATGCATCTTTTCTAGTTATGTCAAACTAAATGTGACAAATGAATGACAGTACGGGCCACACAGAACTGATTGCTGCTTTTCTCCTTTCGAGAGTCGCTAAAAAACAGGTTTGAACTCTTCGCATAGATAGAAAATAAAAGATATACTATTCTTGCACGAAGAAAGTAGAGCTTTACATAATTTAGATAGTAGAAATCAAATATCTTTGTCTGCATTGCCTGTTGTAAAAGATGCTCCAGGAAGAGTCTACTTATATCCAAGAATCAAAGATTTACATATCTCGGCAGTAAATAAAAAAAGAAGAAAGTAATCATAATAAATTGCGAATGGCCAAGGCCATTGCATCTAGTTTCATCATTGTTGTGGTTCCTTCAGCAGATCTTGTCATGTTCTCTTTACAAGGCTATCATCTAGACGTTAAAGTTTCCTATGTTGTTGTTTTTTTTTCTATTTAACCCAAAGTTAAATATTTAAATCAAGGTGGTTTGCACTGTGGGAGGCTGAACTGAGATAGCATATACAGATAAATTGTCATCATCAAAATTCTAATCATTTGGTGCTATGGTGTGTGTATATATTTCTATGGTGACAGTGCTGGAAAAGGTCCCAAAAAGCTCGTTGAGTCTGGGGGTGCTTGAGGCGCCCTATCCGCACTTCCCCGTGGTGAAGGCTGTCCAGGCCCGAGCAAGGTATTATAGCACAAAGCAGGACAGGCCATTTTCCTGTTGGCTCATATTTCTCACGGCTATGGCCAAAATTCGATTCACAGTGAAGAAGAGGAAACCGCGCCTTATATTCCTTTGGACTGTCACAGACTTGCTAATCTCCGTCTCGACAGGTCTGGGAAACCAAAGATTCTCGACCTGTATGGTGACATGTATGCTTTACGCAAGACAACAGAGTCTTTGTCCAGGGCTTTTGTTAGAGCCTCTCAAGCCCCCACTTAAATGGAGTTTGATGATGATGGCGACAGTGAGATGACGTGAATAATTGGTTGCTGGCTATGCAGTGTCAACGATGCAAGATAAGCGACCAATAGACTCTAGGATGCTAGAGTGTAAAAAAAAAGTGAATTGTCCCCTTCTGACTTTCTGATCTATGGGGCAGACGATGTTAAAATCATCTGTTTCTGTGGCCAACGGTTAACGAGCAGGGTGTTATGTGGCCAGCACAACGACGAACCGCCTTTACTTTCCCCAACTAAAGTCATGTACGATTAGAGTTGGGTGGACTCAGGGGCGCCCTAATAATCCCGAAATTAAAAATCCCGCTGGTATTCGAACCCAGGACCTCGGGTTCGGAAGCCAAGAGCTTAACCAGTCGATCACCATGCCAGAGTGTATAGACGTAGAATTCTTTTTTTAAATTTCTTCTGACACCAGTATCTTGACTTTTAACACCGGATTGCTGGTAGACAACTGAACCGCTGTAGGCGTTAAATATTTTAAAAGTTTGTTACTTTCATAAAATTATCAACAAATTTAACTTACAATGAAAAAAAGACTTTCATTTTAATCAATCAAAAAAAAAAAGTTAAAATAAATATAGACAAACAAAGTTTATATTAAGTGTAGTTTCAGTAATTCATTTGTATCATTCATGTGATTAAATTTATAATAAATCTAGAGTATTCTAGACTATAAATAATTTATCTCTTCGTTGTTTAAAATATTTTTACCAAGTGTTTTTGTTTAGCTTAATTTCTCAGTACGCTATGATGATAGTATGATCAAATCACTTGTCTAGACTACTTGGAAAGGGATGGAAGGGGGGAGAAATATAGTGATATTTGGGTCATGTATTACCAATAGAAATTGAGTGACCTGGATTGAACTCAAGAGTTAAGACATCATCAGCCTCCACTAGCCATAGTTATAGTTATTGATATTTTTTTTTCTACAAGCAATAAAGCAAAACAACGTATACCCTCTTATCAGTCAAGAAAACAACATTCTTTCCCTTGCTCTAGATTCGCAAAATAAAACAAAATAATAACAAAAATTAATCGACTAACTGGTTATTTTTGTTATTGATTCTTGTGTTGGTATGTCAAAGAAACATTTGTGCGACATTTTAGCTTGATTAATTTGGCTGTGGGTGAGACAACGTAACTTTTACCAGGGGCGTAGCTAGGGGTTCAAGGGCCCGGGGGGACCGACCTCTTTTGGGGCCCCTTGCATTTTCACATTATTAAGACTCTTATAATGATTAAATATATTGTTTATTAGCTAAGTAATGCCCTAGTGAAAAATCTCAATTCATATCGCTTCACTTCGTGTATTCTGTGCAGCAAAGACATCTATAACATCATCTACATCTATACTTTATAGTATTTATGACTTCACTGACATTAATTTTAAAGCCACGATAAGCCTTTCTTGCGTCATTTTGCTCTTGTGATAGTTTTTGATGAACTTGAGCTTTGAGAATGACGCAATGGAAGTGGCCTGAGTTAGCGGTATTCGGAGGAGGTTGCAAGGTTTGAGCACACGTAATTACCATATGAAGCCGGTTTCCGCAATATGTCTATTGTGGATTGTATTACTGGTTTGTTGATGAAAACTGCTCGTACATCAATGACATCATTAACAAGCGTTTTGCCATTTATTTCATCATACAAACAGGAAAAAGTAACACAGTTTGTCATAAGCGTGTCATCATCCAACAGGTGTCTTGGTTCAAGAAGAAACCCAAAGGTATCCATTGTTTTCCAGCCTTTGCAATCTTTCCTTCATCCCCATATGTAATCTGTCCAGCACTTCTGTCGCAAAACTTTTGAATTGCAGTTCTATTGACAGTCCTACATTAGAACTCAACTTCCTATAAAGTCTTTTCTTTCTTCTGGTTGGTTTGATTACTGGGAATCTATAGTATTCACAACCTTCTTTTGCGTCTTCGTTGGATTGGGTGATCAGCTTCGTCCGTTTCTCATCGTTTTGCAGAAAGCATGAATGGGTTTCTATATATTTATTGTTTATGTTTTGTGCGATAGCAAAAGGATTCATTGCACTACAGAAAAGGAAGAATCTATATATTGCTATGCTCGAGTATAGAAATACTCCGATTAGAATCACAACTGCTGATGAGTAGAAGACTCAGGGACATTATTCCAACTGATCCCAAACTATTGAAACCATCGCTAACCGAAAATGCAGACACAGTACTCAACGAACGACAGATAAAAAGCAAAGTGAAATACGATGCAAAAGCAAGACTACCTAAACATTACTCTGTCGGAGAGAAAGCGAGAGTTCGTCTAGGACAAACATGTCAGAAAGCATAAAAAAAAAACATTACTCACCCAGATCTTACATCATAAACAAACGATGGGAAAACAAACAGAAGAAATCAACGCTTTTTGAACAAGAGTTTCGATGAAGATATGTCTGGGTACTATAATACCGACGAAGGCAACGAACAGTAAACTGTTAGAACAAACGAAACAGAGAGTTATAGACCAGCGTCTAGAGAACATTTTTTGCCAATCAAGACAACTAGAAGTAGTCGAATTATTAAAGTTTCTAGTAGATATCAGTCTTAAGAACTTTAATAGGAAGGATGTGATAATAACTTCAAAAGGATGGATATCTGGGGGTTAATTTGGAAAAAAAAGTTTGAACAATTCATGTACAGTTCCAAAAAAAGGTGACAATTGTTTGATCTGTCTCAGCAGAATGAAAAGCTGCCAGGTTGAGAAAGTGATTATCACAGTTAAGAAATATTGCCTTTGGATTTATGCCTAACAGACGTATCCGCAGGCCAGACAGACGGTCACTCATTGTGGCTGCGTTATCATAGGTTTAACCAATGCGTCACGCTGTTTTGTAGCCCTACCCTGGTCAACCCGAATAATGGACAATTCTAGCATTATTAGGAATAACTATTGGATCTGTTATACTGGAATTCGATGTATATCATACAGTCTTAGTCCTGGCTAGTAGCGGCCTTAGAGGGTGGCAAGTGGGGCAGCCACCCCAGGCGCGGGGCCTGGGGTGGCTGCCCCACTTGCCGGGGGCCCGCGATCGGAGATTTTATTGTCTTAAACTTGATCACCACACATTTTTCTAATAAAATCCGATTGGATGTCGATGTTAATATACGAAATAAATTATTTGGATTAGTTGCTTAATGTGTTTTTTGTCCCAATAGGCGATGGCCATGGGAGTAATTTTAAAACTTTTTTTAAGTTGAAAGAAATTTGTTTATGCAGAACAATTACAATACAGTATATTTAGGATTTAGCGCGGTCAATAGTAAGGCAACAATGGCTACGCAATGTTCTATGTTTTGTAACAAAAATAAGGAAGGCCCACAGCGTTAGGGGGACATACTATTTTGTTATTGTTACAGCGTTAGAGACGGATAAGCAGGTTAGCGTGATATGGTACGGTATATATAGTTTATCCTTACGGGGCCCCGCACATGACACACGCACAGGGCCCCGCGCACTGCTAAGGACGCCCCTGTTCGTGGCAACAAAGAGAGTAATATTCTTAGTTTTTGCTGCAAGTGCGTTTGATCTCTTTTGAAAGTAAAATAAATCGGCAACCAATCTATTAAAGATTTGCATTTTAAAATGTAAAACTAACTTTAACTTTTCTCTTTCGGAAAAAATATTTTAAAACGTACTGGTACTTGACACTATTTGTCAATCAAATATATTAATTTATGTATTAACAAACAAATTTCGGACACCCGTTTGGGTGTCCCCCCTAAGTGGGGGCCCGGGGGGATTCTGAAAAGCTCCCCCCCCCCCCACGCTACGCCACTGTGTGTCAGACAAGGCAGTGCGGCCTAAGAAAGCGTGACAGTAAGGTCTGTGCGGTTGAAAGTGAGTCTTTGAAAAGATAGCTGTACGAATCAAGGAGTAGAAAGTCTTGTGTGTGTTTAGAAGGCTGTTCTGTTGT
>JADKLZ010071522.1:9658586-9669533 GCA_021533235.1 Biomphalaria straminea | reverse complement strand
AGTCAAGGAGTAGAAAGTCTTGTGTGTGTTTAGAAGGCTGTTCTGTTTAGTATAACAAAGCATTTCAAATTAGTGTTGCTATTTTTTTGTCGTTTTGACTATTGACGTATTTGTGATTAAACTAC
Source organism: Biomphalaria straminea (assembly GCA_021533235.1). Taxonomy (NCBI): domain Eukaryota; kingdom Metazoa; phylum Mollusca; class Gastropoda; family Planorbidae; genus Biomphalaria; species Biomphalaria straminea. The sequence continues at coordinate 9,669,408 of JADKLZ010071522.1, read as the reverse complement.
CACATTATTATCTGGAGCTCTTGTTATCAAGCTCTTGTATTAGGTGTGTTGTTGTTAAGTAGTGTTTACAGAATCATCATCATCATCATCATCATCAAACTCCATTTGAGTGAGGGCTTGAGAGGCTTAAATCCTCTCTTGCAAAAGCCCTGGACAGAAACCCTGCTGTCTTGCGTAGTGCGTAGTCGTCACCATACAGGTCGAGAAATTTTGGTTTCCCAGACCTGTCGAGACGGAGATCAGCAAGTCTGGGGCAGTCGAACAGAATATGAGACACGGTTTCCTCTTCTTCCCCGCAGCGGGGGCACCGTGAGTCAAAATTGTTGTGTTGTTGTTAAGTAGTGTTTACAGAATACCTGGGAGTGAATATCGTAACAATATGTAACACACACAAATACTTTCACCTAAAAAAAATTGTAGAAAGATGTAACGAACGCGCCAAATGGAGATCATAGCTTTCGTAAAACTAAAGTACATGTCACATAATCACATGAATGTATTTGTAGCTTTATGACATTAAGTAGCATTTTTTTTTTTTTAAATATACAGTTTGTCTCTCTGAGCCGCGCTCTTTGTCGCCGCTAAAGCTACGTAGGGTAATTCTTGTCCGACTTGCAGAAATAAAAGAGTTGTCTTTCCCTGCTTTTTTTATTCGTGGGTTTGAAAGTTGGCGTACGTGCGAGATGTCCTTCATGGTTCTTCGACGCAGACAAATATAGATTATTTGAAATTAATTATTTTAGAAAGAAAAGCAGACATAAAGACAAAACATAGCAACAACACTATAATTATCTAAAAAGAAAAACAAATGTTTTAAAAACACAAGAACTTCAGTGTTTAACTCTATTGTTTTTTTGTCTTCTCTAAGATCTTTCGTAATTGAAAGGGATAATTGTGTAGCTTCATTATTTATGTGGATGTGGCTAAACTAGAGAAGATGGAAACCACAATAGCTATTATAATTCACTTGCGTTGTATCAATAGTCGGTAACTTACAGATTCTATTCAGGAAAAAGCTAACTGAACTAAAGCTACTAACATTGTTCATTGTCAATGAGATGTACATTGACTTCTAAAAGGGGCGTGTGGTTAACTCTTTCTCTCCGTAATTATTTACCACATTCTGGTGGAATCAACGTTGGTATCGTCAGTTAGGAGAGAAAGAGTTAAGTAGTAAGGCGCTTGACATTCTGAAACGAAGTATCTAGGCTTCAAAGCAAAAGGCCTTTAGTCGTTGTGTTGGCCACATTGCATCCTCGTAAGCCGTCAGTCATAGACCAGTACACATTTGCTTTGTATACACAAATTCTGAGAGTATAGATGTTTTTACTACTAAAGAAAACCCGAGTCATATTGTTACGAATCTCACTATCCAGACTCTCTGCAAACTGTAACATACACCACCAACTTAAAGAACTTGACAACTCCGGGCTCCGAAGTAACGTAATAATTTAATAGTTGAATAAATAACAATCAATACTGTACGCTTGGCAGCTTGTAACAGACTGTACAAATATCTCTCCGATAGCACCGTATCGCCGTATCAACTCTTGCACTGGTCTCTCCGTCTCGTTCCGGGCTTGCACTTGGTTCAACAGTTCAGGACTGACTTCACACACTTGGGCTCGATGTGTCGGACTCGATCCTAGATCAAGATCAAGACGCCAGCCGTCTCAACTGTACTTGACAGTACTCCGCACTGAACCGTCGTAATGCTCCGTACAGAACCACACCGCTGAACTGTGCTGTAGTCGACCGTGCTCTGAACCCCTTTTTCCGGACCGTCTTGACTGCGACACCTCTGCTCTTTATATAGGGTTACTGCTAATCTTCTCGAACCGGAAAGAACGCCCCTCGACGTTTCTAGGTGGTCAGATGACTATAATTCTCGTGACGCTACGGAGATCTGTTCACGACGCTGATCCTTCGCGAACCGACTCGTCTCGGCTGACCGTCGTAACTCGTCACGCTTGTCCGCTCGTCTGGCCTGGGGCGATTTGTGTCGGCTGACTACATATACCACTAGCCACATATGTGCAACCACCAGGTTTATAACAATATTTAAAAAATTCTAAGCTTAGTGATTATAATTAGTAAAAACTAAATTGTACATTTTTTTGTCATTTTAATTATTTCACTTATAAACACATTAAGCCAAAGTGCAAAAATAATATGAATAGAATTAAAAGTTTTTATTTTAACAAATAATAATTTTGAAGATATACTTATTACTTTCACTGTAGATAGGGTAGTGAAGTAAAACACACAATATAATTTAAAGGGGCTCCTGAAAGAGATAATATGCAAGTCGCAACTAGGTTTGCGTAGTTGCGTATTTAAGTGAAACACTGCACCCAGCCTAATCTTCGGAATCGAAGGCATTGTCAATATTATCATTATAAAAAAATATGTTAAATAATTTGTAGTGATTACACACAAAAATTAATCTCATTGTCATGACTTTTTTTCATATACTAAGAATATTCTCCTTTTAAATTGTTCAATATTAGGGCCAACTATTTTTAGGTTTAATTGCAAATTTATTTATATTGTTAATATAAACATAATTATTCCCGAATGCACTACAAATGAAATTAAGCTTATGGGAACCTTGTGCCTCCTGCAGTCTGACAATATTAGAAATTTCAAGTTTTAAATTAGCAAAAGCAAGGCGATGGTTTCATCTATTCATTAAGTTAATAAATCTAGGTTAAACCGTGTATGTTGATGGAAAAGCTAAAACATAATTCCATTTTCGACCAAAGTTTTGGAAATTTACTAAAACATTCAAATGTAGCCACATCTATGTTGTGCCTGCTTTTGTTAACATTCTTTTTATGTGAAAACATAATTGTGTAAATCTATTTTTGAGTTTGAGTTTTGAGGCCTACCTGCAACTCAATTTCAACATCGGTAACAGATGTTTAATGACTGTCATTTATATTAATTGTTTTTATTTATTTAGCCTATTTACATCCTAGAAGCGAATCGTAATTTCTTCATAGAGCATTGTTATGCGATATTGCAGATATTGGTGTCTTTAGGCAGTACCGGTAATTCATTTTTTAACAAACAAGTTACGTGAGATTGTAAAACTCTTTAAAATAGATTTATATAAGGCTAATTGTCTAAAGCAGTGTTCTTCAACGGGGGCGATATCGCCCCCTTGGGGGCGTTTTCGAGATTTTGGGGGGCGCTGGGAGCCAAAGGGGCGGTAGGGGGGCGCTGGGCACAAAAAGGGGCGGTAAGGGGGCGCTGAGTATAAAGGGGGAAAGAAGAAACTAAAGGTGCACTGAAACAAAACAAATAAAACATTTCTTGAAAATTAAAGCTAGCAATCTAAATATACACAAAGTAGAGGCCTAATTAGCTTGCTTCTGATTTAACTTTAGAATCTAAATTTGGGAATCCCATTTTCTATTCTAAAATTCTAACTCATCTGCTGAAATCGAAGGGTATCTAGTTTACTTAGATCTTGAGCGCATAAACGTTCATGATTTGTTAAACAAAGTGGATAATACGTCTTTTAGATTAAAGTCTCTTATAACAACATATGTTAATATTTGATATGTAAATGTTAATTAAGAAAAACGTTAAAGCTAACATTCAAATAGAATTTTTTTTTTCAACAAAAACATTGACAGAGTGTTATAAAATGGAATATTGCAAAGAGTTTTAGTGAATAACCACTAGATAAAAAAATAAACAAATAATGAAAAAGATGTTAGATGTTAGGCTCTTAGATTGTTGTCAGAGGTGGCCTTACCAGTGCGTGGGGCCCTAGGCGAATGTCAAATGTGGGGCCCTGCTCTGGAAGGGTAGACTAGATATTGTGGATATATCGTAACATGTCAAGCTAACAGGATCGTCCGCCACTCACACTGAAGTCCTTTTTAAATACTAAACATACCACCTTACGTAAGTACTGTACTATTGACCTTTAAACTACATAAACTGGAAATTTTCTCCAGCTTAACTTCTGAATCTAATAACTCCACAAAATGCTATGTAAACGGCATCTTTGTGGCTAACATCAATCGTGCAATCAAGGATGATGGGAAAAATAAACCATCAGGTCCATAATCTCGTTTTGAATCCTATATCTGAGATACTGGACATGAGCCTCGGCGTTTTAATTCGTCGAAGTTCTTATATGGTTAGGTCAATTTTGTCAAGCATCTCAACCAAGCCTCAAAACTGGTTGTTCTTTGGTACATAAAGATTCTCTGTTTGTTTTTGTTTTTTGTCATTTTCTTATGCCTAGGTGAACTGTTTAATAGTGATTGCCGCTTAGAATGTACAGGTCATAAGATGATGTCTTAATCGAAACTGAACAGTATTTCGAAAACAAAAATGTCATGTTAAGACCTCCAAAAGTAATTGGCATCATGAAAATGCCAAGTAATATTGAGCAACATGTTGTAGTTTATGAGAACTTTTCTGGTTTTCGACCACCTGCGGACAATGGTTATGCTTGCCCTGAGTGTGGCACAATATGAAGGTCACAGTTAGGGCTGTGCAGCCGTGGGAAATACTGCATTTATCACTGATCTTAAGACTCGAAGATAAGTCTTATATAAATCTATTTAAAGAGTTTTACAATCTCACGTAACTTGTTTGTTAAAAAATGAATTGCTGCCTAACCCTAACCCTAACCCTAACCCTAACCCGACATCTGCAATTCACATAACAATGCGCTATTAAGAAATTACGAATCGCTTCTAGGATGTAAATAAATAAATTTAAAAAAAATTAAATATAAATAACAATTATTAAACATCTGTTACCGATGTTCAAATTGAGTTGCAGGTGTGCCTCAAAACTCAAACTCAAAAATAGGTTTACAAAATTATAATGTCTTCAGTAAAAAGAATGCTAACATAGGAGGCACAACAGAGATGTGGCTGCATTTGAATGTTTCAGTAAAATCCCAAAACTTTGGTCGAAAATGGAATTATGTTTTAGCTTTTCCATCAACATACATGGTTAACCTAGATTTAGTGCATAACAAACTTAATGAATAGGCAAAGAAATGGGCTGGATATAGCCACTAGATGAGGCCTTCGCCTTGCTTTGACTAATTTAAAGCTTGAAATTTCTAATATTGTCATTAGCTTAAATTCACTTTGTAGTAAGTTCAGCAATAATAATGTTTAATTAAAAATATAAACACATTTACAATTAAACCGAAAAACAGTAGGCCCTAATATTCAACAATTTAAAAGAAGACTCTTCTTAGGATTTGAAAGAAAGGCATGACAATGACATTAATTTTTGTGTGTAATCACTGCAAATTATTTGACATAATTTTGTTATAATGATAATATTGGCAATGCCTTCGATTCCGAAGATTAAGACTAAGTGCAGTGTTTCACATAACTACGCAAACCTAGTTGCGACTTGCTTAATATTTCGAATTTCGTCTGCTAGCGGTCAATTTAAGTTTTCTTTCCATCTTTTGCACCTGTCTTCAATAATGACGTTTCTTTAAGTCTCAAATGTTTGTCCCGCAGATTTTGTGAGAACTCTCTAGCTGCCTCTTTCAGAGGACATCTGCTGCTAGGGAATGCTGTTAGGTACTTTCCTCTATGCCAGTGAGGGTGAAATGGCGCCTGAGTGGATCTTTATAGCGCTAACGAGGTGGGCACCTCTGCAACTCCTCCTACTCTAAGCTTGCCAAAGAAGATCGCCTTTGGCATGCGGTCGTCTCCCGTGCAGGATACGTCTTATTGATCGCATAAAAATTAATAAATTGATAATATTTTTGTTCATATTTGCCTTCTCACGATTCACGTGTTTTTCTTAGAAGGGGGCGCTGTCGGAATTTTTTATTGAAAAAAATACGAAAAGGGGGCGGTAGGCCAAAAAAGGTTGAAGACCACTGGTCTAAAGAGTCCGAAGACCAGAGAGGAGTGCAGTATTTCCTTTGGCTGCGTAGCCCCAATTATAACCCACATATTTGGCCACACTCAGGGCAAGCATAATCTGGGGTTGTTTTCTTTCATTTGGGTTAGATGCCTACCGTAAAAAAATACTTTTTAGCCTGCTTCAAGTTATCGCCAACTGTTGAATCTTGCAGATTATAACAAAAAAAGAATTATTAAAATTATATTTAAGAGCTTAACAAAACGGGAAATAACAAACCCATTTCGAAATCCAGCGATCTTCAGTTTTCAACAAAAACAGAAGCCACGTAGGAAAGGCTAGTGGGGCGACCTTCCATGGCTATGCGCCTAAGATGGGGCCCTGCGAAAGGCGATTCACTTGTCAATGTTAGGTTCGAAAACTAGACCAGTTGTCATAAACTACAACTTGTTGCTCAATATTACTGGACATTTTAATGATACCAAATACCTCTTCAGCTCTTAATATGACATTTTTGGTTTCGAAATACTGTTAAGTTTTGATTAATACATCATCTTATGACCTGTACATTCAAAGCGACTATCAGTGTATAGAAAATGACAAAAAAAAAAAAAAACCACGGAGAAACTTTATGCGTCAAACAACAGCCAGTTTTGAGGCTTGGCTGAAATGCTTGACAAAATTGACCTAACCATGCAAGAACTTCGAAGAATTATAACGACCAGTTCCCCGGATAAATGATTCAAAATGAGCTTATGAACCTGGTGGTCTATTTCCCGTTATCGTTGATTGCACGATTGATGTTAGCCACAAATAGCAGATTTCTTTTACATAGCATTTCGTGGACTTATCACTATTAGAATTTAAGCTGGAGAACATTTTGAGTTATTGTAGTTTAAAGGTCCATAGTACAGTAATTACGTAAGCTAGTACGTTTGTAAGTGTTAGTGGCGGACAATCCCGTTAGCCTGAATTGTACGATATGTCTACAACAGTGATGCTCAACCAAATTTGACCTGCGGGCCATTTTAACTTTCGACACGCGTGTAGCGTGCCACATCAACAAAAAGGTAAAAAAAATTCACCTGAAACTATTTAAACTATTGGATCTAGTCCTTACATTAATTAAATAAAAGGAATATTTAAAGACCATCATTTTGTATGCGTCTTTGATAGCTTCATTTCTACTAAAAATGTGAGCAAAATTATAGGTACCACCAACTTATTTTCTTATCTCTTTTTGGTAAATATTGCCCTCGATCTTTCAATCTCTAGGCGTAGTTTAACCAATCTTTTATAAGCGGCTCAAATCAAGAAGGCCTTCCTATTTGTTTTATAATGCCGCTGTATATTTTTTTTTGTTTTTTGAAACAGCCAGTCTTACTTTACAAAATAAATACTATAAATAAACTGTATTTCAACTCTAAGATGATATGACTTCTCTTTGCAAAGATAGTTTTAAGCTTTAACACATGAACATACTAATTATAGTCAATTCATTTCATATTTAAATGATTGCAACTATTATCCTAATATCGCGTAAATTAAGGTCAATTAGCTATTTTTAGCTCCATTAATAATTTTCTTAACGTGAATTCACACATTTGCTTTACTTATAACATTATTTTTTTCTTTAATTGTTTCTAATGCACTATATCACTGACTACTTAAAACATTATTATTTTCTTTAATTGTTTCTAATGCACTATATCACTGACTACATCAGCAATACGCAAGTTAAGACCCGCGGGCAGCGGGTAATATCTGTATAGTATAATAATAATATTTGACTTACAATTTGTAAAAAAAACAACATTCTCATTATAGCTGTACATCCTCACCCCTTACGACGAACGGTCGCAGTACCCTCGCGACTATTGATAGATATAATGTTTAAATATTAATTCAGCTTCCCTTGTTTTACGTAACCAAGACAACTATCAGACACAACTCTATTGGTTGTAGCCTTTTGAATTATTAAGGTTATTTATATATACCAACGTGCAGTTAAAAAAATGATACACCCACAGTTGGCTTAACCTTTAACTGCTAGTTCCATAAGGAATAGCTTTTAGTCTTTTAAGAAGTGAATTGAATCTTTACCTATTTAAAGTCTTTGTTTTGTACCATACTGACACTTATTTCAAGGTTAGAAAATATGAAACAAATATTGTTTATTGGAACATTTCTATCAGGTATGCTTAAAATTTTCTTAACTTTTTAACAACTAAAGAAATCACACATTCATTAAAAAACTATATTAGGACGTAATCGTGCTCAGACTTATACCACGACTCACTCTGAAATTAAAACCCTCATTATAAAGTAGAAAATAAGGCGTATGTATGTATGTATGTATGTATGCATGCATGCATGCATGTATGCAGGGCCGGTCCTAGCAATTGCGGGGCCATATGCGAAACTGATTGCGCGGGGCCTAGTCTGTATAGGAATAAGGATAATAAGTGAAAATTAAGTTTTTTCATAAGAAAAAAAAATTCGACTTTGAATTTTATTCATTCTTTACTAAGTTGAAAATTGCAATCGGTACTATACGAACCGTGTAATCAATGGCATATTTACATTTTATTACATGAAAGCTGACAATGCCTTTGTTTTCTTTTATCGCGCGTAGGATTGGCGGTTTCTGCAATGAATGACACCCACAAATGACAATTTTGTCTATTTTTCTGGAGATTTTTTAGAGTTTTCAGGAGATTTTAATAAATTCAGGAGATTTCCAGGAGTTTTGTGTATATATTTTGCAATTTAATAATTACACCTTGAATTAGCGCGGGGCCTATGAAAGCGCGGGGCCCACTGCGACCGCATAGGCTGCAGTGGCCTAAGACCGGCCCTGCATGTATGTATGTATGTAAGTATGTATGCATGTATGCATCTGCCAAATAGAGATAAAAACCATTAGACCAATCTTGATAAAACTTGGCAGAAATTTCTTTGGGTACTAGCTTAGACCGTAGTGTATGTACCTCAAAATTAAAAAAAAGTTGACCAACTCTATGAAAGTATGCTATATTATGTATCTAGGCTATGTTTACCATATTGACATAAGAAAAGTTCGAAAGGATTTAGGTCTAGTTCTAATTTTAAGAACTTCACATTGCACGGATATTTTTTTTTTACTTTGACACAAGGAAATATAAAATTTAAGCCATTGATTACGTTATTTCAGGGGTGGGCAACCTTTTTCAACCGAGGGCCGCATTAATGAAATTTGGGGACGAGGCGGGCCGCACACACACACACACACATACACACACACACACACACACACTCATATATATCTATATATGTGCTTTGTTTGAAAAGATTTATGATACACATACATTTTATGTACAAACAACAAATTACAATGCTTCCGATGATACACACGAAGTTTGTCTTCAACTCTTCATTAGGAAAGAAAGGTCACAGTCAATGTCCATCAAGGAACCTAACAATTTATTCCTTTAAATTCCATATTGATCTAATGATTGGCCAGTGAATACAACTGTGTTACAAAACATCAGAATGTTTTAATTCCAAATCTTCACATACTTTTGAGAACTGCCAGTCGGGACCGGCCTTTTTAGAATTGGAGGCTATAGGCGAAGTGAATTTGGTGGCCCCGAATAAAATAAGAATATACAAAATAAAAGGAAAAACAAATTGCAATTTATTTAAGACGTACTTCGAACAATAACATTGAGTACAAGTTTCGCTATTCCTTTTGTGTAATAACAAACTGTAGTTCCTGTGCCAGCCATTTAACAATCATGCACCTTTGCAGCAACATACATTGACTATGCCTAGGGGGCGGCCCATGAGCATATAAATAATATTTATTCCTATGAAACACATTCACTGTGAATTTTATGTAGTTTTGTGTAAACTTTGCAGTTTTTAGTTTATGGTTAGGATATTTTCTTTATTTTATTAAAACAGTTGTTTTTCTCAGTCAAATCTCCATCAGTTGTTACCCTTGTCATCATGTACAAGCCAACCCAACTCTTTCAACACAGTTCTCCATTGCATAGAATAAATACTGGCCAGGACTTAGATCTATGTCTTTTACTAAATTTATATAGTATTGCTATTGAATATAATCTTCATTTTTTTGTCATAACTCTTTAGAAAGACGTATGGAGACAATGTTTTATAGCCTCTTCATTACAAATGATAAGAATCAAAAGTTTCAATAATGTCTTTAGATATTTACAATGATTTATTTAGGCTTTCGCGGGCCGCATAAAACACTTCGGCGGGCCGCATGTGGCCCGCGGGCCGTAATTTGCCCACCCCTGCGTTATTTAATAAAATAAAGCTTCCAATTTGTGTTTTAAAAGCATTTTTACATAAATTCGATCCTAATATCTGCGAATTTTTCCTTACGTATATTCTTCATTAGACATTACGTAAAATGTTACACATCTCTCTAGGTCTAAAACTCTAATTCAACTATAAGATGACAGAGCTTATCTTCGCAAAGATAGTCATCTAGAAGTATATAGAAGTCAAATTCACAAATTCACTGGTTGTTAATTGTGTGTGTTTCGTATGTGAATGTTGTTCAAATTTTAAATTAATATTGTTTTTTTGTACAGTAGGCCTAGTTTTGCTGAGGTTGTCGATTGTAATCAAACTGAATTTCCATTAGATTGGATCAATAAAAATGATCTTATCTTATCTTATTAAAGAATATATTTGAGCCAGTCACTGACACAAACAATTTTCAGGCACATAGTATATAGTATATAAAAACAGAGGACTGGAGAAAGATGGTTGACAAATCCAGTGGGTTGCTCCAAAAGTCCTAACATACTAAAGCGTAGGTAAAGATGTGTGAAATATATCAATTATAAGCATAAATATAGGATGCTTAGTGCGGAGTGTGCACAGGACTGTATTAAAAGCATAATGATTGGATGCTTGGTGCGGAGTGTGCACAGGACTGTAT
>JADKLZ010071522.1:9641202-9652958 GCA_021533235.1 Biomphalaria straminea | reverse complement strand
ACCAATTCTAAAACAATTACGTAAATGTAAGGGAGGAAATGTTACTATAAGAAATGCTTTAGGCATGTGGATATCACGCACATTTTTTAAAATGAACTTTTAGCAGCGGCTTTCGTGTACTAGCGTAAAGCCTGGAAATGACATGATTCTAAACTAATTTCTTAGATTTAAAAAAAAAATCAGATTAAAAAAAAATTGTTTAGCGCCCCTATTAGAATAAAACAAGCATATTTTTGTGCGTTTTGTCTGTTGGTTGGTCTGTCCGTCACGGTTAGAAAAAAAACACTAAAGGCTTTTGAAAATATGATTTAACCTTTACTGTTCTTTCAGAAATATTGCGATAGTTTAAGGATGGGAGCATACAGGAATTGAGCCAGGGACTTAGAAGAAACATCCGAAACATCTTGCGAATAGGCGGATCTGACAGGGATCCGACTCCGACGGGTGCCGCCTCGGAGTTTGTGTATCTTGTTCTCTTGTCAGGTTCTTTTCTGGCTTGGCTTATTGAGGGCTACTCTCGAAGACAAGCCTTAATCACGTTTCTCTAATCAAGTTGAATTTTGTGTACATTTTTCTCTTGTCAGGTTCTTTTCTGACTTGGCTTATTAGGGGCTACTCTCGAAGACAAACCTTATACACATTTCTCTAATCCAGTTGAATTTTGTGTACATTTTTCTATTGTCAGGTTCTTTTCTGGCTTGGCTTATTGGGGGCTACTCTCGAAGACAAGCCTTATACACATTCCTCTAATCAAGTTGAATTTTGTGTAAATTTTTTCTTGTCATGTTCTTTTCTGGCTTGGCTTATTGGGGGCTACTCTCGAAGACAAACCTTATACACATTTCTCTAATCCAGTTGAATTGTGTGTACATTTTTCTCTTGTCAGGTTCTTTTCTGACTTGGCTTATTGGAAGCTACTCAAGAAAAATTATGACTACCTAAACCGCAACTCCATCTCCAGCTTTCCATGAAAATAATAATAAATTTAATACCCAACAGAGCAAACAATGAAAGCAGCTTTCAGGAAGTCTTTATCATTATGGTTTTGATGGTTTTAATTGCGGCCTCAGCTCTTTCGTTGACTTTGGGGTGTACGGGATAAGACCTGATATGCGCTATGTTCCATCAGTTTGTGAACCGTTTTCTGTATAGTGCCAATGTATCAGAGCCATATAGAAGATTGAGAGAACAACCGCCTTGTACACATTGATTTTTGTAGAAAAGCGGAGAGATTTGTTCCGCCAAACTCTCGCCTAAAGGCGTCCAAAGGCGAAGCTGGCCCTGGCCAGACGGTTACCAACTCAGTAAAACAGAAGTCATGACCAGAAGTCACCCATTAAAACATTCTCAGCCGCAAGGATAACCGTAGAACGTGGTAGACCACTTTACAGAACTAGGTAGTATAGTGTCAAATGACGCCTCACTCTCAAAGAATGGAATAGAAATAGAGCAAAGTACCAACAAAGTCATATATTCACTCTCGCCATATCTCCCCCGGACAAAATAATCGATGACAGTACATGAGTCAATAAAAATAAAAAAAAACAAATTAATTAATGAATTAGTAATAATTAAATTAATTTAGTTTCACATTGCAAAAAGAAAGAAAAACCCTGTCATATTGAGATCTATGGTAGTAATTAACAGTTCTGTCCATAAGTTAATAATTTTGGTTTTTGTTTTAAAGTATTTTTTTATATTGTACATCAAACGTACACTTAACATTGGCCTAGTAGGTATTTATGTAGCTTTGTAATTAATAATTATAATAAAAAATAAGATGCTATTAAAAAAATAAAAAAATATTTTTTTATGCATTTTATACTAGAAACGTTTTAAACAATTTTGTTGCTAGGTCTTAATGGCTCTTTGGCTAGTGTAGACCAAAATTATAAAGTCAACGCCTTGAATTATCTGTTAATGGAGCTTTGGATAGGCCTGGAATATGACAATTTAACTCTGAAACATTATTGGACTTCTGATGGTAGCCCTCTGGATGATACTTGGAAAGCTTTCATTTTTGGTAATGCAAAGTCTTTATTAAGTGTTTTAAGAAACTACAACTTATAAACATAGATTATATTTTTATTTGATTTAGTTTATATTTAAGATATATTTGACATACAATTTCAAATGTCGAACTTTCTGATAAAAATATTAAGACACGATTTAAAACAGCAATGTGTGCACCTAATGATTAAAATGTACTAATTTCGAGGTAATTTTACTACTAGCTGATTTTTTGCTTAACCCCATTTATCGGCATCCACGACTTTAAAGTAAAAAAGTGAAGAGAATGTCTTACTTTGCATGCTGTAATGTAAACTTTAATGTCTGAGTGTTTTAGTACCGTGTTTCTGAAACTTCGATACACAGACCCATAGAGGTCTTCGTAACAACTTTAAGGGGTCCCCAGAAAAATTACAAGTGAATACAATCAATCGTTGTAGTGGGCCTCAACACCTTCCTGCGACGTCGCAAATTGTAGGCAATGTAGACCAATAGCTCATTATCATGACATGTGACGTGGCAAATTGTGGGCAATGTAGAACAAAAGCTCAATATCATGACCTGTGACGTGGCAAATTGTGGGCAATGTAGAACAAAAGCTCATTATCATGACCTGCTTGTGTCAAATTGTGGGCAATGTAGAACAAAAGCTCATTATCATGACATTTGACGTGGCAAATTGTGGCCCACTAACAAGATGTGGTACGGTATATATATATATATATATATATAACCTTCTGCCGTGAACCCCTTTTCCGGACTGTTTTGACTGCGACACCTCTGCTCTTTATATAGGGTCCCTGCTAGCCTTCTCGAACCGGATAGAACGCCCCTCGAAATTTCTAGGTGATCAGATGACTACACTTCTCGTGGCGCTCTTGAGCTCTGTTCACGACGCCGATTCTTCGCGAACCGACTCGTCTCGGCTGACCGTCGTAACTCGTAACGCTTGACCGCTCGTCTGGTCTGGGGCGATTTGCGTCGCTGACTTCGCATACCACTACTCCCCCGCCTCTGCCATCACCTGGTTTATAACAATATTTTTTTTTTGTTAGGCGTTCTTTTTAGACTTTTTTTTTTGTCGCTTGCATCTGTCATCTGTCATCGGTTGTAGATTTTTTTTTGTCGCTTGCATCTGTCATCGGTTGTAGATTTTTTTTTGTCGCTTGCATCTGTCATCTGTCATCGGTTGTAAATTTTTTTTCTTTGGGTCAAGATTGAAATTGCTTATCAGTGTTGTTTTGAAAAAGTAGTCTTATCAATTTTAAAAATAAGCGTGCATGTGTGTCTGTGTGTGTATGTGTGTGTGAAAGAGAGAGAGATAAAGAGAAATGTGATGGAAAACTGTAACATTAGCATGAACTATTTTGAAAGTTATTTATAATTTAGTGTATTCGTACCTGCTTGTAAACAATGTAACTTTTGTTTCTTTTTTGTCTTTTTAGCTGGAGAGTATGTTTCTGGCTACTGCGCGGTGTTCTATCAATCAAGGATCTACTTCCTACCTTGTAACCGTTACTTGGGCTACGCATGTGAACTTCGTTATTTCTAAGATATGACCTATGTGGCTGTCTAGAGCGCATACCATATGTCTATATAGCTACGCACGCTATTACCTTTGAAGAATATCAACTAATTCATTAAATGGATGATGTGAATGTGATGTGTGATTAACACAAAAACATTTGCTTTTATTTAAATGTTTTAAAAGTAAGTATTAAAACAAGGTTTAGACTGTATGAATATAGATAGGTAAATGTTAAAATCTGAGTAACATTGAACGTTATTTTTAATATTGTCTTGCGAGTTTCAGCTGTCCACAATCCAAATATGAGAAAATTATTACAATTATACAATTTGAAACTTAAAAGCAATAAAACAGAAAAGATTTTCTTAACATTGAAAATGTTTGTTTCTATTATTAGATACATATTGTGTCTTAGTGTATTATAACACGCCATAGCTATTCTAAGTATATTTTTTTAAAGATCATTTCTCATGTTACATAATATAATGCAAGTATGACATAATTATCAAACCTTAAATCTAGAGCTAGATACAATATTACTTAGAGAAGGGGTGGTTTTCTTATGGTGTATGCGCCCAAAGAGGCTCATTGCATAGATACAAACGGCGCTAGAAAAGTAAAGCATTGGTAGTAGTCTAGCCATATGTGTGGTATTGTCAGTTGATGTATTTGTGATTAAACTACCACAATATTACTTTGGAAATCGTGTTATCAAGTTCTTTATGCGATGTGTTGTTGTTAAGCATTGTTTACAGAAGGTCTGTTAGAGAAGATGTTAACAATATGTAACACCCACACTTACTTTATAATAGATTTAGAACAAAGAAATGAAATGCATGTGCAAAAGGGAGGTAGCTGACACTACAGAAGTTTATTGTCACATGTTTGGTTAATCTGCCATCAAGTAGTCTTTTTTTTTTCTAAAATATGATGTTGATGAGAAACAAACTGAAATAGAGTGAACACTGTCAAAACATATGAAAGAAAATTCACAAGCGACTCTTCTATCCCAGAAAGCTAAGAAAATTTAACATAGACAAAACAATAATCTATCTCAGGTACCCAACATGGGTAGCACTAAATTCAACTTTTCCATCACCTGCTGGTATGGTACAAAGAAATATATGTAAGTGTAAAGAAAACATTAAAGACCAGAAATAGACAGAAATAGACAGAAAAACTATTTAAGAATATCTTCATACTTGCCACACTTGAGCATTTGCAATAATATACAGTGCTCCTTGCACTGTTAATCTATTGACAATCATTCCAGTACTGTGTCAATGTTTTATTTTATTTTGTCATTATACCATGTGAGAAAATGTTTTTGGTATCGCGTCCCTGGCTTCTTCTTGTTAGAAAACTAAACGTAATACAATGCGATTTTAAAATAAACATTTCTAAGTGATACCCAGGTGTTAATGACCAAATTTGAAACAAACATTTTTACATACTTAAAGCAAAAAAAAAAACAAAAAATAATATCAGCAAATACATTTGCTGCCCCTTCTTGTTGTTTACAGAATTCCTATACTTATATTAAATTTTAAACAACGATATTGCCACCTAACACAATTATACGAAATGTAAAATAACCATTATAAAAACAAACTTTTATGAGTAGGGTATAACTTTAACAGACCTATGTGACCTAGAGTCAATCATGAGAAATTGTCTGAAGCAGAACTCACAAAATTCTAACTCTACCTGACATGATTGTCACCATGGCGATGAGGAGATAGTGTTCAGGGTCTCAAGAGAGACAATAAACAATTGTCAAGAAAGAGAAAGTTTAAATTTAGTTATCATATAAACCATGCTCTTTCCTTAAGAACACTTACTGCAGCTATACCAACAAACATACCAAAAGTATCGCAATATAAGTATGTGAAATGTCTCTTCTTGCTCAACTTTCCAGATATAAGCACCTAAATTTTCATTGATATAAATGATATATGTTTATATATAAAAATAAAAGAAAAGAGGCTAAAACCACAGGGATACCTAGGATGTAAACAGCTCGAGGTATTCTAAAAAAAGGTATAGTACAAAGGCAATGTAAATCACTGAAACATGGCTACCTTCTCGTGAAGAGTTTTTTCCAAGAACGATGCCTTTCTAAAACACAATTCTAAAAGACGAACTGCACCCATTAAAACACTGCTACATCAGATCTAAACGAAGTGGTCGACTCCTTTCCATTAGGGCTAAAACAGAAAGTTTTAAAAACTCCTTCATCCCACTTTTGTTCATAATGTTATAATATAAGATCAGCTGTCCTTATTGAGAAGTACGTAGAAGTCAAATTCTTGGTTGTGAATGTGTATGAATTTCGTGTGTGAATGTTGTTCGAATTTTTTCGTCTATATTGTTTTTGTACAGTAGTTACGCTGATGTTGTCAATTGTAGTCAAACTGAAATCCCATTAGATTGGATCAATAAAAATTATCTTATCTTTTCTTATCTTTTCTTATCCAAGAGATACATATTGTTTACATGTAAATGTGCAAAGGCTGACCCAGGCTATTAGTGATCAACGAGCCGAACTGCGGCATAGCATACACCGCTAGTTAGTGACGGGTGAACACTTCCTTAAAGACAACGTTGTCCAAATGGGGTAAACGACTGTTTGCGCTAATCTGGAGAGTGAGGAAGACGCGTCTGAAGGCGGGAAGGGACTGGGGCGAGATTAGAATCAAGGTGCGTGCGTGGTGTCCCGCATGGTTGGGCGACGTAGAATTTATATATACAGAGAAGAGTACTCCTTATACTCCTCCTTTTTATGAGCCCCTTATCGGGTTATTTGAAATCAATTGTTGTAGAAAGAAAGGCAACCTTAAAGACAAAACTTCCCAGCATATTTCTGATTATCTAAGGAAAAAAAAAGACCCACAATAGGAAAGAACAACATTGTAACAAGCAAAGGACTTCAATGTTTAACATCAGTTTTTGTAATGACTAAGAGCTCATGGAATTAAAAAGGATAATTATAGAGCTTAATTGTCTATGTGCAATACCCCCCCCCACACAATCGCTATTATAATTCACTTGCGTTGTATCAATAGTTGTTAACTTACAGATTATGTGCATAACAAAGCTAGCTGAGTTAAAATATAACATCATTTTTCGCAACGGAGAGATGTATACGTTTTGACTTCTAAAAGGGGCGGGTGGATAGTAAAGCGCGTGGTTTCTGAAACGAAATATCTTTGCTTTGTATAAAACAAATTCTGAGAAATTATATGCTCATAAAGAAAACATGCGTCATATTTAAATATTTCTAGACACTGTAATCGTTTTGTATAACTAAAAGTGTGTGTGTAAAGTGTCCCACCTTGTGATCTTTGGGTCAGATGATGTTAAGGTCATCTGTTTCTTTGGCCAACGGTTAACGAGCAGGGTGTTGTGTGGCCAGCACAACGACCAAACGCCTTTACTTTCCCCAACTTTCCCCAACTTAAGTCAGGTACTTATTAGAGTTAGGTGGACTCAGGGGCGCCCTGAAAATCCTGGAATTCTAAATCCCAGTCTTCACCAGGATTCGAACCCAGCACCTCAGGTTCGGAAACAAACAAACAATAATAAATATATACTCCTGTTACTTTCAGTGTCAAAGAGGAAATAAAGTAAAATACTTAGTAAACTTTTAAGCGGCTCACAAAGGAAAATAAATGTTATTCGTTTTGTGTTGTCAGTCCGTCGGTCACGTTTGGATCCGATGTCATAGTACTTTAGAGCATTGAAGGTTCTGAATCAACTTTTATTTATTTTTTTCTGAAACAGAATCTAATTTTTTAAATCAATTGTGAAAGCAGTTTGTGAAAATGAAAATGTACCATTTGACAACTTTTCACTAATAATAGTAACAAACACGAGAGGCTATTTTTATAAGGGAGATGACAATCTTCAACATCTTCAGCACATTAAAGCAAACGGTTTTATACATTTGATAATTTTTTTTTTTACAACTTATATTGACCTCCTTCAATCGTAGAGCAACTGTGGTTCATCTCGCACACTTCGTTATGTGACACTCCCGTCCACAAGTATCGCAGGTTAAGGTGACTCTCGCTACAGTGGTAGAGGAGCTGACCATTCTTCACACTGTCCGTTTTTCTTCCAGAGCTGAGGCTTATGTTCATTGGCTGTTCATAGCTTTCTTGGTCACTGTCTCTCTCCATCCGGTGCGGTCTAGAGCTATGTCTTCCCAGATGGTCAGTATTGATGTTCACTGATTTGTTCGTTTTATTACATCTATATAACGGAGGAGGGGGCGACCAGTTTTTCTTGAGCCAAGTGCAAGTTGTCCGTAGAGGATTACTTTCGGGATGCGTTAGTCATCCATCCGGCGAACATCTCCAGCCAGCGCAGGTGGAGTTATCTGTGGGATGTAAAGATGCTATGCTAGGAATAACTGTTCATGCAAGAATCTCAGTATTTATTAAACTTTTTCTTTCCACGTGAGATCCTACGAAGACATAGCTAACTCCTGGCCATTACAATTGTATAGCTAATGTAAGTATGTTCTGTCTTACTAAATACAACATTTACACACAAAATATGCGAAAAAACTGTTTAGTAAATAATTGAAAACAACAACGATTAAGAAGTTTTTCTTATTACCGCGTGAAGTTGTGAACTGCCTCAAATAACAATCGACATAAGAAAACTATTATATCAATCAATTAGGTACTCATTTTATGACATCCGTTAGCCCAGGTTCACATCTGACTTCTCGCAAACTTTCACATAAACCTGGTCTGCTAGACCATTGAGGCACCATACAAACAAATCATATAACCGAGCGAGTAGTAGATGTAATTGTAGTAATGAGATCATTCATAATAAAGACAAAAAACTGCATAATTGCCTGCCTTGGCTTGACCACTTCGGGGGCCAAATTTAAGTTTGTGTTTCTACACAAAATATCTTCGTAACTTTGTTTTTAAAAAATCATTATTTTATATATATATATATATATAATGTTTTGAATTAAACAAATGAATTGAAAAAGGGTCTTTAAGTGCTACAACTGGTGTATTAGCTTTGCAACTTGGTTATGACGACCTAGACAGGCAGATTCCTATAGGGCAGGGCATCCTGCCATAATGTGTTCAATCGACTAACCCGCATTTCCACATTTTCGGCATTTGTTGACAACATTGAGTTTTAGGATATGTTTTTCGTAAGTTTTTTCCCTATTTACTCTGTCTCGTACACCTTTAACAAAGCCTTCTGTTTCAGGGTAGAGATGGCCTGCCTTGAGCCATATTAAGGAAGCAGCTTTGTCGATGTTGTCCCCATGTAATAGAGCTGGGAATTTCCCATGGAGTGTGTTTCCTTCCCATTGGCGAATCTCATGCCCTACGTCGTCCAGGCCGACGTTTACATCGATATTGTGTAGGTTGAGGGGGGATTTGCATCGGTGTCGTATTTCCGTAGGAAGGAAACTAGTTCATCGTTGGAGGCATGCAGTTTTGAGCGTATTTTTGAAACTTGCGTCTTACACAGTTTGAAGATGTTCTGCAATCCACGGCCTCCATCTTTCCTGGATAGGTATAACCTTATTGTGGAAGACTTGGGATGTAAGCATCGAAATTTGGTTAACAATTTCCTCTTCAGCCTGTCAATGTCATGTAGGTTGGTGATGACGCCGAACGTATAAAGGAACACTGGGACGGCCCAGCTATTTATTGCACTGATAAGGTTATTGCCAGACAGTTTGGTGTTGAGGAGTTTATTAAGCCTTTGCTTATATTTATCAAGGAAGTCCTCTTATAATTTTTTAATGTTTTTTTTTGGCATTCTGGTTTATTCCAAGATATTTGTCAAGAGAGGCAGAGTTTTAATCCTCGATGCCTTCAAATGCAATGTTGGTGTTCTTTGCCTTGCCCTTGTTAATTCTTATGATGCCACACTTATCCAGGCCAAAAGACATACAGATATCGTCACTGAAGCATTTTACCTTTTTGATTTAAGTTGCATATCTTTGCTTGGATTATGAATATAGCTTTAGATCATCCATGTTTAATAAGTGGGGCACATATTTTGTACATTTAGTGTCAACCCTAAAACCGTTTGTAGAGTCTTGGGGCAGTGCAGATAGAGGGTTAATCGCTAGGCAGAACCAGAGCGGGGATAGAGAGTCACCCTGATATATGCCTTTTAATGAGCACAGAACCTAGTTTATCCAAATTAACGTGCAGGTTTATCTTCCAATCGTTCATACAGACATTCAATATTTAAATTATTCTTGGATTGATTCTATGAATGTCCAGTGTTTTTAAGAGCCAATCATGCAAGACAGAGTCGAAAGCTTTTTTGTAGTCGATGTAACACATGTGTAAATTTCTTTTTTTTTTATTAGCTTGGTGCAATATAATACCATCAATAGTTAGCTGTAATTTACAGCCCATTGACTCTTCAATGCAACCTTGTTGTTCCTCCGCTAATAGCTAATGGGTAGAGGAAAATTTGTACATTTAACTTTTTAAAAGTGAGGTTAGTAGTTTATTCACAACTGACAGACAAGTGATAGGGCGATAGTTTGATGGTTGACTCAGATCACCTTTTTCGTAGAGCAGAGATGTTCTCCCTTCAGTAAGTTCTAGCAGCATTGAAGACGGTTCTGACATTAACTCATTAAAACTTGATGTTAGTGGTGCGTATAAGGCTGTAAGTTTTTTCAGCCAAATGTTGTGTATATTGTCCGGCCCAGGAGAAGTCCAGTTGTGGGTTTTCGATATAGCTTCTCAGACTTCCCCAACTGTGAAATCCTCATCAGGCATTTCTGGAACTAGGTTGTTTTTATTTTGTATTGCCTCGATCCAGTCAGCCTGCACATTTTTGTGTAGTGGATGAGACCAAAGCGCCGCCCAGTAGTCGATAAACGTGCCGTGTTTGGTGATATTGATGTTATGAATTTTGTCAGCATCATTATCAGCTAGTTTACGGAAAAAATGTTTTCTATTGCGCTGATATACAGCATTAATTATTATTATTACAAAACACTATAACTATTGACATCACCATTACACTGTATAATTTGAGAAAAACTAAGAAACAAAAATATGTGAATCTAGTCCTTGAGATAAAGTGTTTTGGAAGTTATCCAAAAGAGCAGCATACTTCATTACTATAACAACTTAGAAAATAATAACAACTGTCGTTACAGATAGCCTTAACATTCCTATCAGAGGGCGATACTGCTGCAGAACTGCATCAGCTTTTAATACACTACAACTTCATTTACTCATTGAAAAAATGAAAGCGTTAAATATTAGTCCATATATAATATATGTGCTAATGAATTTTTGACCCAGAGACTTCAGAGGGTTAGGGTAAACAATGTTATATCAAATGCACGCATAGTTAACGCAAGGGCGCCCCAGGGGGCTGTGACATCGCCTTTATGGTTCATTTTGTGCACCAAAGATTTTCAATACCATAGTCCTTTTTGCTCTTCCACAAAATTCGCTGATAATGAGGCTTTTCTTGCCCTGCTCTCAGAGAGTTCAAACGTAATTCTTTGGGTCAGAATTTTTTTATTTTACCATCTCAAAAGAGATACGCGACTATTGATCATGTTTGAATATTAATTCCTCTTCCTTTGTTTACGTAGCCAATGCAACTATCAGACACAGCTGTATTGGTTGTAGCCTTTTGAGTTATTAAGGTTATTTATATTTATCGACGTGCAGTTAAACAAATGATACGCCCACACTTGTCTTCACTTAAACTGCTAGTTCCATAATCTCTTAGAAAGGGAATTGTATCATTGCATATTATAAAGTGTTCTCTCTGTACCATTCTGACACTAATTTCAAGTTAGAAAATATGAATTCAATATTGTTTCTTCTTGGCACATTTCTGTCAGGTAGGCTTTACATTTTCTGAAGTTTTTAACAACAAAGGAAGACACAAATTATAGAACTAAAGATAAATTAGGACTTAATCGGTTTCACATACGTATAGTCCGGTACTCTTAGAGTAAAACCTGAGCTATGTATCACTTTTTGTACTTTATAAGTTGAAAGAACATATATTAAACAAATAGTTATTCAATTTAAAATAAGTGTCTCGATATTTTGTGTGAAGTGAAGAACATATAGGTAAAAATGTGTTTTGGTAGACATTATTTGTAATAAAATAACACCAACAGAACAAACAAAGCTTTGACTTTATTCAACACGATTAATTCCAACAGTAACAAAAAAAA
>JADKLZ010071522.1:9602283-9614231 GCA_021533235.1 Biomphalaria straminea | reverse complement strand
ACCATTAAATGCGGCTTGAAAAGTTTAGGTGCAACGGCTACTTTTAGTTTTCTAAAAGCAAACCGTTTAATTTATAAAATTAATTATGCAAGCGATTTTTTAATAAGAAAACACCAATTCTAAAATAATTACGTAAATGTAAGGGGGGAAATGTTACTATAAGAAATACGTAAGGCATGTAGATATCACGCACATTTTTTAAAATGATTTTTTAGCAGCGGCTTTCTTGTACTAGCGTAAAGCCCGGAAATGTCATGATTCTAAACTAATTTCTTAAATTAAAAAAAAAAATAGATATAAAAAAAAAATTGTTTAATACCCCCATTAGAATGTTACTAGCATATTTTTGTGCGTTTTGTCTGTTGGTTGGTCTGTCCGTCACGGTTAGAAAAAAACACTAAAGGCTTTTGAAAATATGATTTAACCTTTACTGTTCTTTCAGAAATATCGCGATAGTTTAAGGATGGGAGCATACAGGAATTGAGCCAGGGACTTAGAAGGAACATCCAAAACATCTTGCGAATAGGCGGATTTGACAGGGATCCGACTCCGACGGGGGCCGCCTCTGAGTTTGTGTATTACACAAACTCTCTTTGTAATCTTGTTTTTAATATATTTTGGAAAGATAGAACATCTATTGTTTCCTCTTTTTTGTAATGACGATAAACTTTGTGGAGAAAAAGAATGCTCGTTCTTTTCAAACATAATAATAAAGGGAATACGATGAATTTTGTCTCCGTTTAACGAAACTCGACCCTGGCTCCGCCAGAGAAAGAATACTCGTTCTTTTCTAACATAATAATAATAATATGGGAACCTAGGCTTGGAGATTAAGCTTCTATGGAAGCTATCTAAAACGACAATATACCCCATTGTTATGTCAACCAAGGGGATAATAACAACTGACCTTACAGATACTTTCAAGGCCCTTGGCATTTCTAGGAACATTCTCGTTGCCTGTCAGAGGGCGGTACTGCTGCAGACCTGCCACATCACCAGAAAATTCCTTAGGGGAAACTGATAAAGGGACTACGATGAATTTAGTTTTCCTTTAACGAAACTCGACCCTGGCTGCACCAGAGAAAGAATACTCGTTCGTTTATCATACTAATAATAATAATAGTGACGATATCTGTATGTCTCTTGGCCAGGAGAAGTGTGGCATCATAAGCATTATAAAGGGCGAAGCACCGAACAGCAACATTTCATCTGAAGTCAACGAAGAATTAAACTCAGAATAAACCAGAATTCCAAGATAAACCATAACAAATTAACTAGAGCACTTTCTTCGTAAAAATAAGCAAAGAATAAATAAAATACTCAACAACAAACTGTCTATATGTAACCATATCTCTACAATAAATAGCTTGGCTGTCCCAGTGCACCCTCCTTTTGCATATAGAAATGAACTGACACAGACTTACAAGACATTGATAGACTCACTAGAAAATACTAACCAAATTTCGATGCCCACAACCAAAGTCCTCAACCATAAGACTATACCTGCCCAGGAAGGATAGAGGGGTGAGGAGTGAACTGCAGAACATCTTCCAATTCTGTAAGGTGCAAATTTTAAAATACGATAAAAACTTCTCTCCTCCAGCAGTCAATTAGTAACCCCTGTGAACCTACACAATGCTGATTTCAATGTCGGTTTGGACGACGTAGGGTATGATATTCGAGAATGGGAAAAAAACTCGAAAAAAAAGATCTTGCTTTATTACATATGGACAACATTGACAAGGCTGCTTCCTCAACATGGCTTAAAGCAGGTCATCTCTACCCTGAAACAGGAGGCTTTGTTACAGCTATACAAGACAGAGTAATTAGGACAAAAAATTACGAAAAGCATATCCTAATACTCAATGTTATCAACAAATGCGGAAAATGTGGACATGTGGGTGAGTCGATTGAATACATTATGGCAGGATGTCCAGCACTATCGGAATCTGCCTACCTAGGTCGCCTTAACCAAGTTGCAAAGTTAATACACCAACACTTGACTTCGACACACAATTTTATCAGTAACAACACTCCTTATTATAAATACTCGCCATAAGAGGTTCTTAGTCTACTGAGCATCTTCTATACTAAGAATAGCCTTTTCAGACCGACAAAATGGTAGATTTTAATCGCCCTGATCTTCTGTTCATTGATAAAATGTAAAATAACGCTACCATTATCGACATCGTCGTACCACTCTCATAATATAAAAAAAACTGAGATAGAAAAACAACGAAAATATGGGAACCTAGGCTTCGAGATTTAGCTTCTATGGAAATTATCCAAAAATAACAAGTTTCTAAGGAAATTATCCAAAATAACAATATACCCCTATTGTTATATAAACCGAGGGGATAATAACAACTGATCTCATAGACACCTTCAAGACCCTTAACATTCTAGGATCATCCTCCTTACATTAAGAGGGCGGTACTGCTGCAGACCTTTCACATCACTAGAAAATTCCACAGTGGAAACTGAAATAGGGACTAAGATAAATGTTATTTATTGTAATACTTTTTGACATACAAAATAGATTCTTAAAGCCCCCATCTGCTTTTTGATTGATACAAAGAAACATACCCTAAAATTATTGTAATCGACGTAATAGGCTACTGTATAATTTGAGAAAAACTAAGACAGAAAAATAAATATGGGAAACTAGGTTTGGAAATTAACAGTATGCCCCATCGTTATATTAACCGAGAAGGATAATAACGACTGATCTGTCTGATCATTCGTTAGAACATTCTCAACAGACTCACCCCTTATGACGAACTGTCACAATACCCCCTCGACCATTGATAATGCTTAAATATTAATTCAGCTTCCCTTATTTACGTAGCCAAGGCAACTATCAGACACAACTCTATTGGTTGTAGCATTTTGAATTATTAAGGCTATTTATATTTATCAACGTGCAGTTAAAAAAGGATACGCCCACATTTGTCTTAACCTTTAAGTGCTAGTTCCTTAAGGAAGAGTTTTTAATCCTTTAATGAGTGTATTGAATCATTACATATTTTAAAGTCTTTGTTTTGTACTATACTGACACTTGTTTCAAGTTAGAAAATATGAATCCAATATTGTTTCTTGGAACATTTCTATCAGGTAGGCTTTAAATTATCTAAAGTTTTGAACAACAAATGAAATCACACATTATTTATTTAAAAATATGATATTACGACTTTGCTCAGATATATGCCATGACTCACTCTGAAATTAAAACCATCTATATTATAAAGTAGAAAATAAGGCGTATGCATGTATGTATAAATGTTTAATGTATGTATGCAAGTATGTATGTATGTATGTATGAATGTTTGTATGTATGTATGTATGTATGCATGTCTGTATGTATGTATGAATGTATGTATGTATGTTTGTGTGTGTGTGTGTGTGTTGTAGCATCAGTAAAATAGAAAAAAAAAACCGTTTGACCAATTTTGATAAAACTTGGCCAAAATGTTCTTTTGGTACTAGTTTGGACCGTAGTGGTTCTACTGTAGCACTAAAACTAACTTAAGACCTTCAAAATAAAAAGAAAAGTTAGTCAGCTCTATGAAAGTATGCTATTTTATGAATCTAGGCCAGGTGTGGGCAACCTTTTTCAACCGAGGGCCGCATTAATGAAATTTATATTATATATATATATGTGCTTCGTTTGAAAAGATTTAAGATGCACACACATTTCATTTGCAAACAACAAATTATAATGCTTCCGATCATAAACACGAAAAATGTCTTCAACTCTGCATTAGAAATATTAGGAAAGGGTCACAGTCAATGTCCACCAAGGAACCTAACAATTTCTTTCATGAGATTCCATATTGATCTAATGATTGACCAGCGAATACTACTGTGTTAACGAACATCAGAATGTTTTAATTCCAACTCTTCATATACTTTTCGGAACTGCCAATCAGGACCATAGGCGAAAAATGACATTGGTGGCTCCGAATAATATAAGAATATACAAAATAAAGGAGAAAAACTAAAATTATGTAATTTATTAAATACCTAGTGTACTTCGAACAATAACAATGAAAAGTTTCGCTATTCCGTTTCTGCAATATCAAGCGTTAATAATTTATGGGGCCTTCTTACAATCTTGGACCTTAGCAACTGCATACTTTGACTATGCGTAGTACGACGCCCCCCCCCCCTATGGTCAATGATTGTGATTTACTTTGTTTCCATACTTTACTGTGAATTTAATGTAGCTTTGTGTAAACTTTCCAGTTACTAGTTTATGGTAGGAATATTTATTTTATTAAAAAGGTTGTTTTTCTCAGTCAAAGTTCCATTAGTTGTTACCCTTGTCATCTTCTACAAGCCAACCCAATTCTTTCATCACAGTTCTCCATGGCATTGAATAAATGCTGGCCAGGGCTAATGTCTTTTACTGAATTTATATAGTATTGTTATTGTCACATATGCCATTATAGATTTAATTATATATTTCTCATGTAAAAGATTGGTTGTAAATAGAAATATAAACCCTCGCCTGATAGCTCGGTTTTTAATAGGAGACTCCAGACACGAGTTGGTGACTCCAGGTTTTTACAAAGACGTAGTATGGCATGTTTTGAATTCTATTGGTTGTTTTGAAAAGAAAGACATAAAATCACGTGACATCCGCCCAAAAAGAGAATGAGAATTGCGCGAGATCGACAGTCTAAGTCTGAATGTTGAATTGAACGGTTGTGTTTCTATTATCTCTAAGTTTTTAACAAAGAAGTCTTGTAATATTATTTCATATTGTTTGATCTGCATTGTACATAAGTTGTACTTACGTTTTGTTCAAATAAAGTTCCTGAATATTGTTTTCTACAAGAAAGTTTTTATTGTGAATTCTAGATCTACATTTATTCAATTAATTCATCTACAAGATTTGAATCAAATCGCTTGTCATCAACCACGTGTTCAAGATAGAAAGATTCCCCGGCACGACGAGACAAACAAAGACCATCTCGTCACAGTTATTAAATATAATCTTCGTTTTTTTTTAAAACTCTTTAGTATGACTTTCGGAGAAATGTTTCTTTGGCCTCTTATTACAAGTAATAACAATCAAAATTTTCAATAATTTCTATAGATATTTACAATGATTAATTTAGGTCTTCGCGGGCCACATAAAACACTTCGGCGGGCCGCAGTTTGCCCACCCCTGATCTAGGCTATGTTTATCATGTTGACATAAAAAAAACGATCGAAAGGATTTAGATCTAGATCTAATTTTAAGAACTACACTTTGCACGGATAGTTTGTTTTTTTTACTTTGATACATGAATATGCAAATATAATCTTTGTATTTGATTATTAAATAAAATAAAGCTTCAAATTTGTGTTTAAAAAGTATTTTTTACATAAATTCGATCCTTTGATTCGTGAATTTAGAATTCCTTACGCATATTCTTTCATTAGACATTACGCGAAATGTTACACATTACTCTATTCATAGCTCTTAAACTCTAATTCAACTATAAGATGATATAGCTTCTCTTCGCATAGATAGTCATCTAGAAGTACATAGAAGTCAAATTAATAAAGCGCTGAATGTGAATGTGTATGTGTTTCGTATATGGATGTTGTTCAAATTTGTCATCAATATTGTTTTTTGTACAGTAGGTCTAGTTACGCTGTGGTGGTCAATTGTAATCAAACTGAATTCCCATTAGATTGGATAAAAAATGTGTGAAATATATCAATTATAAGCATAAATATTGGATGCTTGGTGCGGAGTGTGCACAGGACTGTTGTTTGGTTGTCTGGAGGGTCTCAGGTTCATTCCCTATCAGCTGCCATCCACCGTTATCCTGCGGGAGGTTCGGACTATGTTGTAGATTATCTTCAACTTTAAAGAAACATAAAAAAATATGTCAAACATTTAATTATAATCTATTTCTTTTTCAAGATAAACTATATCTATAAAGATATGTTTCATAGACATGTTTGAAGTCCCTAGTATATATAAACAATATTTCGAATGAGAAACTGTGGCCACAAACAAAGCAGCAGCCAAATTATTATTTATTATAGCTTTTTTATAGCGCTACTTTCATGCTTATAGCATGCTCAGAGCGTTTTGGTCCAATCTCATTTGTGGACCAGTGGGGGGAGGGGGTATCTAGGAGTTGGTTTCCCGTGATGCCTTTGGGCGCTCAGTAAACACAACTCTGCCCGAGTCGGGTGTCGAACCTCGAGCCCCCTTCTAGGTAGCCAAGCAAGCCAATGAAGTAATGAAGTAATATTTAAAACCTAGACACCTTGGTTCTCAAGTTAAGTGCTGTATCACTCAGCTATCACTTTGTTATATTTGTATTTCACACGAATGATTAAGTAAATATTTTTCCAAGCTCATTTTCATGTTATCAAATCTATTGCTATATTTTCCTATTTAATTTTGTTTGAAAACAGGAGTTGAAACAAAATTACCACAACCTTTTTGTCTTCTCGGCCGTTGGGGCACCACACATGATTTGTCTATCGTATTTTATCATTCATAAGTCTTTTGCCTTAAATGGAATCTCTTTCAATGGTAATGGCAGGACAATCTATTTATGTATCTTCCTATCGCATTCTTTGTTGGCCTATTATTCTTTTTCCTGATACTGTTCCCTGAAGAAAGGTCTTTGCTATCCTCGAATACTTTGTAATATGGTCATAGAGTTGTTGTTTCATTTCTTTAAAATAGCTAATAGATAATCAAGAGGTCCAATAGCTCTAGTAACCATGTGTCAAATCTCTTCGTTCGTGATGCGGTCTTTAAAAATTACACTCTCTAAGAAAATAAAAAAACAAAATTACAAATTACAATTTCAGAGGCGGCCCCCGTCCGAGTCGGATACCTGATAGATCCGCCTATTCGCAAGATGTTTCGGATGTTTCTTCTAAGTTGAAAATATTTAACTTCTCGCTGGATGACGGAGGATGGCGAACAGGGTATAAACCTGCCTTATCTTAATGTTTGCGCACTAGACTTTAGTTCGGATTTCTTATCTTATCTTATATAATACAGACGTTACTTCAAAAAAGAAGATGATTACGTCCTACGCGTCATGCATTCAGTCATGCATATTTACCAGTGACTTAAATTCTGCCAAGTCACTGGTTTTCCTGGCTATCTCATGCAAACCATTCCATGCTCTAATGGCACTAGGGAAGAAAGAGCATTTGTACAGATTTGTCCTAGCATATGTGACGAGGAATGTGTTTTTATCTTTGTGTCTTTCTGAGTATTTTATTAAATTTTGTTTTTGTATTTGGAGATTATGGTTCAGTGTTTTGTGTATAATTGCTACTTTACTCTTAAGTCTTCTATCCTGAAGGCTTTCTAAATTTAGTGATTTTACTAAAGGTGTTACTCTAATGAAATGTGAACATTCGTTTGTTATGAATCTCACTGCTCTATTTTGTTTCTGTTCTAGTTTCTTAATGTTTTTTTGAGTTGAGGGGTCCCAAACAGAGGATGCATATTCTATTATTGGCCTAACCAAGTGTTACGTTTGTTAATACAATACAAACATCAACTTCAATGTCAGCATCATAGTTTAGAAATAGTTTAATATTCGTAACAATATAAACACCATTAGTTTCTGTGTCTCCATTTCGATCTCTCTTTTCAGCAAGCATTCGCACTCTTTCAAATTTACACTAAGATGCGCACGTAACATTTACACTAAGATGCGCACGTAACACCAAGGTTAAGTAGCATTTTAGTTTTATGTTCTTATTTGATTTATAGAAATTTCTTTTAATATACCCTAATGCTTTGTTTGATTTTTTTTTATAGTTTCATCAATACGGGGATTCCATGACAGTTTATAACACCTAGGTATTTTGCGTTTTTAGTATGTGTTACTGGTTTACCATGAATAAGATAAGTGGAATTAATTTGTTTTAGTTTTTTGTTACTCTTAATAACTGACATTTTTCTGGGTGGAAAGACATGCTCCAATTTGATTCCCGTTTCTGTAATTCATCTAATTCTCTTTGTAAAATTTCTGTATCTTGTTTTGTTTTTATTGTCCTATATATCATGCAATCATCTGCAAATAATCTAACTTTTGTTCCTGAACTAATGCAATTTGGTAAATCGTTTATGTAAATTAGAAATAGTAGTGGACCCAAGACTGTTCCTTGTGGTACACCTGAATTTACTGTTATTGGTGTTGATTTAGAACCATCTATTATTACAGTTTGTTCTCTTCCTATCTGAAAATCTTTAATCCACTGATGCAATGGACCATCAATACCAAAATATTTTATTTTTTTTAAGCAAACTATGGTGGTGAACTTTGTCAAAAGCTTTGGAAAAGTCTAGTAAGATAGCATCTATTTGTTCACTATTATCTAAACCTTTTGAAAAGTCATCAATTAGTCCTATTAGCTGTGTTTCACATGATCTGTTTCCTAAAGCCATGTTGGTATGGAGTAAGGACATTATGTTTATCTAAGTGGTTTATGATGTTGCTACATATTATGTGTTCTAGGATTTTACATGTGATGCTGGTAAATGATACTGGTCTGTAGTTTCCTGGGTCAGATTTTTCTCCTTTTTTAAATAGAGGTGTGACATTGGCTTCTTTCCAGTCCCTTGGTACTCTGCCCTGGTTAAGAGATGCCTGAAAAAGTATTTTGAACACAGGCGCTAGTTCTTTGCTTAGTTCCTTGAGTAATCTAGCTGGAATACCATCAGGTCCCGACGCTTTATACGGCTTGATGCTGGCTAATAGTTTTTGGACTCCATTTTCCTGTACTACTATCTCTCCTATATTGTCTACTTGGTTTAAATCAGTGGTTCCCAAACTTTTTTGTCTTGTGGACCCCTTAACATGTTTTCTGGTTTTCCGTGGACCCCCTGCTTAAGTTATATTGAGTTTTTGAAAATTTTTCAAGAATTTAGTGAACTCTACTACAATACCATTCCTATAACAGAGTTTTCATGGATTGCTCTCAGAAAGCCACCACAAACGAAGGAGCTGGAAGACTCATTGCCCTATGGAGAAAAAAAAAATACAAAATAGTTTTAAAAACTTTAACGGCTGGCTAAATCATTCATTTTTTTTCGCCGATTGACTATCATTTTCATAATTTCGCAAGATATTTTAAGACACAGCAAACCATTATATTTTCCTTAAAATTTGAAAGCAAATATTTTGTCAACTGTAGATCTTTTTTCAACTTTATCATGGAGTGTTCAATAGTTTTTCAAATCTTATCTGGGTGGCTTTGTCCCCCAAACGATCCTCCAGCTTAGGTGGTTTCATGGTGTCATTACATAAAATGTGTTAAATAAAAGACACATAGGCAATATAAGTTCGACAAGATAAGAAGAATTATTTTTTTTTAAAATAACACCACCGTCTATTTCAAATTTAGATTCAGCCATGTTAAATATTAATTATCTCTAGACCAAATTAAGCGATTTAAATGAGGTACTAAAATTAGAAATGTTTTTCATTCCAATAATACAATAAAAATGTAATGGTAAAAAAGTATAAACAATGCATATTTGTATGATATAATAGGTGATTCCATTAATGTGAGATTTATATTAAACTCAATTCCTTCTTAAATGAGATCCACTCTCGTGGACCCCCATTTGCATGTCATGGACACCCAATTCTTTTTTTCACTTTCATGGACCCCTTGGAAGTCCTCGTGGTCCCCTGGGGGTCCATATGGACCACTTTGGGAATCACTGGTTTAAATTAATTGATATGTCTTTTTCTCCTGGGGCTGAGAATGCTGATGCAAAGTATTTGTTTAGGATGTTAGCTTTAGTTTCATTATCGTTATGCGTTAAGTTGTCTTCTCCTTTTAATGGCGCTATGCCGGTTGTTTCCATTTTCTTAGACTTAATGTATGACCATATGTTTGTGTTGTTATCTTTAGATATTACATTGTTTATGTACTCATTCTGCAGCTGTCTGCTTACTTTTTGGGTTAGGTGCTTAATTTTTATGTACTTTTTATAATTTCTTTCTGCCTTAGTTTCTTTAAATTTTCTATATAGATTTTCCTTCTGTTTACAAAGCTTCTTTAATCTATTATTAAACCAGCATTTATTTATTTTATTTGATGTGTATTTAGTGGGTATGTGATTTTCTATAATGTTTTTAAGATTGATTTTTATGAAATTCCAGAGGTCATCAACTGGTTGGTTAATGTCTTTTTCTGATAAGAATGTTTGTTGAAAGATAAATGTAGCTTGGTGTAATTGTGTTAGGTTACATTTGTTCCAGAGTAAGATTTTTCTTTTGGGTTTTATATTGGCTACTGCTTTTATCTGACTGCGTATTTTTATGATCTCATGGTCTAATAGACCAGGGATAATATCATAGTCTACTACTAACCCAGGTCTGTTGGTTAAGAATAGATCAAATGTGTTGTTTAGTCTAGTTGGTTTTTTAATGATTTGATCTAAACTTAGGCTGTGTAAAGTTTCTATGAAAAGCTCGTTTATGTCCTTGAGGTTTTGGTGTTTGTCTATGGTTAGTGTTTTCCAATTTATGACAGGTAGGTTGAAATCACCCATAATCCAAAAGACTGCATTTTTATTTGTCTCTTTAAGTGTAGTAAGTTGATTACATAGGTCTTGCATGTAGTCTAAACTAGATTTATCGTTGGTCCTTGGCTCAATTCCTGCATGCTCCCATCATTAAATATTTCTGAAAGAGCATTTCAGGTTAAATCGTATTTTCAAAAGCCTTTTGTGTTTTTTTTATCTAACCGTGACGGAGAGACCAACCAACAGACAAAACGCACAAAATATGCTTCTTTCATTCTAATGGGGGCACTTAACAATTTTTTTTAATATCTGATTTTTAAAAAGTTTATGAAAGTAGTTTAGAATAATGTCATTGCCGGGCTATACGCTAGTACACGAAAGTCGCTGCTAAAAATTCATTTTTAAAAATGTGCGTGATATCTACATATCAGGAGCATTTCTTATAGCAACATTCCTCCCTTACATTTACGTAATTCTTTTAGAATTGGCGTTTTGTTATTAAAAAATCGCTTGCATAATTAATTTTATAAATTAAACGGTTTGCTTTTAGAAAACTAAAAGTAGCCATTGCATCTAAAATTTTCAAGCCGCATTTAATGGTGAAAAAAATATTTTTTGTATCTCTTCTAGTTTTGGCGCGCTGAGTGTGACAGACGGACAGACGGACAGACAAACATTTTGCACAAACCTAATGGCGGCTTTTCCCCTTACAGGGGCCTCTAAAAAAATATAAATTAGGAATTGGTATAAATTTCTATATAAATAATAAAAGCAAAGTTCATTTTTTCAGACCTTGTGGTAGTGTATACATCTTCTCATATATTCTAGTAATATTGTGCCTTGCGGCATTGACGACAAAATTTCAATTTCAAGGCAACTTGTATATGACAATCCAGCCAATCAACAAGAACTTTTCCACTCAGACATCAACTCGCTGCGCCATAAAGTGTACACAAGAGACAACGTGCCAGGCTTACCAATACGATACTGAGAAACAAGTCTGTGTTCTAGGTAATACATTTTTAAAATAGTATGGATGGTTGGTGAATTTGTTTTTCTGTGTATTTGAATTGTGTTATTATTAAAGGGTAAAATGTGGCGCTACCTTGTATAGACCTTGTGGTATCTGATGTAAAGGTTATTTGTTCCAACATCCGACAGATGACTAGGGTGCCATGCGGTCAGCACAACGACCAGACGCATAAACTTCCTAAACGTATTTAAGCAATAAATTAAAGTTGTTTGGACTCATTGGAGTCCAAAAAATCTAGATGCTCGTTATTCCAGTTAACTCAATTTCACTTTGTTTGGAACACCAGTGATTCACCACTAGACCACCAGGTTTTTATAATTATTCATTATGCAGAACTGGCCAGTCTATATTTCGCCCATCCTTAGTGCAGAACTGGCCAGTCTATGTTTCGCCCAT
>JADKLZ010071522.1:9552710-9602273 GCA_021533235.1 Biomphalaria straminea | reverse complement strand
CCTTAGTGCAGAACTGGCCAGTCTATGTTTCGCCCATCCTTAGTGCAAGCTCTGGCAGCACAAATACTTTACACATTTTTGATGTAGCAGGTCATTAAAATTAAATTTGTTGAGATTTTTTTTTTTGCATCGCAAATATTTTAAGTTTTAAAATGTAACTATTTCTTCAACTATTATAAAATTATAAACAATAGGCAAGAACCTCAGCCTAATGACCTAATGGAATAAGAACGAATTAGGACAGTGTTGTAAACACAAAATCAAAGAGCCTTTAACCAATACTTTCCCCAATACAGGCACTATTACACTGGCCTTATAAAAGATGATTCATTGCCCCCCCCCTCCACCGCATATATCTGGATCTCGTTCTCAGTCGCCTCGATAGTTACGTAGGATAACTCTAATCCAACTTGCCGAAATAAAAGAGTTATCTTTTCCATGACTTTTTTCCTCGAGGGTAAGAGAGTTAGCGTGCGTGCTTTTCTCCCATATGGTTGGGCGACGTAGAGATAAATACATACATATATATAGGTCAGTTTTTTTTTTTTACTTTCAAGTCAACACTGTATTTGTACACCAACAAACATTTTTTAAATGTATAGATTCCTTTTATTCTGTAATTTAAAACCGTCGTCATCAGTTTTAAACATAACCATCATATTTCTGATTCTAAAATAGCATAGTGTTTACCCTCCTACCTAATTATAGAGTTCCGCTTTAGCTCATGCTAAACACACCCAAATTCTTTATAAACATTTTTGTACTTTTAGTGCTTTACAAAAAAAATCTTTTTTTGGGGCGCAGTGGCTGAGAGGTTAATGTCTTAGTTCCGAGCCTGTTGTCCTGGGGTTCGAATCTTTT
This sequence comes from Biomphalaria straminea, assembly GCA_021533235.1. Lineage (NCBI taxonomy): Eukaryota > Metazoa > Mollusca > Gastropoda > Planorbidae > Biomphalaria > Biomphalaria straminea. The sequence goes on along the minus strand of JADKLZ010071522.1, from coordinate 9,601,412 downwards.
TTGAAGAATGGGATTTTGATTTTTTTGGGCGTCCCTGAGTCCAACCAAAACTAATGGTTTCATTTGGTGAAATTAAAATCTGATGGTCTTTGTGTTAGCCAAAATGACACTGTACACATAAACCGTGGGCCTAAGAAAAAGATGACGTTGACATCATCTGCTCTATAGATCCAAGGCTTGAAAGAGGAAACATTAATTTTTTACTTTGACTTAAAAATGTTTTCTGTTTAAGGCTCAACTGTGAAGTCATCAACAGTTCAAAGGTTATCTAGACAGAAACTGTATTGGAATGGACATTTATCCGGACCAGAAATATGCGATGACCTTATATGGAATATACAGACAATAGAAAACGGGAAACGTATTTGCATTCGGACTATTGACTACTATCTCTATTCACACTCTCAAGCTGATACTATTTGTAAAGGTACTATTTTCTATTAGTTATGATAAGATCAACTACGTCCTTCACTGTATCATGTTTGCTTTAACTGTCAAGTCAAGAATTTAGTCGAAACATAAATAACTATTTCAGTGTAAGAATGGTGACTGTATGGTAAAGAACTTGGCTTTCATACCTGAATATCTAGGTTTGAAATTTGGTGAGGAAATGGATTTTGATTTTTGGGATTTTTAGGGCGCCCCTGAGTCCACTTAACTCTAATGGGTACTGAATAAAGTTAGGGGAACTTAAAAGCGGTTGGTCGTTGTGCTGGCCACATGACAATCTGCTTGTTTAACGTTGACCAAATAAACAGGGGAACTTAACTAAACTACTTGAATAGGAGTTTTCCCATTTATTACATATTCTACACGTTTCTTGGATTAAGTTATATTTTGTGTACACACATATTTCGGAAATTTCTTCAGAGTTGAAGATAGTTATTTCCTAGTCCAAACCTCCCGCAGGACGACGGGGGATGGGAGCGGGCATGGTTTGAACCTGGGACCATCATCGATAAATCGTAACGACAGTTCAGCCTGCAAACCGCTCGACCAGGCAGCCATCTATAGTCAGGTTCTTTCCTTGCCAGCTTATTAGGGGTTACTTAAGAACAATAATAAATAAATAGACTCTAAATCCAGCTATCCATGAAAATAATAAATTTAATGTCCAATAAAGCACACAATGAAAGCAACTCTCTGGAAATATTAATACACAAACACCAGTCCAGGAAGCAACTGTCTGAATTTCCTGGACCGGAAACAAGATTTCACTATCACACTCTCAGTCACATTCAATGAGCGCTAAACCATACAGTTGACGCAGAAAAAGATATTCACCGACTATTCATAGTATTTTCTAAATGTACAATACAATATAAAGACCTGTTTCTCAGCATCGTGCTGGTAAGCCTGGAGGTACAATAAAAAAATCATATCAAAATATCAAATAAGTAATATATTCTGTCTCACCATATCTCCCCCGAACACAATAACAAATCAACTACGATACACGAATTAATAGACATAATTAATCAACTAGTCAATGATTTAGCAACCTAATAGACATAATTAATCAACTAGTTAATGATTTAGCAACCTAATAATTGAATTATTTTTATTTTATATTGCATAAAGAAAGTTAAATCCTATTAACTGTAAATAAACTGCAATAATAAGGGGTTCTGTACACTTGATATGCTTTTGTTTTTCAGTGGCCTTTTTTGTTTTTTTGTGTGGCCTGTCTGTCCGTCCGTCACGTTTAGATCTCAGAAAGTATAAGAGAAAATAAAAATTGGAATTCACAATAATTTAGATCATTTAAAGTTCTGATGCAATGGCTACTTTTTTCTTTTCTAAAAGCTCAAAATCTAATTTTTAAAAATCACTTATGTAAGCATTTTTTTAAAGAGAAAAACCCTATTACAAAGTAAACCTAATTTAAGACAATAATTAATGTTATGTATTTTATAAGATGTATGTAATTGTCACTACTGCGATAGTAGCTACCTTAGTAAGAAATTTCTATGTGCTCTCTATAGGTGGGAGGATTATTTAACATATATTTAACACAATATGCAAACTGTTGTAGATTTTAATGGCAATTTTTTTCATATTTTAATTGTTAAGTTATGTGACTTATTTTATACAAAGAAACAATGTTTATTCATTTTTAAAGAGAAAGAATAAATTTAGTGTGCATTATTAGTTGGACGTAGTTTAAGATAATTAATAATGTTACAAACTACATTTTCTTAAACGTATTACTTAGTGGTGCATGTCGCAGTTATCAAAGTATCTGCATAGTCAAAATAATCACATTCAAATAATGCCGCGTTCAACACTTTTTGATGATGTCATTGGCGTTGATTTTATTTTGTGTAGTAGGTGACTTCCCTTTGTTGCTTGTCATATTTTCTGGTGACGTAGTGCTCACGCGCTACGACTTACGTAGGGAGTTGTCTGTCTGTCTCTTTCTCCATCTTGTGTTGTAGAAGCAAGTCGTTTTGTTGGAGCTCTTGAATTCTCCTTGGAATAGGATACTGGCTAGCCTTATCGTTGTTCCTTGATTAATATTCTTGAATTGGATTATCTTGACCCCTGTTTAGGGTGAGTTTTACTTTCTCATTGTATAGTTTACTCTATTTGATTGATCTTATTTGTAATTGTATAGTAGATTCTTTTATTTGTCACACCAACTTTGGGAACTAGGTCAAATTTTTATTTTATTTTTTTATTTCATCAAGGTTTAACTTACAAAAAAAAACTAAAAGCAGATTCTTATTCTGTAACTAAAGGACTATAAAAATAACAGTGTTTCTTTGAAATAACAACTCATAATCAAGATTTTATCACAACAGCGCATATACATATACATACTCCTATAATGCACACATTTTTTGTGCCTTCTCACTTTAGAACACGGTGACCACCATCAATAAACACACTATGTAATTCTTAATAAATTATATCTAATAAATATTTCTTCATCCCTTATATTGCATTATGGGTAGAAGAATTGCCTGGGGAGGTTAAAACAATAGCTTTCTATAATGGTTTCCAAGAATCTCAAAAACTGCCCTCTGCTTTGGAAAAGTGGAACAAAAATAAAGGGTCATCTAAAACTGGACACTTGCAGTCCCGATACGTCGTTGTTAGCTCCAAACATAAAAACAAATGAGTGATAAACTTTAAAGTGACTTGTTTACTAAAGGAGAATCTGATGAGCCATGCCATATATAAGAATCTACTATATATGTAGAGTAGATGATTAGAAGACTCCGTTCTTTTATTTTTCTACAGGGTGTTAGAAGTGGCGTAGCAAGGTACCCGTGGGCCCGGGTTCAAGAATATGTTGATGGGCCCCTCCCCCCCAATATGATACATATTTTGTGTGACAAAGAAATCAGGTAGTTAATATGTCTCAGTACATTTACTAAAAGACATTTCAATGTAAGCTCAATAACACAACTGACAGAATCATTGAAGACCATGTTTACGTACTGTTTAGCAAAACAAACCTGCAAATAGACAAGTGGCTGCTTTTGTTGAAACAATAAATGAAGGCTTTTCAGTGGCGTAGCTAGGGTGGGGGATGGGGGTCCAAATTTGAAAATCTTAACGGACCCCCACTAGAGGGGTCCCCAAATGAGTGTCCGAAATTTGTTTTCCATTAAATATTAAATATTAGGCCTTTTTATAATGTCAAAATGTTGAATGTCCAAATGCAGGGGTCCCCAAAGAGGTCAAGCCTCTCGGGCCCCAAAATCCCTTACTACGCCACTGAGGCTATTGTACTGTTCGCTCATATTGAAAAACCATCCTTGTCTTAGCATTGTAAGTAATCTAAAGAAAGATGGTAATATTTTATTACTGTTCAGTCAATGCTACAGACTTCTGGTTCTCACAAATATGAAATCTTACAAATGATTTTCTGCAACTTCTTTGGATAGTTCTTCAACGGAGTTCACAAAACAATTTCAGAAAATAATGCAAAATAATGCAAATTTAATAAATTTTAATTCCTTTGAGTGCTGTCAACCATGATAGAGAAAAATGGCACAGATTTGGATCTCCATTACGTGCTTGGCTAAAATTGCGTTGCCCAAGTATATTATCTCGTTTGAACTTGGTCGAAGTAAAGGGTTGTGTTCATGTTTTCTTAAGAATTTGTGTACTGCTAAGACATTGTTGTTGTTACTTGTGTTCGTTCTAAGTCATTCAGGTGATTTGTATGTTGGGCAAGCTTGTTAGTGGAGTTAAATAAATAGGCATATCTTTTTTTTGAAGGTTCGGTAGGAAAACAACTTAGGTGCTGTGTCTGGGTATATGTCTGAGACCATCCTTACGAATTTCCAGTGCACATACCAGACAACAAAGCAGCCATTCAAGTGAAAAACACTATCTCGCGGTAAATGTAATTATAACCAGATCTTAAAAATGTGTGTTAGGCCTATAAACCTCCTTCCCAATACAGTCACAATAAGTAGCTAAAAAGTCAACATCTTAAATGTTTCCCAAAGTTAAAAACAGAATATGATGTTTCATTTTCTTGTTTAATACCTATTTTAAATCTAAATCTAATAGAGTTCTGGTAATGGAAAAAAAGATGCTTACTTACAAACAAACAAAAATAGAAACAGAAAAATAGGTAGCCTACTACTTACTATCAAACGGCTTAATTAACATTGTCAGAAGAAAGTATTTGACTAGGGACCTGCGAATTAGGAAATTTTTTTCGAATCGAATATCGAATCGAATATCAGAAAATATTCGAATTTCGAATCGAATTCGAATCGAATATTCTTGAAAAAACTTGACAACCAACAAGTGTAAAATAAAACTTGAACTTCAAAATTTTTATTATATTATGTTTATTTATACTGAAACACATTAAAATGTTAGCAATAATTAAATTGCAAAGCAGGCGTTTTAAAAAAAAGTTCCCCCTTTCAGACCTTGTGGCCTATAGGGCAGATGATGTAAAGGTCATCTGATTCTGTGGCCTACGGTTAACGAGGGTGTCATGTGGCCAGCACAACGACCAACCGTCTTTACTTTTCCCCAACTAATGTCAGGTACCCGTTAGAGCTGGGTAGACTCAAGGGCGCCCGAAAATCCCGAAATAAAAATCTCTGTCTTCACCAGGATTCGAACCCGGGACCTCCAGTACGGAAGCCAAACGCTTTACCGCTCAACCACCGCGCCCTCGCGTTTTAAAAAAGTAGATCTTTATTTATTTTGGCCCAAATCAAAGTTTCAGCATTATTTTCCGAGAGATTGTGACGATGGTCAGTAATAATTTGTCCTCCTACTGAATTAACTCTTTCTTATGAACAATTTGTTGCCTGAATTACAAGCAAATTCCTAGCTGCTCTGGCCAAAAGTGGAAAAATATTAATACTTTTAAAATGTTTCGATTTACAACTGCTTGATTCGAATACAAACTGACTTCATCCTTAATTTGCTCAGAAATGGTGGAAATTTTGTTGATTCTGGTATCTCCTTGAGCATCATCCACTTTCTTGAACATTGAATCCATAAGGCTTCCCCTATTCCTGTCTTGAACAAGACTTTCACGTGGCAATTCATCAGAATTTTTGCCAATTTTGCTTCCGTCAGAGTACAAATAAGACAGCTTTTTTAGTTTCAGCTTCTGAAAATAAGTAGTGTTTAAATCTTGGATCAATGAATGTGGCTGCCAGGAGATGATCCATTGTCAAATCAAATCTTGCTCCAAGTTGTTTCAATAGCTCATCTCAAAATTGTTGGAGACCTGTTGGTGATTTGGACACTAACTCTTCCTTCAATGTAAAAATGCAAGGATAGATCAAACTTATGCTGACATTGGAATCAGCACTGTTGTTGCTTCTGCTGTTGGTCTTAGAATTGGAAGAGAAGCTTTCAGAGTATCTTGTAAAGTTTGTGTTAATGGTTTTGGTGGATTTCTTGCACATTTCTTTTTAACACCACATTCTACAAGTGCAAGAGAGACAGGAACAGAGTTTTGGTCAATCCATTCCAGCAAATAATATGTACTATTGAATCTAGTAATAACATCTAAAGGAGGCTTTGATTCCTTCATTCCTTGATCAGTTTGATATTTGGACAACATAGTTTGACCAACAGTTGATGAATGAAAAAAAGCCAGTAATCCTATGAACATGACTGATTAGGTTCTGAATGATTTTTTGAGCATCTAAAGCAGCTTTAAGTGAAAGTTGCACACCAAAACCGAGCTTGAATTATCCACAAAAAAAAAGGCATTACTTTTTTTGAAAATATTCGAACATTCGAAAATTTAAAATAATTTCGAATCGAATTCGAATATTCTTTTAATATTCGAAATTCGAATCGAATATCGAATATTCGCAGGTCCCTATATTTGACCCAAACGTTATCATCAACGTATCATCACCACATTAAAATAATCCTTATGCAAGCAGTTCCTTACAATTACCCCAAACCGAAAAAAAAAATGGGTTAATGTTTTCAAGTTCATATATAGTTTGAGGTAAGTTCAGGATAGTTTAAGGAAACTTTTTAATTTTTTTAAACATTTTTTTTTTACAAAATTGCAGTGTATGGCAGCCCACAATTGTTCATTTGTCATGGGACTAGCCGTTTTGAAACCCCTACGTGCCGTGTAGTGTCGTATTTACACCTGAAAAGGCCTTATGCTATTTGATATATGGGGCCCCATATAAGACCAGATATTGTATGTAACTACTAAGTATTAAATGGTGGCCCTAAGCTATAGCTTATGGTGCATAGAGGGGCACTTGAGGGTTGTTTTACCATTGGGTGTGGGCCCCTAAATTGTCGTGGGTCCGGGTTCATTGAACCCCTTCGCGCCATGGATGCTACGCCACTGATTGGCAATGCATGTATTTAAATAATTTAAAAAAAAATTAATTACTTAATAATGAAACAAAAGATTCAAAGTAATTATCGCAATTAACTCAGTAATTTATTTAAAAATATTATTATTATTATTATTATTAATATTATTATTTTTTATTATCTTTATAAGAAACATCTTTTTTTTATTGTCAGGTTATAAAGGCACTTTGGTCGGTGCAGACACAAGTTATAAAGTCAACGTCTTGAATACTTATAGGATGGAACTTTGGGTTGGCCTGGAATATGACACTGTAACTCAAAAACAATATTGGTCTTATGATGGTAGCCCTCTGAACGATACTTGGAAAGCTTACATCTTTGGTAATACTTAAATATTTATTTCCGTTGGTTAAAATCTTTAATTCTAAAGATAAATATACTTTAAATGTTATTTAATTAAAAAAAAAAACAAACTATTAAATATATACCACGGGAAAATAGTAAAGGGGGCGCAATGGTCGAATGGTTAAGCGCTCGGCTTCCGAACCTGAGGTCCTGGGTTCGAATCCCGGTGAAGACTGGTATTTTGAATTTCGGGATTTTTAGGGCGCCCCTGAGACCACCCAACTCTAATGGGTACCTGACTTAAGTTGGGGAAAGTAAAGGCGGTTGGTCGTTGTGCTGGCCACATAACACCTTGCTCGTTAACCGTGGGCCAAAGAAACAGATGACCTTAACATCATCTGCCCCATAGATCGCAAGGTCTGAAGGGGGGAAAATAGTAAAAATTACAAAAATTCTGCTAAAAAAAATCAAGACACGAATTAAAACCACAACTTATACAGCTTATTACTAAAACGTATAACTTCGAGCCAAGTTCGAGGTTATTTCAACACTAGCTGATTATTTGTTTATCCACAACGTCTAAACAATAGAAGATCTACAGACATCCTGGACGACGGACTTTAAGTAAAAAAAGTGAAGAAAGTGTATAACAGAGCAATCTGTAATGTATGTTTTAATGTAAGAGTGTCATTGTACAGTGTTTCTCAAATGGTGATCTGCAGACCCCAAGAGGTCTTCGAAACTACCTTAAGGGGCCCGCAGAAAAGTGCAAGTGAATACAATCAATCGTTTTACTGACCTACGACGTCATAAATTTAGGTTAATATATATTTATAGCTCATTATTACGTCGTATGGCCCTGTGACGTGGCAAAGAGCTATAGGTCTCCACTGCCCACAGGTTACGCTGCAGATCAGTGTTCAGGTCTCCTTTAACGACTAGTCTCAGTATCATTCAATAAAATACGTTATAAATATTGTGGTAATTTTTCTTTATGGTAAATCTGCTATACAAAAAAAAAAAGAAGCTATGATAAGAGAGAAAGAGAGAGAGATAAAGAGAAATGTGAGGTAAACTGTAACATTAGCATTAACTATTTTAAGAGTTATTTATAATTCAGTGTATTCGTACCTACTTATATACAATGTAACTTTTTTTTGTCTTTTTAGGTCAAACGTATGTTTCTGGCTACTGCGCGACATTCTTCAACTCAAAGATCTACTTTAAATCTTGCTCCCTTAAATTTGGCTACGCATGTGAACTTGGTTAGGTATAGAATATCACATATATGCCTGTCTAGAGCGCATACCATATGTATATATAGACGAACGTCATTCCCTTTTACTTATGGATATCAACTACGTAGTTAAATGGTCAGCAACAGTGACGTAGCTAGGGCGGGGCAGGAAGGGGAGAATTCGAAAATCCCCCATGACCCCAAATGAATGTTTTTTACATAAGAAATTAAATGTTACACAAAATGCATAGGCCCTCTTAGAGGTCAAGCCCCCCCCCCGGGCCCCCAAAGAATTGAAAATTCCTAGCTACGCTCCTGGTCAGCAACTAATTAAGAGTGAGCATTTTGTTTAAACTATTATTAGGTGACCAATGTATATTATCAACAGTTAATAGTGAGCATTTGGTTCATTTAAATGTTTTTAAAAATTATGCTAAAACAGGTTTTAGATTGTATGAATATAGATTCAGTAAATGATAAAATCTTTCTAACATTTAACGTTAATTATAATGTTGTCTTGAGAGTTCATTGATAACATAAGAACGAAATTACAATTATAAAATTTAAAACCTTAATAAATTAGGTACAAATGATTTTATTGACACTTAAATTTTTTTTCTGTAAATTTATACACCCATGCCTTATTGAAAGCTATATTGAATAATACAAGACAAGTATGATATATATATATATATATATATATATATAGATATATATATATATATATATATATATATATATATATATATATATATAGATATAGATATATAGATATAGATATATATAATCTAGAATCTAGAGCTAGATAAATATTTATGTATTTACTTTGTGCAGGGGTGGACATCCTATGACGAACGCTCCAAAAATGGCGCATTGCAAATTTACTAGTGAGGATAGAAAAATGTTAATAAACAATTTCCAGAAAAAAGTTACAAACAGAATTTAATTTATTACCGGTACCTATTTCGACCAAATCCACAACGATCCTTATGAAAATAATCAGACCTTAAATAAAACAAGAACAAGTTGTTTTATGTTGTTGTTAACATTGTGCTTTTACATCTTTATATAAGTTCTTTCTTTTTGTTAGCCTAAGAAATTTTTGACACAACTGTTAAAAAACTTATTGGTCAGACATATCTGTAGAAGCGAACAGAGCCATTGAGCTCTGCTATCCTCGACAATTATAGGCCTATGACCTAAGGCCGGCCTCTGTTGTAAGAAACACAAGAAATTCAGTTTGTATACAATTTTCTACCTCATCTTTACTATAGCAGTAACAATACAGATGAACTTCAGTGGCGGAAGGATAGGGTTAATGTGAGTGCGACTTACAGACACACATGACTCAGGCAAATCAAACAGGTCATAGGCTGTTGATGGATAAGGGACAGTACTGTTATTTACTCACAAATATGGCCCGTGTTATGGTCATGTGATCGATTGCCTTCTCGGATGAGTGTGTAAGAAAAGGCAGTAAGGACTTTGCGGTTCAAAGTGAGTCCTTGAAAATGTAACTGTACGAGTCAAGGAGTAGACAGAGAGACGTGTGTGTGTTTAGACGGCAGTTCGGCATTGGAATTTAGTGCAGCTAATTGTGTAGCATTGGCTGTTGTTGTATTTTTGCTGCAACATTATTTTTTGGAACTCTTGTTATCAAGTACTTGTATTCGATTCGTTGTGTTAAATAGTGTTTACAGAAGGTCTGGTATATAAGGTCGTAGCACTCACACCCACCCACCCACCCACCCACACACACACACACACATTTCTATGGCCTCTTTCAGTCGCTAAGCGACTATGGATCATCTCGGTGAGATGAATGCCTGGGCACTATGGTCGGAACGATGTCCCCCACACATCAATTTCCCCCTCCACGCAGCTGATGTATCCTTTAAATACACACATTAACTTCTAAATAAATTTAGAATAAAGGAATGAAACGAACGCGCTTTACGGAGGTCACTGGACAACAATTGATTATAGTAAAAAAAACCAAAACAACTCATTATCATTCGAACTCTTGTTTCCAAGTTCTTGTATTGCATGTGTTTTTAAGCAGTGTCAACAGTAGGTCTGTAAAGAAGATAGTAACTATATATAGCACTTAAACACATTCACTTCAAAATAAACAAAGTAGAAAGATATGAAATGAATTTGCAAAATGGTGGGATTATAATTGCTTACAATTATACATCACAGGTCACATGAATGTATGTGTTAATCTGACATCGAGTTGTCCTTTTTTTTTTAAATATAATGTTGATGTAGGTCCAAGTGATACATTTTTTTCTTGCGTGTCAATGTGTACCAGCCAAGTCTTTTAGTGATCAACGAGCCAACCTGCGGAGTAGCATACGTCGCTATTTAGTGCCAGGTGCACACTTCTTAAAAGACAAAGTTGTCTGAATGGGTTTGGGCAAACGACTGTGTGCGCATGTGTGGAGAGCGAGGGGGGTGCGGGTGGTTAGAGAGTCAGCGTACCTGCGTGTTTCGCAGCATATTAGAGCGACGTAAAGATTATATATGCAGAAAAAGATTACTTGTTCTCTCCCTCATCTTTCTTTGTGAGCCGCGCCATCTGTCGCCTCGAAATTTACGTGGGGTAACTCTAGTCTGACTTGCAGAAATAAGTTATCTTCCCATGACTTTTTCATCGAGGGCTAGAGAGTTAGCGTGCGTGCGTGGTGTCCCGCATGGTTGTTTGACGTACATAATAACATATATAGATCTTTCTAAATCAATTGTTCTAGAAAGAAAAGCAGCCATGCAGACAACTTATATCAACAAAAATAAGATCATCTAACTAAGACAAAGAAAAACAAATGTTTTAGAAAACAAAAGAACTTCAATGTCTAACGCAGTTGTTTTTTTTTTCTACTTAAGAACTTATGGATTTGAAAGCGATAATTGTGGAGCTTCATTATCTATGTGGATGTAGCTCAAATTGAGAATGTGGAAACTACAATAGCTATTATAATTCTATTCCGTTGTATCAATAGTTGGTGACTTAAATATTCTTTTCAGGACAAAGCTTGCTGAGCTAAAATTAGATTTTTTTTTCTGGTCAATAAACAGATGCATACATTTCTAAAAGGGACGGATCTCTTCCTAATCGACTTCTATATGGCCAATAAAGGGAAGGGAAGCGCTCACAAGGCGGACAAAGAAAACACTTCGGAGCAGATGATGTAAAAGTCATCCATTTATTTGGGCTTTGGTTAGGTGGCCATCAAAACAACCAACCTCCTTTACTTTCCCCCCACTAATGACAGTTACAGTGGCGTAGCTAGAGTGGGAAGAGGAGGGGGGGGAGAATTCGAAAATCCCCCCCGAGCCCCCACTTCAGGGGGTCCCCAAATGAGTGTTTTTTACATTAAAATTAAGTATTACGCTAAATGTAGGGGCCCCCTGGGTAGAATCTGAAACGCCTTAAGGATTCCAAAATTTAAATTCCAGTTTACATCAGGATTCAAACCCTGGTCCATAGGTTCAAAACCTTAGTGCTTTACCTCTCAGCCAATGCGCCTTCAGCCTTAGTAGACTTTGTAGTCAGAATTAAATGCCAGCAGGACGCTCTTTGGATATTTCACTGTTTTGATGGGCTTGAAAATATCTAATTTGTCTAATTTTTATGAACCTATTGAATACTTGTTTTTCTTTTGAAAATTATAATGTAAATGTATAGATCCTAACTACATTGCAAGTACAACAGATTTATTCCATGAAAAGAAAAGATACTTCAAATATTTACATTAAGGCTTTGAGGGTCGCCACCGAAAATTTTTGTTTAAAAATAATATTTACAAAATTATTTTTTTTTTTCATACGCCTGTTTTCAAATCCCTTTTGTTACAGAACATAAAGCTCTGGAGAAACAAATTTGGAAGTGGGAGGAGAATTTAAATAGACTAATTATATTTTCCTTTATAATGTGTGTGTATATTTAGAATTTCAAGTATAAATTGTGAATTCTAGACACGCATTATTTGGGGGGTATGGGAGTGGGTCGGTCGAGTTAGGGGACGGGCTATCGACCCTACCGCCATCTCCCCCACCGCCCTGGATCCGCCAGTAATTAAGTCTTAAACGTATAGCTTTCACTGCTAATGTTTACGTTTTCAATACTTAGCGACTTGAAAGAAAAAAAAAAAGACTTCTATGTAATATGTGGGAAGCGTGGTCAAGAGGCTAAGTCACCTAAGAGGCTCAGTGCTTGAACTTGGCTTGGCTTGGCTACCTAGAATGGGGCTCGAGGTGCGACACACAACACTGGCAGAGTTGTTTTTACTGATCATTTAAAGGCAGCACGGAAAACCAACTCCCAGATACCCCATCTGGTCCACAAAGGAGATTGGACCAAAGCGCTCTGAGCATGTTATATGCATGAAAGTAGCGCTATATAAAAGCTATAAAAAATATTATTATTTATCATTCTTGACATATGGTCTACGATGTATGACGGGTTTGTGTTTGTACCCCGTATGGAGCTCTAAAGACAGAACGGAAACCTGCCCCTCCCCCACCGTCCTACATGAAAGAATAGACCAGAGCGCTATGTGAAGAATGAGAATGATAATTACACTATAAAAGGGTATTCACTCCTAAAGTATCACAACTATTACAATGTAAATTCATAATTGTTTGTTTATTTTGTACTTTAATAATCCTCTTTAAAAATGTGTATGTAGAGCGATCTATCTATGAAACTATGGAAGAAAAAAATTAATGAAATTCGTTGATGTATGATTAGTTATTGTGTTTCAAGTCTTTATAAATTGTTAACACTTTAATTGCGGAGAGCAATGTAGAAAGCTTTTACTTTGTTGACAAGGCTAAAAGAGCCTACAATAAGATGGTGCGCAAATGATGAACTCTTTGTTAATGGACCTCATTCACCAATCGTAAACCAATCGTAAACAAATAACATTTAGCCACGTGATTGTGTATATCTTCTATACAAATGGACCTCATTCACCAAATGTAAAGAAACACATTTAGCCACGTCATAATATTGATAAAATTGTGATTCTGTGATTCTGGAGAATCTTTTGTACTTTTAGGTCTAAATCTAGATGTTGGAGTGAGGGTTGGTTTAAACTGGACACTCGGATGTTTGTTCTCACCCTGGGCCTCTTGTACCGTTTTATTCATTGAGACCACTCGTTATAGAAGGCTTCAACATTGACCTGCAACGTCACAACTTGTGTGCTGTGGAGACTGTCCCAGCTAGTATAAACTTTGCAGTAGACCTGTACACAATCTACTAGCGCCGCTTTCTTCAATGTGCTATTTTATTTTGGGCAGTATTTTTATTTTCTTCCCTTGTCGTTTCGTCGTCATTTTTCATAAGACGTCATTTTTCATAAGACGTCATTATTCTCTTTTTTTACGTTTGGTGCATTCATGCCATGCTATAGTGCTAGGCTGTTTCTTATCAGTTTCTGTCATTTCCATGTGCTTTACGTTAATGGACAGCCTTAGCGTTTGCAATAGCTATATTCTTGAAGGACTATTTGATCTCTGTTTAGGGGGAATTTATTTCACATTGTAAGTTATTTAAATGTGGGTTCTTTGTCGCATTTGCATTTTGTAGTTAGATTAAATGAATCCATGTTATTTGTCTTTCTATAGGGTTTTAAGTTTGAGGTTCTAGATTTCAGGTTTCTGTGTCAGTCGTGGTGTTACATTGTGATGTTGTGAGTTCTTGGTGCTACTCTGAACTTTGGTTATCTTCATTGTTGGTGAGCATTCGTCTTGGCTAGAAGATACTTGTGTCACCATGAACATCTGTATACGAGTTGAACTGAATCTATCACAGAGTCTTTGTCTTGAAATGAAATATTGTTGAAATCAATATTTTTGGACATCATATTGTAATGACTCTGACTTGCGCACCGCCATCCAGGCTAGTGCACAGGTGCGCACTTTTAGTGAACGGACTAGAACAGAATGTTGACATGTGAGAATAACGACTTCCGCCAACGTTGAGAGCCAAGATGGAGAAACAGTGCTAAATGAAGTGGTTGTTTTATGTAACTGTGATGTCATGTAAATAAACATTGTTGTCCTCGTTGAGTTGCCTTTCTCTGAAGTTATTACATTGGCGTCAGAAGTGAGGATTATAGGCAACTCAACGAGAGGAGGTAGGCTTTGATTACAATGACATATTTGAAGCTATTACATCAGCTCTCAATTACACAGCTGAGACAAGAGCTTCGAGACCGAGATTTAAAACCCTTTGGTAGTAAGGAAAGGCTTACGGCTCGTCTGCGACAAGCATTGATTGATGAAGATGAAGATCCGGAGACCTACCAGTTTGAAGTTGAACCTCGGATTGGGGATGTCATTGGCAAGATCCAGGAGTGTGGGGATGAATTTAAGGAACAATTTAAGGAACAATTGAGCACGATAAGGATCATGATGAGGAACATGAGCAGGGATATAATGTTGAACGTAGATGAAAGTGTATTGGAAGTGGAAGAACTAATAGACCAAAGTGATCATATGGTGTCGCAACCGAAAGAAGGCATAAACTCGTTTGTGAAAGGGCAGCTGCCTAGTCAGGACTGTGGCTGCACAAACAGTGGTGATGTAGGCGCTGGGGATTGGAGCGCTGTCTGTGACTGTGTTGTGAGCAAGTCTGACAGGGGTGACTTTCAAGGCGAGGAACGTGACAACGTTTGCTGCGATGATCTCAATGGGATATACCGAATTGAAAGAAAAGAGACGAATGAAGATGAAGTCTGTTATGTGCCTGAAGCGTTTGTTCCTGATTTAGCTACAACGAGTACCTCAATGAGCCGGACAGACCAAGACAACGTTGGGTCTGCGTCCAAGCCTGTTGCTATGGACCTTAAAGACCTCTGCCTATCTGCCGGTGCTCATGAGAGAAATTCGGAGCTTGACAACTACATCCAGAACTTGAGCATGAACTGTACGTGCGGCGCATCACACAGGGAATGTGGATGCCAAGAAAACCATCAACACGGCATGTGTACTTCTACCATCACCATCGACATTGGCATAGATGAATGTCAATCAACCCATTCTAAATCTGAGCTGTCAAGAAGAAGACATCTTCAGCTTGAACTTTGGGAGACCTATCTCCTGGACGTGAGACTGTTAGCTGTGAATGAATGCGGCATATCGGACTTTGTTTGCAACGTGGTTGCATGTGAACCTGCAACTTCCATGAGAGGCGTCTGTCGGGAGGGTCTGCTGAAACGGCGTGTCCGATCAACGACTGTGCTGACGAAAACAGGGCTCGATACTATTTCTCTGTGTGTCAAACGGCCACGTCATCGTCTCAACAACAGCCTGGTCAACTGGAGAAAGAGAAAGCGGCATTTGAGAAGAACAATGCGGATGGCTTTGTGGGGAACACCCTACCAGCCGACTGTGGCTCCCACTGATCGACCTCCACCTGAACTGTTAAACTTCAGCTGCAGTGTTTCTTTTCGGGACGAAAAGTGCTAAGACGGGGGCAATGTAATGACTCTGACTTGCGCACCGCCATCCAGGCTAGTGCACAGGTGCGCACTTTTAGTGAACGGACTAGAACAGAATGTTGACATGTGAGAATAACGACTTCCGCCAACGTTGAGAGCCAAGATGGAGAAACAGTGCTAAATGAAGTGGTTGTTTTATGTAACTGTGATGTCATGTAAATAAACATTGTTGTCCTCGTTGAGTTGCCTTCCTTTGAAGTTATTACAATATTATAAGGTGGTTATTTTGTTTGAAATACTATTTAAGTATTTAATTAAAATGTACTTATGACTAATAAATTTGTACTTGTATTCATTATTTTCATTAGCATTAGTCATATGTCATTTCATTGTATAAATATCATTGGATTAAATTTATAGTTACACTGCAAATCGTCATACACATTGTGTATTAATTTATGTACAACTGGGTTTATCTGTTAGGCTGAACCTTGGGACTGATATATATTTTTTAAGAAAAAGACATTACAATTATAACACACACACTGCAATAAACATTACATTTTTTTAATACCTAGACAACTTAATATTTAGAAATTAAACTGTTACGTCCTGACATGTTGCAAAGACATTATTATTATTTTATGTTATTACTCAGGCTCTAAGATTGTTCTATGCCCTCAATGTGTCAAAATTATTTAATTAAAGTACTTAACAAAATATTAACCAATTGAAATTGCAAAAAATTATTGGTAATTGGTAACTTTTGTTTGATATCGAATACGGTAAATAACTTATACATAATTGATATATATATAGTTTCAAGGGCGGTGTTTTTTCCCTTTAGGTAAGTTTTTTTATTAAAAGGATTTAAACAAATATTTCCCTTGTCATTGACGTTAATACAGCGCTACTCAGACTTTGTTTGCTCCGCGACCCCCCTAACACAATTTTTTACTAGAAGGCGACCCCTAAACCATGTTTCTTGTTTATTATAGGTCTAGGTAAGAGTGATTGAGCTGGTGATATAAAATGTTTATCAAAATCTATATAAGTAATATTCATGATATTAATTTAGTTGTTAAAAACGTATGAAGTTTATTTCTGTATTAATGAATTGATAACAGGCAGAGCTAAACATGTTTCTCAAAAATACAGTGTTAAAAATGGAAGAGGAAGTCAAGAAAAAATCTCACATAGAACAGAATGAATGCAAGCAGTTGATCTAGAGCTGTGTAACTGACATTGAAGAGAAATATTTAAATGCATTTCTATTGACGTTGCTAATATATGTCGTTTAATTATACAACGAGTTACAATGGATTATTATAAGGACAAATTCTGTACCAAACATTGACATCCATACCGACATCCAAGCATTCTTAAAGCAACATCTGTGCAGACACCACAAATATTTTTCCAAGAGGTCTTTTACTTTTTTAAGTTAATTAGAAGAGCTCTTTTATATTGGGTCTCAAATGATTATCCACCGGAAGTGAACTTAAATTTAAACTTTACGTTTAACCCCGAGTCTCACCTCCGTCAGACAATGTGGCGGGAAGCAGGAACTCGTCGCCCATCTAGACGAAAGGGAAAAGGGAGCTCTTGTTCGCTTTTGCTGGCCTTAGAGTTCCAAGTTCGACGCACAACACTGCTAGTCAATTTCAGATGTTAGTTTTGGGCAACAGAAACAGATGGCCTTTACATCATACTATTATAGCTTTTATATAGCACTACTTTCATGCTTATAGCATGCTCAGAGCGCTTTGGTTCAATCTCATTTGTGGACCAGTGGGAGGGAGGGATTATCCGTGCTGCCTTTAGGCGCTCAGTAAACACAACTCTGACCGAGTCGGGTGTCGAACCTCGAGTCCCCTTCAAGGTAGCAAAGCCAATACACGTTCAAGAGCACTTTGCCTCTCGACCACGCTTTCCATATGCCTTATAGATCACTATAGATACATTCCATCATCCGCAGTAATCACTTGTATGAGTGTGTGTCTGAAATTTTAATGCATAGTAACTTTAAAATGAAATATTATAATAATTAACTTTCACAGCATAGTTTTTAAGATCTTGATCTCAGTTGATGTTCTTATTTTAAAACTGTTTCTTAATGACTGATTGAGACATGTAAAACTGACTTCAAGGCATCAGACGTGTTCTCAACATTTCACTTAGAATGTAGTTTATTTTCCACTCAGAAACAACTAAAATATTTTCATCATTGACAACGCTTAATAATTCAGTAGGAAGCAAAGAGAGACAACTCGTATGAACCATTATAACAATCCTTGCAGGATTAGTTGGACTTTGTGCGTACATGGCTGACCTCATAGTAAACATTGACCAGTCCTCGTCCTTTAAGAAACTCTTACTACAGACTAGTAAAACTCTCCAACAAGAGTTAATTGCATCCACGATACCACTGGCTTTGTCCAAAGAAGCCAAAAGATCCCTGTCTATTATAAAAGTACTCAATTTCAAATTTCTTTCTAGATGTTCGCGTAGTTCAATACAAGGAAATCGATAGTCCTCATCTGAATAGCCAATATAAACATCAGTCTTGTAATCTGATCTGGTGTGAAGTTTGAAATTGCCAAATATTTGTAGGAAATACGAAACAAGAAAGTTTTTATTTCTTAACATCAGAAATATGAACACTACGCCAGTAACATAAAGACATAAACTTATTAATGCAATGTAGAAGAAGAATTCGCCCCAACATTGTCTCCAGAGAGATTCTAGATCAGAGAACGTCAATGTGTTTGTCCTTTCACCATCTTTGTTCATGCATGTATAGTTTCTATTGTTGTCTAAACTAACTAAAGTTGAATTCAACCATTGAAGAAAAGATAAATCATGGCAACCACAAGAAAGTATGTTTCCATTCAACATGAGCTGAAATCCTTTGTTCTTTGAATTTAATAAATCAAGGAACTTAGTGGATTCTGTTCTAAGAGTAGTGATGACATTATTACTTAAATCTAAATTTTTAAGATTTGGCGTAGATTTTAAATCAAATGGAATTTCTTTGAACTGATTGCCAGATAAACTTAAATATATTAGTTCAGAATTTCGAGAGAAAGTTCCTTTGCTTAAAGCGTTTAGAGAATTCTCAGAGAGATCAAGTTCTTTTAGTTTTGTGGTATTCCAAAAGACTCGATCACTTTTGATAGCGAACACAATTCTGTCAAGTTGACATTTAGAAAGAGCCAAGTTCTCTAAGCCATATAGTTCATCTAAAAAATATTCAGAGAGAATAGAGATATCATTCCCAGATACTATTGCAGTTTTTAGTGACGACAAACCTTGAACACGGCCTAATAATGTATTTACTCCGCTATCCGATAAATCAAGATATTGAAGCTTAACAGTTCCTTTAAATACCACATTTAGTTGTAATGTTAAAACTGGGGTTAATCTTTGTGATTTCCAAATCTTCAAATCTTTTGGTAATTGTATATAAACTGTATTATTTAGCATATAAAATGTCCTGTTCATTAAAGCATTTTTCTCTTCTGTTAATTGTCTAAATGCACTTCTCTTTTGTAAGCTTTTTTCATCAGGAAAAAAATTATAATTGGAAACATCTTCGAAGAAATAATTTGTATTAAAACTTAAACGTGGGAATGTGGAAAACGTTTGGCAGACTCGCAATGCGTTACCAATAAAAACTGTTACAAGGTTCTCAGCAAAAGTAAATCCAAGTAAACCGAATGGGTTTCCAATTATGGGATTCATGTTCATTATCACATGGCGTAGACAGCGGTACGCTGTTGCTTTGTTATCACTGAAGGCATCGGCTGTTATGTAAAAAATATTACATTTGACTATTGCAATTGTATTTACACAAATATCTTTAAGATACTTAAAGTCATTTTTTGTGAGAAAACCATCAATCATTGGATCAGGCATTCTAAGTGTCGTTGTTACGCCTTCAAAATAAATCTCAGACATATTTCTGCCTTTAAATGGCCACAACAAAGATAAAACCTGTTGTAAATCAATCACGACGTATTCCATTCTTAGACTTGTCAAGTTGTTTAATTGTGCAAATACTTTATTATCCATCGATTTGATAAAGTTCATTTGTCTTAAAATCAGTTTTCTCACGCCAAAAACATTCTCGAACGATGTATTGGTTATATTTTTGGTTGATCCAGTAATCTCTAAATCTTCTAGCTTTGTTAAATTTAAAAACGATGGTTCAAAATACATAGTATATGTGACTGTGCAAATTGACAGCTCTCGTAGCTTCGTAAGGGGTTGCAACATCAAACCTGGAACATTATTTTTTTGCTTAGGAAGTTTTTGTATCAGATTCAACGTCTCCAAACTTTTTAATGGTTTAAAAAGATCCGTCAAATCTCTGTCAAAGGCGATTTCATTATTACCGAGACTTAAATATTTCAAAGATGTCAAACCCTCAAAGGCAAGAGGTTCAATATATGAAATCTTGTTAATGGAAATATCTAAATGAATTAGATGAATTAAGTGTTTAAATGTGGAATTAACCAATTTACTGAGTATGTTGTCATTCAAAAAGATAACCTCTGTGTTATTTGAAAACCATGAAGAATTGATTTCCTTTAAATGTAGATTTGAGCAGTCCACTGTTAAGCCATGTTCTATACACATGGAGTCAGAATTCACAGAAAAATTCACGCCTTGTAATATATAAATGTCATTTTTGGATGACTTCGGATGGTCAAGGCGTCCATTTCGAAGAAAGAAATCTGTAAAAAAAAAAGAGAGAGTAATTGTTATAATATTTTAATCAATGTTAGCTTCAACTTATCAATCCCTGATGTTCTTTTCTATCGGGAGAAGTGTCGATGTAAAAATCGTTACGTTCTTGTAACGTAATATCGAATCAGATAGCCCATTTGAAATAAACCGTGCTGAGATTACTCCCTTAGAGCACGGAAGAGGAAGCGAGCAGTAAGTTGTAGGGTCGCCTTTTCCACGTACAAGGACAGACCCTCTACCACACATGGACCAGTTTTCTCTCTCTCTCTCATTACCTTGTCCCGATCGTTCATCTTGCAGAGGACTGCCTGTTCCGCACGGCCGAGCGTCCACCATGCGTCCTTTTGGTCTGGTCTACTCATCTGCTTGCATAGCTCTCGGCCTTTCTCGGAAGCGTCCCAGCTAGCGTACCACTGTGCCAACAATCTGTTGTCGGCTAGGGATCGTACGGTCGCAAGACTATACGGTTCATCATTTAAGGTGCACGTTGCTGTTGCGCTCTCGCTAAAAAGTCAGCCCTCTGATGACTGACCAGACCACAATGGGATGGAACCCACTCTATAAAGCTATTTACATTGAGCTGCAGAAGGCGCTCTACCTCTGCGAGGAGTGCTTCTACCCGTCCAACACCTGCAAGCTGCCCTTCAAGGGCATCGAGTGCATAGATTGAATCAGTGAAGTTTACAACGTCCGCTGGGGCTGCGGATCCATCTCCGACTCTCTCCGCTACCCACGTCAATGCTACGAGCATTGCTTCGAGCTCAGCTTCTGTGCTGCTCTTGCCTCTGCAGGGCCCACTCAGCTCCACGCTTTCGGGGTTGCCCGAGAGTTGTACCCCCCCCCCCATATCCAGATTTTGTGGTGCCCTCGAGCATCTTCACAGAGCCATCCGTGTAGATAGTGGTCACCCCTGCCGGGTACCAGCGATGGTTTCTCTGGCAGTTTGTAGTAGCCGTTTAGGCTCGCACTGCTTTGTGACTGCTGGGTCAATCAAGCTCCTTTGCACCGTCGGCATGAGGGAAGCTTTGTCAGGGGGTAAGGAACCGGTCGGGTAAGAGCAACCCGCTCTTCCAGTAAATTCATCTCTCTGACCAGCCCAGGCGCCACATGCATGATGCATGGTTGGTTTTTGAGACGTCTCTTATCCTCCCAGTTGTCGACCAGACTTCTGAGAGGGCATCCCTCCTTCAGCCGCCCGTATCTCTCGTGAGCTAACACGACGGCTCGCTCTCTGCGCAATTTCAACGGCGGTACATTGGCCATGATTTCGCCTGAGTCGACTGGCGTGGTGCGAAACGTACAGCATATGGGTCTTATGGCTTGGTTATGGACCGCATCGAGCTTCGCTAGAGACGTTTGCGAGGCCCAGACTTGAACAGGGAGACTGTAATCCATGTGAGATAGAACTGCACCCATGTACAGTGATCTCAGTACACCCGCATTCGCCCCCCCCCCCACTTCGTTCCAGCTAGCTTCTTTACGATGTTCAGCCTCTCGGAGGCTGTTTCGCGTACATGTTGTATATGGTCGCACTGTGTCAATTTCTGATCGAGGGTGACCCCTAGGTACTTTGGCTTTTTATCCCATTCCAGAATCTTTCCGTCCATAATGAGCTCTACTGGTTCTTTGATAATATCACGTCCTAGTGTGAACCAAGAGTAAACACACTTCGAGTGGTTCACCTCGAGGCCCCATAGCCTGGCGTAACAGGACACTGTCATCAGCGCCTATTGCAGAGTAACGTAATACCAGAATCCAAGATCACGAAGTCATTAAAATAGATCTGGAATTCAAAACTACTAGTCTTAAAGGAGATTCGAACCTCTAACGATTTTTTTCTAGAAATTTTTACAGCTGATGTATATCGTAGAAAAAAAATTACTTGTTTGCTGATCATACTTGGAAAACTTTAGTTTGCTGGCCGTGGGTGATGTGTGTGTGTGTGTGTGTGTGTGTGTGTGTGTAAAAAATGCAATTCTTTTTAAAATCTAACATTTATTTTTTATTAAGACCAAACTAATTGTTGTATATGCTGTATAAAACAGAAATATACTTTTTAAAACGTAAATTTACAATACCTTTATTCAAGTATATTCTTTATGCTAACTTGGTGGATCTCAAAAACGGCTCTAAAGATTTTCGTTGAATTTTATCAGTTGGTGTGTATCACTCAGAAAGTGGTCTATTGTTAGATCTTGATGCCCATAAAATGACCCAATAAAATGATCGCACAAATATATCTTTCTCGCTGCCCGAATCATAACTCGAATATTTTCTAGCAGCTGACTTTGTCACGGGTTTGATACCCGAACGGAACAAAAAATGTTTTTAAAAATTATTTTATTGTATTTGAAGTTTAATACTGAAGGCATTGTATTTTTATATACTTTAAAAATGTTTTCTTTTCTTGTCTAAAATATGTTTCTTGTTCCTGTTCATGTTACACATCGAATTTCTTCAAATTAATCTTCAACTAATCAATTTATCGTTCTTTTTCTCTTTTTACACACTCGCATCGCATACAGGCAAGGAACCAGTGGCGTAGCAACGAATTTGGAGGCTCGGGGGACTTGGCCTCTTTATGGGCCCCCCTGCATTTTGATATTCGACAACAAGACATGAGATAATGCAAATAAATATATAAGTCTAATGTGCGGAATATATGCGACAAATTTACATAGCAACATGAATAGCAAGATATCATGGCATTGACTTAATATTTTATAAATAAAAAAAATTGCACTTATTAGGTCCCCCTTCAAGTAGGGGCCCGGGAGGATTTTCAAATTTAGACCCCCTGAAACAGCATTGTTTGAGAATCACTGCGACATGCGGTAATCAGTGATCACTAACAACACTAGGGTTTCATGTTTCACGTGGAAATAACAGTCTCGCTCAAGTATTGGTCAACTCTCGTTTTGAATCTCCCCATGTGGTCAGAAGTCAGTTTTTACTTCTAGTAAAGAATGTACGTACGATCCATATTGTTTAGAGTATATTTAGACTAAGTATTGAGTAGATCTTCGGGACTCGCAATGACCTTCCGCCAAGGAACAGTACCAGGAAAAAGAGAAAGAGGCAGACAGAGAAAGCGGTGGGAAGACAAAACATAAAAGAATGGACGGGCCTACCATTGAAAGAGGTTTTAAACAGTTCAAAGGATAGAGAGGAATAGAGAAAAACGGTCTACAAGTCTTGCTTGGTGCCCCAACGGTCCACCAGACTAAGGGATAGGTAACAGGTAACAGGTAATTAAGTAGAGGGATTCTGAAAACTATTGTTAATTCTTGTAGCCTTATTGTTGGATTCGCCTGTGTATTTTATTTATATTGATGAATGTGTATCGTCTACAAATCAATGAATGAGTTGTGCTACTTAAGTCATAAGACCTACTCGACAACCGCGTTAGCCAAAAGCCACACAACACCCAGGAGAAAAGAAAACATTAGTATCAACATCTAAGCTAATAACGAAAAGAAACACTCCCAAAGGTTTTGTTACAACCTCCCTCCCTCCCATAGCTACGCCACTGCAAGGAATAAATATGTCATTAGTTTTTGCCATTGTAAAGAGATCAGGATAAAGATCACACGACGTTGATATTTCTCTGCCAGAAGTTAGACTCACTCACTCTTTCAATGTAATATTTAATCTGAGTCATACACTTGATAATTCGAATGGATCAAAGTACGTTTTACCCCTAAAAATATCTGTCAAACTTTAAAAAATATTATGAATACGAGAGCTTAAACTCTTTTAAAATAATAAAGAGCAGGAGAAGCTAAGTTACATTTAGTGTTAAAATCGATTATGTTTTGTTATTTTTCAAGCATAAAAATAATCACTTTTAAAACATCAAATACGATAATATTACAAGCAGGGCCAAATTTAACATGATAGACTGTAAGGAGTTAATTTGTTGTTCTTCTTCTTCGTTCTCGATTTGAAGAATAGTTCCTTTCAAAAGTCCAGATATATATTATATGTCAATTCCAATTATAATTTTAGGAAACATCAAGGGTTAACTGGTGTACAATGAAAATAAATAAATCACCATGACAAAACTGTATTACGTTCCTTTATATCAGTCTGCTGTTTCAGGCTTAGTGAAATCAAATATGAAATAGAAACAATAGATAACTATATAACTGTCAGGGAGGGTTTTGGCGGCCGCAGACTCGTCTTGTCGTTTGGGGTATGAAGTCTTTGCCCGGGCCTACCCTCGCGCTGAGCAGGATAAACTGAACAAAAGTAACGGCATGGAAAAATAAAGTTCAGTAATTCAACTGGACAACAATTTATGCAATGTAACTATTGTCAACTTATATCAGCGAACAACAATGTTATAAGGTTAACAGTTTAATGACTAATTAAATGATAGGATGATGAGGCATAATAAATGGATACATGAATACACATCAATATAGTATCGATCATTCACAATATAGTGCAAATATGTTTTACACAATAGCGCACCTTAACATTACTGCCAAAGTCTACCAGGGCTAACAACGCCCACACTTAACACCATGGGTGATGTCAACAAAAATCAAGGACCAAATCAAACAACTTCGAGCGTGACTCCACCAGAGCCCAAGTCTAAGTCCCTAAACGAAATAAAGGATCAATCCGTAACAAACGTTATTGACAAGATCATAATAAAACGTTTCAAGATCTACAACATTCAGCAGACCGTAAAATAACCAACTTACCCAAAACTGGGGAAAACAAACACTAACTCCATAGCGCCATCACAACAAAGCCAAAGCAAAACACCATCGACCCACTCACACCGAGGCAACCAAGAATGACAACAAATCGCACCACCTTAGAAACAGATACTCGCGGAGCTTATGGTGTAAAGAAAAGAATAGCAATCCCAATGCACATAAACAAGCTGCGCATGACAATAACTATGTTTATTGACTCATCGCTAGCAGAATGGTTATCGCGTTGGCTTGAGAAGCTTGAGAAGGTTTTAACCTAAAAAAATTAAAATGTCGTTCCCTTTTTTTTATATTTATAAATCCACCTCCATTGTTAGATCTAGATCTATAACAAACATAATTAAATGACAGATCCAAACTAATTGATACAATTACGCTAACTATGAGCTTTGTTTTTCTCTAAATTATTATTTTCCCACTGAAGATGAATTCCAATGAAAAAGTTTTAGATTGAAATCTTCAATGTGTTTACAGGTATTAAAAAAAGTATCCCCTTTCAAACCTTGTGATCTATAATGCAGATGATGTAAATGTCATCAGTTATTGTGGCATCCGCTTAGCGAGGGTGTCATGTGACCAGCACAACTTTACTATTCCCCAAATAAAGTCAGGAACACATTAGAGTTGATTAGACTCAGAGGCGCCCAAGGATCCCGAAATTAAAAATCCTTGTCTTCACCAGGATTCGAACCCGGGACCCGAGATTCAGAAGCCATTCGCTAAGCCTCCGCGTCTCCGTATACAGGGATGGTGGAATTTTATCCCTTTAAAGTATTTTAATTTCTACATATTTGGTTTGTTATAAATTTGTGTATATTAGAAGAGGGGATTGAAGAAAAAAAGCAAATAAACTTTTACTTATCAGGCCTGCCTTTAAAAAAAAAAGTAAAGTTCCCCTTTCAGACCTTGTGGTCTATAGGGCAGATGATGTAAAGGTCATCTGATTCTGTGGCGTACGGTTAACGATGGTGTTATGTGGCCAGCACAACGACCAACCGCCTTTACTTTTCCCCAACTAATGTCAGGTACCCATTAGGAGCTGGGTGGACTCAAGGGAGCCCGAAAATCCCGAAATAAAAATCCCAGTCATCACCAGGATTCGAACCCGGGACCTCCAGTACGGAAGCCAAGCGCTTTACCGCTCAGCCACCTCGCCCTCTAGGCCTGCCTTTGTTAATATATTATTTTTGCATTTATGATTTTATTTTATTATTTCTGTATATAACCGTGTGATAGTCTAGAAGCTGAGCCGCAGGCTCTTTGAGCTCTAAGTTTGAAAAAAAAACCTGACTCCGTCCGAGAACAAATTACAAACAGTAAAAAAAAAAATGTCTGACCACAGGTCTGTCTGGAAGAGACCCGAGTCAATGCCTATAGGACATTGCTGTTTCCAGGACGCATGGACTAGAAATCATGTCCGAAGGCCAAGTAAGACCCGGGGCCGCCGAAATTTTCCTATGTTGTACTACACTAACCGTGCAGGATTCGCCATTAATGAGACGTCCCTTGAGGAACAGCACATGGATTCGTGACAGGGTTGTGGGAGGTGGCGTGAAGGGGTAGACTCTCTTTTCCACTCATGGGCACCCCCACGGAAGTTATGTTTGTTACTTTTTAGCCTAGCCACTTCCTCTGGTAGCCTTTTCCACGCGGGCGCAACTTTGAGGCAGAGTAACGTGCCCGCGCTGAATATAGCCTACACGAACTCACTGGCAGATCCAGGGTGGGGGCGGTAGGGGCGATCGCCCCCCCCCCCACTAGGCCAAAGAGGGGGGGTGGACGAATTTTAGTATAGAATTCACACAATTAGTATGAATTTATTACTTATGCTAATAATATATACTAATTATTTTAAATTTCTACATATTTTTAGATGATTTCGCCCCCACCTCTAGTATGTTGGCCGACATGGTGGGGTAGGGAAGGGGCGGTGGCATCAATTTCGCCCCCCCCCCCCCAATAAGCTTTCGAGTGGGGGGGCGGTCCAACTTCGGGTGGGAGGCGGACGAAATTAAGTATAGAATACACACAATTGGTATATAAATTTATTATAATATATACTAGTTATTTTATATTTCTACATATTTTTAGATTATTTCGCCCCCCCCTCTAGTATGTTGACCGATATGGTGAGGTTGTGAGGGGCGATAGATATTTTTATGGCTGATTATATATTAGAATATTTTTCTACATTATTCAAAAGGTCCTTTTTTAATAGGATGAATGGTGAGCTTTAGGTCAGGAGAATGTGTTTGAGAATGAAAGAAAAAGTTTTTTGGCGTCGAGGCTTCACGACGAACCATATTGATAAATAATGACCTGTAGATATCAGCAGAATGCATTAATGCAGTCAAGTATGCAAGAAAACGCTTTTGGCGTCGGGGCTTCGTCCCGAAATCTACTAATAAATAATGAGCTGTTTATGTCAGGACAATACATTACTGCAGTAAAATATGCAAGAAAACGCTTCTGGCGTCGGGGCTTTGCCCCGATATCTACTGATTAATAATGAACTGTAGGCCTATATGTCGGGATAATGCGTTTCTGGAGTGACGAATGCAAGAAAACGCTTTTGGCGTCGGGGCTTCGCCCCGAAATCTACTAATAAATAATGAGCTGTATATGTCATGGAGTGTCTCTCCAAAATAGGGCTCCACAGCCGCACGAAGAAGTGTGGGAGATGAACCATAGTCGTTCTACGACTGAAGGAGGCCAATGATTGATTGATGATGATGTCAGGATAATGCGTTTCTGCAGTGAAGTATGCAAGAAAACGCTTCTATCATCGGGGCAAAGTTTACAGCCCTCCCTCAGACCCCCAGCTTGCCTCAACATTACTGTTTTTTTTTTTGTTTTGTTTTTTCCACGAAGGTTAAAAAACACTGCTTTTTTATTCTCGTGTATATATATATATATATATTATATGTATATGTTGTACGCACGTTTATGCATAGGGTTAGGGTTTACTGGGCGTTAGGGTTAGGGTTTGGAAAAAAATCGCCCCCCCCCCCAATTCAAAGTTCTGGATCCGCTAGTGCAGGAACTATAGACTAATTATGATTTTATACGCGACAAATTTACATAGCAACATGAATAGCAAAATGTTATGGCATTGACTGAATATAACTTACACGAACTATAGACTAATTATGATCTATCAACATTATTAGCATTTTTGAAGTTTAAAATATTCACACTCAGGCGGCATTTCCCTTCACTTTGCTTTAACAAAATATGTAAAAGTTCTCCTTTCAGACCTTGTGGTATTTAGGGCAGATGATGTAAAGATCATCTGATTCTACGGTTAACGAGAGTGTCATGTGGCCAATACAACGACCAAACGCCTTTACTTTTCCCCAACTATTGTTAGGTACCCATTAGAGCTGGGTGGATTCAAGGGCACCCGAAAATCCCGAAATAAAAAACCCAGTCTTTACCAGGTTTCGAACCCGGGGACCCCCAGTACGGAAGCCAAGCGCTTTACCGCGACCTCCCAAATATGTAATATTAAGATTTAATTTCGTGACCTCGGTTTATTATCTAATCGTTTTTAAAGAATGAAAATTTGTGCTTGCTTCGGTATCTGACAGGCATAACAATCTAAAATTTTAAAAATCAAAATGACAGTTCCAGTAGCTCACCAGCCAGGGGCGTAGCTAGGAATTTTTCATCCTTTGGGGCTTGACCTCTGTGGGAGCCGCTGCATTTTGCGAAATATAAAATTTTTAATGTAGAAAAAATACTTATTTCGGGGCCCTTCTCTAGTCGGGACACGGGGGGATTTTCAAATTCTCCCCCCCCCGCCCGCCCCCACTCTAGCTACACCACAGCTACCAGCCACTGAGGGATTAATTTATTCTAGATCACTTTATTTGACTGATGACTTCCTAGACATGGCTTTATTTCCACAAATATGTATGACCATTTGTTTTTTTTTTACACTGACTCAAGGCCAATAAGATCTATAAAAAGGTTGAAATTATTTTTTTTCTAACAATAACAAGCTTAAATAGGTAACATAAAATTTTTAAGGTTAACGAAAGTTCATACATCATCAAGATGGAAATAAAACCACGGTATGTTATACCAACATTTTCTTTTTTTTTTAAAGTTATATAAATTCTCTCTCTCTCTCTCTCTCTTTCTCTTCTCTCTCTCTCTCTCAATCTCTCTCTCTCATCTCTGTCTCTCTCTCTCTCTTCTCTCTCTCCCTCAATCTTTTCTCTCTCTCTATTTCTCTTCTTTCTCTCTATCTCTCTCTCACTCTCTCTCTCTCCTCTCTCTCTCACTCTCTCTCTCTATCTTCTCTGTCTCCCGCTCTATCTCTCTCTCCCTCTCTCTTCTCTGTCTCTCTCTCACTCTCTCTCTCTTCTCTGTCTCTCTCTCTTTCTCTCTCTCACACTCTCTCTTCTCTCTCTTTCTCTCTCTCTCTTCTCTCTCTCTCTTCTCCATTCTCTGTCTCCATCTCTCTCTCTCTCTCGCTCTCTCTCATCTCTGTTAAATAAATTCACTCTCTCTCTCCTCTCTCTCTTCTCTCTCTCTCTCTCTTCTCTCTCTCACTCTCTCTCTCTCTCTTCTCTGTTTCTCTCTCTTCTCTCTCTCTCTCACTCTCTCTCTTCTCTGTCTCTCTCTCACTCTCTCTTTCTTCTCTGTCTCTCTCTCTCTTTCTCTCTCTCATACTCTCTCTTTTCTCTCTCTCTCTCTTCTATCTTCTCTCTCTCTTCTATCTTCTCTCTCTCTTCTCTTCTCTGTCTCCCGCTCTCTCTCTCTCTCATTCTCTCTTTTTCTCTCTTGCTCTCTCTCTTTCTCTCTCTCTCTCTCTTTTCTCTCTCTGTCTCTCTTCTCTCTCTTCTCTCTCTTTTCTCTCTCTCTATCTCTCTTCTCTCTCTCTCTCACTATCTCTCTCTCACTCTCTCTCTCTTCTCTGTCTCTCTCACTCTCTCTCTTCTCTCTCTCTCTCACTATATCTCTCTTTCACCCTCTCTCTCTCTTCTCTGTCTCTCTCTCTTACTCTCTCTCTTATCTCTCTCTCTTTTCTCTCTCTCTATCTCTCTATCTTCTCTCTCTCTTCTCTGTCGCTCTCTCTCTCTCTTCTCTCTCTCTCTCTTTTCTCTCTCGCTCTTTCTTTTCTCTCTCTCTTCTTTCTCTCTCTCTCTCTCTCTCTCTCTCTCTCTCTCATCGACAAAACATGTATATTCAAAAACTGATAACAACTAAAAATTATTATTTTGCTTGATACCAAATAAGAAATGTATACTTTATCCTTCACATGGCTAAATATATAGGTTTTCGTTCAATTGTATTATTGTTTACATTATTTCTACTACAAAATTAAGTTGAAATTGTGAAAAATTATGTATTTTATCTTACATATCAAGAATAAATTAAAACATTAACCAATTAGACATAGGCAACGCAGTTCGAGCTTTGATCTACATATTTCTTGTCATCACATGACCATTGTCTACCAGTGATCGGTTTAGGTTCTTTTCCCACTGTCCACTTCAATACTCGGCAGTAGATTTCCTTTTTGTCTTAAAATATGTATTCCGCGGCCTTTGTAATACGTCTCCAGCTGTTTTGTTCGGTAACCGATTGAAAACAGGTGTTCTCTTCTATATCAGCTAAATAAGAGACAGTAAATACAAGACTAGTGCACTAATTATAAAAACGGTAATAATAGCATGGACTATGACGATTGCTTGACTTCCAATGTTATCTTTTCATTAAACAGGCTGCAACCATTGTTAATGTTAATTATATATAGAACCAAATGACTTAGCAATCTATTTCTTCGATCATAAAGCAAAGATATAAATCAATTGTACTCTTGAACAACTCAGTT
Source organism: Biomphalaria straminea (assembly GCA_021533235.1). Lineage (NCBI taxonomy): Eukaryota > Metazoa > Mollusca > Gastropoda > Planorbidae > Biomphalaria > Biomphalaria straminea. The sequence continues at coordinate 9,570,269 of JADKLZ010071522.1, read as the reverse complement.
ATCAGCTTTCCCTCAATGGCTTAGTGGCAACGATTAAACTGTACAAGTTTTCTAAAAGAGACAGCTGGACAAAGCTAACAATGGTTGCAGGATATCTGCAACTCGAAATATCTACCGACAAATACCAAAGACAATGAAACACTAGACCTAATATACCCCAGTGAACATCAACATTGTGCACGTTTGAGTAGATAAAATATGTACATTTTAACTGGTTCTCTTTAGCCACGTGAAAAACTGCAAGTTTCTTTAAAGCTATGACTCGATCACAAACCCTAATTATGTTTTTAAAGTAATTCAACCAAAAAAAAAAAATACAAACCTTTCTCTCTAAATAGAACTGATTTTTTGCTGCCATGATTGCCAACCTGATGAATATCTTCGTTTCGGTTTGTTATTGAATAACTTTTGGTGTCAGAAGTAGTACATGATAATATAGAATGATAGCAAATACATTTAAAATAGATGCCATAATACATTCACAGTAATCCTTTTACAAACACAGTGCAGAGATATTGAACACCACTGAATAAACATCTGTAAGTATTGTTAATCTCACAATGTTATTTGTACATAACTAATATTAAAAGTATTTTTTTTTCATCTTACATTGTTGCTGAACAGGATGATAATTTTTAAAAATCTCTATTACTATACTAAGACCTAAGAGCAGGATGGTCCATATTATGCAAATGTCATTATCAGTTTAAAATTGAATTGTAAGATAAAGACATTTGAAATCTTTATCAATCGAACAAAAACTGTGATTCACTATTAAGAGTTACTGTCTAGTGATACAAAAGAAAACTTACTTCCCTTTTGTGTTTGTATTTGTCATGTGATCAAAGTTCTTTTGTTGGCCAAACGAATGTGTCCTCAGTTCAGTTCAATACTAGTTATATAATAATTTAAAGGAAGCATGCCGTTTATTTATTCGACGAACTTTTTGACTCTTCTGACTTCGACAACTTAGATTTTTCTTCATTTAACTCTTTCTCTCTGAACTGACGATACCAACGTTGATTCCAACAGAATCTGGTAAATAATTTTGGAGAGAAAGAGTTAAGTTTCTCACGTCCAAGTTTAAATCGTGTATATATTGTGTATGTGTTATGCTTTTTTTTATGTGTAGAACTGTTGCATTGTTGTTTACAAAGCTTATGTCAACTCTTTCTGACTGTTTGTGTGTCTGTCCGTGTGGGTGTGTCTGTCGGAGTGTCTGTCTGGCAAAAAGTTTGTACATGTTATTTCTCCGACACCCAATCTAGGATCAAGTTGAACTTCCGCACAACTATTTCTTTTATCTGGCAACACATGAATCATAAAAAATTAACAAATTAGATATTTTTTAAAATGTATCTTTACCTATTACTTAGTCTATTGGACTTTTGGGGCACCATGTAAGACTCATTGACCGTATTTCTCCATTCCTCTGTGTCTTTTGCCTAAGTTAAATCCTCTTTCCATTATTTTATGTTGTCCTCCCATAGCTTTCACTCTCTTCTTCTTTTTCCTGGTACTGTTTCCTGAAGAAAGGTCTTTGCGAGCCTTGAAGATCTTGTAATATGGGTATCAGAGGATATATTCCAACTTTGTGACAAGCGAAGGAAGCTTGAAGGATAAACGTTGTCCGACCCAAAATAGCCAACGAATACAAAAAAAAGTTAACAAACGGATTAAAAAGGAAATGGAGGAAGCGAAGAACAAGTGTCTAGAAATTGAACAGGGACTAAACAGGAATGACAGTAAAAAAGCGTACCAACTAGTGAAGGACCTCACTACCTCAAAGCATGGAAGAAATAACACAATACAAGACAAAAACAATAAATGCTTAACTGGAGAAATTAGTTAATTAATTAGCCATTGTTAATGCTTGCTATCTCTTATTACTTGCCTAAGTGGTGGTATAAGCTGAATTGGTCCCCTTTCCAGGGAAAAGAAATAGTATTTGACTGTAGTGGTGGTATAAGATGAATTAGTCCCCTTTATATATTGAGGCTTATTTCCAAATGTAATTGCATGACTTATCCAAACTAATTGTTTCACTTTATATAAACTTTGTTTTTAAAAAGTATTTAATTTATTTTGCTTGTTGTTCTTTCATTACATTTAAGAATAAAGGAGTAGTTAGACTAAAGCCCTTTAAGACGGTGTCAATAATTTAGGTAGTATTGTTACATAGCACGGTAGCCTTTGTCTTTCCATATTTTGCAAATCTAGACAGTAGTTCAGGTTTGGTTCCTTCATAAAGACGACAGTTCCGAGATTTCGTAAGTTATCTTATTAGAATATGTTAATGTATCATACAAGGATATTATAGATTACATTTAAAGATTTGTTTTAAACGATTGAAAGAAAAACGAATCAAACTGAAAAAAAAAGTATGGTTTCTCTTAAACAATAGCAGGGGCTTCTTAACCCTTAAATAAATTTGAAGGATAGTGTTATTACAGAATACGGTTCATCAGGTACAGCAAACAGTTCTTTATAAGCCTTAGTATATTTACTCATGAAGGCGGCCTACACAAAGCGATTACATGAAACGTCTAAACGAAATGTTTCGTTTGTGGGAATAACATTTGAGGAAGTAAAAATTTAAGTGGACAAGATAAAACTTTCTAACAGAAATGTTTACATCGATCATTAATGAGATATCGCCAACAGAAGTGACCTAGATAGCCTCGTTTCTGAAATGCATTCGAATAGACGTTTTAAAAAATATAGAAAAACCAATAAAGTTAATTTCCAAATGTTTAAAAAGATGGGTGTCTGACCATTTAATTAATCAATCATATAGGAAACTAGCTACTGTTTGTATATAAATAAAAAAAAAATATTTTTTGCAGCTTACTTCTTTCCAACATACTTTTAAAGATTACTTTTTTATTTTCAACTTATTTTAAGTCAGTGATGCTCAACATTTGTATTTTAACATTATACATTTCAGAAATACACTTAAAGGCACAGTTTATTACTTTTTATATTACTTTTTTGTTCTTCAATATGCTGATTAACTGTTCTTAAGGCAGAGGTGCGAACGGTCAGTTAGCACCATGGATTAGATATGGTTTGGAATGACTATTTTTAGTGATTAAGAAATGCCTAACAGTTTGTTCACTATAAAAAAAAATCAACATTTAATAATAATAAATATAATAATGTTTATTATATTATTATATTATATTATATTAATCTTTTATTGTCCGTAAGGAAGCTTGTCTTACAATTTGTGCACTACACCAAACAAAACATTATAACTATAAAAAAACAAAACAAAATGTACATTAACACCAGACTCACTTATAATGATGTTTCTATTAAATAATTTGATGTCAATAATGATAATAATAATAATAATCGTAGAACATCTTCACACTGTGTAAGACCGTAAGACGCAAGTTTCAAAAATACAATAAAAAAAACTGCATGCCTCTAACAATGAACTAGTTTCCTTCCTACGGCAATACGACTCCCATGCGACCCCTCTGAACCTACACAATATTAATAGTAATGTCAGTCTGGACGACGTAGGGCATGAGATTCGCAAATGGGAAGAAAAACACTCCACGGAAAATTCCTGGCTTTATTACATGGGGACAACGTCGACAAGGCTGCTTCTTTAACGTGGCTCAAAGCAGGTTATCTCTACCCTGAAACTGAAGGCTTTTTACAGCAATACAGGTCCGAGTAATTAGGACAAAAAATTAAGAGAAGCATATCATAAAAGTCAATGTTGTCGACAAATGCCAAAAATGTGGAAATGTGGGTGGGTCAATTGAACACATAATGGTAGGATGTTCAGCAATATCGGAATCTGCTTACCTAGGTCGCCATAACCAAGTTGCAAAGCTAATACTCCAACACTTGGCTTTGACGCACAATTTGATCGGGAAAGATACTCCATCTTAATGATCTTATTACAAATACTCGCCACAAGAGGTTCCCGAGTTTACTGATCATCTGCTGTACTGGGATAGGCCTATCTTGACCGACAAAACTGTAGATTTTTATCTCCCTGATCTGCTTCTCATCGATAAAAAGGAAAAAGCCGCTACCATTATTGACATTGCCGTACAACTATCTCATAATTTAAGAAAAACTGAGTTGGAAAAGAACGAAAATATGGGAACCTAAGCTTGGAGATTAAGCGTTTATGGAAGTTATCTAAAACATCAATGTACCCCATTGTTATATCAACATAGGGGATAATAACAACACCCTCACAGATACCTTCGAGGCCCTTGGAATTCCTAGGTACATTCTCGTTACTTGTCAGAAGGCGGTACTGCTGCAGACCTGCCACATCACCAGAAAATTCCTCAGTGGAGACTGATAAAAGGACTACGATGAATTTTGTTTCCCTTTAACGAAACTCGACCCTGGCTGCACCAGAGAATGAGTTACTCTTTCTTTTCTAACATACTAATAATACAAAGATACATTCCTAGGAGCATCCTCGTTGTCTATCAGAGGGCGGAACTCCTGTAGACCTGAACATGACCAGAAAATTCTTCAGTGAAAACTGATAAAAGGACTACGAGAATGCCAGAGAATGACTACTCGTTCGTTTCTAACATAATAATAATAATAAAAATCTTTTTATCCGTAAGGTAATTTGTGTAACAATTGTGCATACAAAAATATACATGATTAGAGGAAACATTAACATCTTTAACATTACATGCCACATTTCAAACAGTAAGTTACATATTGTTAAACGATTTAATCGCCAGCCCTAGAGGAACAAAACAGTTTTCGTGTGTATTTGTTTTTGTGATCGGTGTCTTGTATCTTTTTTGTGATGGTCAAATTTTAAAATTATTAAGAAGATGCTGATTTTTGTATGCTTCAAATCTTTAAAGCTCTCTTAACAATGTTTTTCTCTAAAAGATGTCAAGGTGTGGTTTGTTTGTTGCCTATGATCTTTCTAGCAGCATTTACAATTTTATAAAGTTTTTTTTTATTTTTATTTGAATAATCTCTAAAAATTATTTGCGAATATTATAAGAGTGCGTAGAGGAGAGATATTCTATGACACTGTAACATTAACCTGAATAGTGATTATTTCGAAAGCAAAGGATTTCTTTTTCTTTCAATAAATACAAACGTGCACAATGGATGACTGAAATGTAATGACTTTTCAAGTTATCAAACGTGTTCTCAACTTTTCACTTAGAGTATAATTTATTTTCCACTCAGGTACAATAATTATGTTGTCATCATTGACAGCACTTAGTAGTTCTATTGGCAGCAAAGAGAAGCAGCTCTTCTGAATCATTATAACAATTCTTGTAGGATTAACTGGACTTTGTGCATACATGGCTGACCTCATAGTAAACATTGACCAGTCCTCGTCCTTTAAGAAACTCTTACTACAGACTAGTAAAACTCTCCAACAAGAGTTAATCGCATCAACAATACCACTGGCTTTGTCCAAAGAAGCCAAAAGATCTCTGTCTATTATAAAAGTGCTCAATTTCAAATTTCTTTCTAGATGTTCGCGTAGTTCGATACAAGGAAATCGATAGTCCTCATCTGAATAGCCAATATATACATCTGTCTTGTAATCGAATCTGGTGTGAAGTTTGAAATTGCCAAAAAATTGTAAGAAATATGAAACAAGAAAGTTTTTATTTCTTAACATTAGAAATATTAAGACTACGCCAATAACATAAAGACATAAACTTATTAATGCAATGTAGAAGAAGAACTCGCCCCAACATTGTCTCCAGAGAGATTCTAGATCAGAGAATGTCAATGTGTTTGTCCTTTCACCATCTTTGTTCATGCAGGTATAGTTTCTATTGTTGTCTAAACTAACTGAAGTTGAATTCAACCAATGAAGAAAAGATAAATCATGGCAACCGCAAGAAAGTATGTTGCCATTTAACATAAGCTGAAATCCTTTGTTCTTTGAATTTAATACATCTAAGGCACTAGTAGTTTCCGTTGTTAGAGTTGTGATAATATTTTGACTTAAATCTAACAGTATTAGACTTGGTGTAAATTTTAAATCAAACGGAACGGCTTTGAACTGATTGTCAGACAAGCCTAGATATATTAATGCTGAATTACGAAGAAAAGTTTTATCGCTAAGTGAATTTAGCGAATTACTCGAGAGGTCAAGTTCTTTTAGTTTTGGGGTATTCTTAAAGACCCGATCACTTTTTAAAGCGAAAAATTCTCTGTTTAGTTGACATTCCGAAAGAGACAAACTCTCTAATGCAAAGAATGGATCAAAGAAATATTCAGCAAGAATAGAAACGTTATTTCCTGACATTACTAAAGTTTTCAGTGACGGTACGCCTTGAAAACGGCCAATAAATGTGTTGAATCCACTATCTGTTATATCAACGTATTGTAAGTTATCAGCTCCACGAACGATCACGTCATTAGTTACATGGAAATTCGGTATCAATCGTTGTAATTTGCAGCTTTGTAAATATTTGGGCGAATTGATATAAAATGTGTTATTTAACATGTAAAATGATTTGTTCATGACTACTTGCGTTTTTCTTATTACATCATTAGTTTCTCTAAATGCTGTTGCTGGTTGTTCGCTGGCTCTTTTATCATAAATAGACAGATCGTCAATGGAAAGATGCTCAGAGAAATAATTTTCAACGAAATTAAAACGAGGAAAAGGGGGAAATTTTTCACATACTCGCAGTGCGTTGCCAACAAAAATTGTTGCAAGGTTCTCAATCAAACCAAGTGGTAGTAGAGCCAATGGACTTCCGATTAAAGGGTTCTCAGAGACCTCAACGTGTCGTAGACAATAGTTTGTTGTAGTTCTGTTAATAAATGCGTCTGTCGTTATGTAAAAAATGTCACATTTTATTATGGATAACGAGCTCAAACATATTTCTGTCAGATACTTGAAGTCCTTTTTAGTAAGAAAACCATCAACCATTGGGTTGGGCATTCTTAGTGATGTTGTGACACCTTTAAAATAAATCTCAGACATATTTCTGCCCTTAAACGGCCACAGCAAAGGTAAAACCTTTTGTAAACTCATGACAACAAAAGTCATTTTTAGACTCTTGAGTTGGCTTAAAGGTACAAATGCTTTCTCGTCCATAGAGTTTATAAGACCCATGTCTCTGAATATTAGTTCCTTCAAGTTCTTGACATTCTCAAACGATTTGTTAGTTATATTTTGCACCGACCCTGTAATCTCTAACACTTCCAGATTTGTTAAGTTTCGAAACTCTCGTTCAAAATAGAGAGTATAGTTCACTTTACTGATAGAAAGATTCCGTAGCTGTGTCATTGACTGCAACATCCAAGCTGGGACATCATATTTTTGCGTACCAGGTTTTTGTATCAGATTCAGCGTCTCCAAATTTGTCAACGGTTTGAAATTATCTACTACAACCTTAGCGAAGGAGATTTCATTATCGCATAGACTTAAATATTTCAACGATATCAAACCTTCAAAGGCAAGAAGCTCCATGTGGGATATCTTGTTGTTTGAAATATCCAAATGAATTAAATGTATTAGATGTTTAAATGTTGAATTGCGCAATTGGCTGATAATGTTGTCATTCAAAAAAATAACCTCTGTGCTTGTAGGAAACCATGAGGAATTGTATTGCTCTAACTGTAGATTTGCACAGTTAACGGTCAGCTGGTAGTATATACACTTGGAATCAGAATTCTCATCAAGAATATTATTCGGTAATTTCTCATTGTTGTATTGTTCATATGAATGAGATCCATCACCTGTACAAAAGAAAATAATTGTAATATAAAAATTGTACGTTATTTATCAAAACAGTGGACCCCATTCATCAATCGTAAAAAAATATTTAGCCACGTGATTCTCTATATCTTCTATACAAAGTATTTCAACCCTCGTGGCTGTCACGTGATACGTATTTTCATTGTTTTATCAATTTTATGACGTGGCTAAATGTGTTTATTTACTATTGGTGAATGAGGCCCATTAGTAAATTTAGATATACTGTCTTTTTTTATGTCTTGTAAAATGTTCGTAAAATATTCTACTCGTTTCGGATGTTCCCTCAGAGTTGAAGATAATTATTTCCTAGTTCAAACCTCCCGCACGATGACGGGGGATGGGAACGGGCAGGGTTTGAACCCAGGACCATCCGATAAATCCGATCGGCAGTCCAGCGCGCAAACCGCACTACCAGGCAGCTAAACCTCTTCTTCCTTGCAGCTATACCCAGGAAAGTCCTCGGGGCTCAACCTGAGGAAAAGAAAATCAGTAGCTCGTGACCCTTGAGAAGCTTGCAGAATAGAGTGCTATATAGCTCATCCTTCGTGTACGAAGATGAGCACATTTCTCATTTCCTATGGACTCGAAGATGGCTGTGAAGTCCAATCCTCGCTTTGAAAAGCCGGCCGCATATGTGGCATGGGAGAGTTTTGTCAGTTGCAGATAGGCATGCTTTTTCTCTCTGCTTTCTGTTGGTTCGGCGCTTTATCGCACTGGCCACTCTACTTGCTTCAAATCTTGAGACTCCGAGGCTCACAGCTTCTCGCCATGCGGAGCGATCTAGAGCTAGTGCTTCCCAGCCATGAATGTCGATATCGCATTCCTTGAGGGAGCTCTTGAGTGTGTTTTTGTAGCGCTTGTATTGGCCGCCTTGGGAGCGCTTTCCTGTACATAACTCTCCATACAGAAGTCGTTTGGGAAGGCGATTTTCTGGCATGCAGACTACATGACCCGACATCGTAGTTGGGACCTTTTTACTGTCGCATTAATACTGTGCATGTTGGACAGCTTTAAAATTTCTGTGTCTGGAATGTGGTCAGACCAACGCACCTTATGGATACTCCTTAGACAGCGTAGATGGAAGGAGTTTAGCTTTTTGGTGTGGCGGGAGTATAGGGTCCATGACTCTGACGCATATAGGAGTGACTGGAGAACTACAGCACTGTAGACTTTCAGTTTTGTGGTTAAGCTGAATCCTCTCCGTTGCCACACTTGCTCTCGAAGTCTGCCAAAAGCAGCACTGGCACGAGCAATACGGAAGTCAACCTCATCATCTAGGTTGGCGCTTGCTGATATGGTGCTTCCCAGATAGACAAATTTTTTGAGATTTGCTAGTTTCTGACCATCTATGAGGATGTCTGGTTCTGTGACAGCTTTATTTGGAGGAGGTTGATGCAGCACTTCTGTCTTTTTAACATTAATGGTGAGTCCAAAATTTGTGCAGGCAATAGCGAAGAGGGACAGGCTCTTTTGAAGGTCTTCTTCATTTGCAGCGTTTAGGCACAGTCATCTGCAAATAGCAGGTCTCTGATACAGTCGAAGTTTACCTTGGTCTTAGCCTTGAGTCTCTGGGCATTAACTCTTTGATACCGAAATTATTTTCCACGTTTGGACGGAATTTATAGCTTTATATCTGGATAAAATCAACGATGTGAGCGTCGTTGCGGGGTCAAAGAGTTAAATAAGCTTGCATCGGTGCGATACCGTATGTCAACTCCAAACCTTTCTCTGCAGAAGGCATCTTTCAGCATGGCGGTGAACATTAAGCTGAAAAGTGTTGGAGCCAGCACACAGCCCTGCTTCACGCCATTCGAGACAGGAAAAGGCTTGAAGTAGTCTCCGTTGTCTTGGACTCTTGCTTGCATGTTTTCATGGAATTAGCGCACCATTGTTATGAATTGGTCAGGGCAGCCGAATTTGGACATGATCTGCCAAAAGCCTTCACGACTGACATTGTTAAAAGCTTTAGTCAGGTCTATGAAAGCAGTATAGAGATTTGAGTTTTGTTCTCTACATTTCTCTATGGAGTTGGCGGACTGCAAAGATCATATCGATCGTGCCTCTACCTTGCCTAAAGCCTCATTGACTTTCCTGAAGTAGGCCAGTTTCTAAGTGTTGTTGTAATCTGTTTAAAAGCACCCTAGCCAGAATCTTGCCAGCAATGCATAGGAGGGATATACCACGAATATTGTCGCATGACTGCCTATTACCCTTTCTCTTGTAGAGGTGGATGATGGAGGCGTCTTTGAACTCTTGTGGTAGAGTCTTTTGTTCCCACATTATCTGGTGGAATTCTGTTAGTTTAGCAGTAAGCTCTGAGCTGCCAAGTGAGTAAATTTCAGCAGGGATGGAGTCTGGCCCCGGTGCCTTACCCATTGAGAGATTTGATATTGCTATCGTTACTTCATTTAGACTTGGAGGGTCAGCAAGTGAGTGGTTTATTGGGATTTGTTCCAGACGTGCGATTGCTTCGGCACTAATGCTTGACGGACAGTTAAGGACTGAGCTGAAGTGTTCAGCCCAGCGAACAAGTATGTCCTCCCTGTCTGTTAGGAGTTTGTTTCCATCAGCACTGAGTATGGGGGATGAGCCAGTTTGCTGAGGGTCATAAAAAGCTTTTATTGAATTGAAAAACATTTTTGCATTTTTACTGTCAGCATAGGACTGGATTTCTTCTGCTTTTTTGCTGTACCACGACTCCTTCATGTGTCTCAAGTTTCGCTGGACCTCTCTTTTGGCAATAGTGTAGCGTTCTTTGATTTGCGGGCAATCTGGATTACACAGGAAGGCCTTAAAGCAATGTTGCTTGTGTGTTAGCATCTGTTCAATTTGCACATTATTTTCGTCAAACCAATCTTGGTGCTTGCATTTTGGCTGACCGAGGACGCTGCTAGCCAGAGAGTACACTGAATCCCTTAATTTAAACCAGCTGTTTTCCACATCATTGGTCATGTGCAGGGTTTTAAATTCACTGTCTATTTTGTTGATGAGCTCTTGTTTGATTTCTGGGTTTGTGAGCTTACCAATATTTAGGCGCTTTGCATGCTTGCATTCTTGGGGCCGCCTAGGTGGTTTTATGCATATTTTAAGCTTGGATAAGCGATGATCAGTCCAACACTCAGCTCTGCATAATGCTTTGGTGACTTTAACGTCTTGCCTATCAGACTGTCTGACAATGATGAAGTCTATTTGATGCCAATGTTTAGACCTGGGATGCATCCATGATGACTTTTTTCTGTGAGGTAGCTGGAAAAGCGTATTTGTTATTGTTAGCTTGTGGGCTGAGCACATTTCAAGTAGCAATGCACCATTGCTATTGCAGTGACCGATTCCGTGTCTGCCCAGAACATTTCTCCAGGTTTTCCAATCAGAGCCTACTCTGGCATTGAAGTCGCCCAGTATTATGAGTTTGTCTGTCTTGGGCGTTTTGATTATTGCAAAGTTCAGATCCGAGTAGAAGTTCTCCTTAATGTTGTCCTGGTTGGACATAGTTGGGGCGTAGGCACTTATTAGAGTTGCATGACGCCTTGAGGTCAGGGGTAGGCGTAATGTCATTAAAAGGTCATTTATGCCTTTTAGTAGTCCTGCTAATTTGTTGACTAATTTGGATTTCACCGCGAAGCCAACACCAGCTTCACGTCTTTCCTCGCTATCTTTGCCGATCCAGAAGAACGTGTAGCCTTCGCCAACTTCTGTTAACTGTCCTTCTTCAGCAAAACGCGTTTCACTCAGGGCAGCAAAATCTATATTGTATCTGGCTAGTTCTCTTGCCACAAGGGCAGTACGCCGTTCAGGACGATCTGTTTCAGCACGGTCAAGAAGAGTGCGGACATTCCATGCGCCGAGTGTGAGTTCATGTGTTTTGAATTGTTTTTTCTTGAGGTAAGTGTTTGATTTTGACTTGTTTTTCCCGCATTTGTGGGATCCCCCGCCAGTCGCGGGAGACTGGCCAGGGTCATGGGGGACAGGCAATGTTTAGGGCACCTTTTCTAGCCCCTTCCTCATGCTTAGGAGGTAAGCAGTGCATTCCTAAAAAGGGCTGCTTAGACGCTCAGACGGCTGCCGAGTTCCAGTGCTGTCCCAGTCACTGTCAAGCGACCACATGGTCTGGGCCGCCTACGTGTAGGTTTGTGGCTATGGCTGCCAGTGTATCCACACCTGCCACTTCGCCACTTTCCTATCGCCGCAGGGCTTTTTGATTGATTGATGAACATGGGAGATGAGAATGTGGCTTGCGCGATGAAAATTTATTAAAGTGAGGGAGATTTGCGCTGCATCAGCCTCACTCTCTCGCCCCTTGCCAGCTGGATCCAGTGGCAGAACAGAGTCCAGACAACTGGGGCTGATTTGGGGTGCAGTGGATGACCAGTGTGCTCTACATGTCCCACAGTGCTCCAAAACGCTCCACAGCGTTTGCTAGGTGACGCCTGATGGCCCTGGTAGTCGAGTTTTGACTTGAGCGCCATACAGCCGCAACTAGACTTTACATGCTGGTGGTGGACAGAGACCATAGTTTCGCCAGATACTAGCTCTGGCTAACCCTCACCTGGTTTTGCCCGTCAGTCGAGACGGTTTGCCGGGGTGTGGCCGTTGCCGCATGCAGACAAGTGCTTGGAGCCACAGGTGAGAGCTGGGCTCTGAGTGGAGACCAAGGTCAATGAGCTGCTCAAGGAGTCCGACTGCCCAATTGACAGAGGTACTACTCCTCCTGCAGAACCCCATACACCCTGACTGAACCGTATAAGTCTTAGTGCTTATGTGCTTAGTGCACTCCATTGAAAATGTATCTTCTGTGACACGCTCGACGGAGACAGCTCTGTTGTCGTACAGGCAGTGCATGTCTCACAAACTAGTCTCTTTGCTCACATGCTCAGGCGTGTCCCCTAAACCATCACCGCGGAGTAAGGGACATTCTTGTAAAACATATTTTATCGTTTTCGTGCCCAGATGGCAGTGTCGACAGCGACATTATCTGGGTAGTAAATGATGTGTGGTTGATGCATCGTTCCAACATAGTATTGTCCAGGCATTCATCTCATTTCTATGACATGATTAACAGTCGCTTCGAGGCTTAAGGATTAAGCTTTAGGGCAGAATCGGTACGAGAGAGCTCGCCCACCAAGGTTGAAAATAAGATGTTACATCGGAAACAGCACTTAATGTCAGAAAATGAAAAATACATTAAAATTGATTTTTACAATACATATATCAACCCACTCAGTCTGTCTGGTCAAAAGTTGGTACACGTTATTTCTCTGGCATGCAATCTCGGATCAAGCTGAAATTGTGCACAATTATTTCTTTACATGACAACACAAAAATCAATAAAAAAAATTGTGTCATTTAATTATTTTAATTATTATGTTGGTAAATAATTATTTTGTTTGGTATCTCGAACAAGTGAAAGAAATTGTACTTGATGAAGTGGTGGTATAATCGCTTTAAAGTAAGTTTGAAACAAACAATAGATAACTTTACACTCTTCTTTTTTTATAAGTATCTCCCTAGCAGAGTGGTTATTGTGTCAGCTTGGGGAGGTTTAAGCCAAGAGTTCGAATTCAGTTTTTTGAACCTTTTTTTTTTTTATAAATTATCTTAAAAAGCGATTAAGTAAACTTCACCCAGATATTCCTTTCTTCTCTCTTTCTTTCACTCTCTGCTCCTTCATGTTTCCGAACGAATGTTCAAAATAAGTATTAGGATCCTAGCGTACTAAGAAAGCTAAAAGCAGGAAATAAAGTTTAAAAAAAACGGTAAAATATTAATTAATCACTCAGATCTTTTGTTATTGGTTTAGATCTATTATAAATTTAATTACATGACTGATCCAAACTAATTGATACAATAACTTTTCGTATAATCTTTTTTTTTTGTTTAAGCATGTTTTCTTCTAACATTTGTCGGGAAAGCTAAAGGCGGTTGTTCATTGTGCTGGGCACATGACACCCTTGTTAACCGTTGACCATAGAAACAGATGACCTTTCAATTATCACTATCTGAAAGAGGTAGGCTACTTTAGTTTACTTCAGTGGCGTAGCGTAGGGGGGGGGAGGGGGGAGGTTTTGAAAATCCCCCCGGGCCCCCGCCTATGGGGGCCCCCAAATGGGTGTTTCAAAATACATAAATTAATATATTTGATTAAAAAATAGTGTCAACGGGTGTATTTTTTTCAACATTTATGGATAATATTTATATCAAATACTAAATCTTGATCTAGGTCTATCAGTACGTTGACTTTGTTGACATTTTAAAATATTTTTTCCCACAGAGATCAAAGTTGTTGTTTTTTTTAAGTCAGTTTTACATTTTAAAATACAAATCTTTAATAGATTTGTTGCCGATTAAAGAGATCAAACATGTTCTTGCAGCAAAAACAGAGAGTATTACTCTCTTTGTTGCCACGAATAAAACTGTATGATATACAGCAATAGCGGCCTTAGAGGTGGCAAGTGGAGCGCCTGTGGGGGCCCCTTGATCGGAGATTTTATTGTAACAAACTTGATCACTACACATTTTCCTAATAAAATCCGATTAGACGTCGATGTTTGAATACAAACATAACCTCTTTGGATTGATTACTTTCGCCTAAGTGTTTTATATGCTTCTGTGCATAGACATCTTGAGGCCATGGGAGTATTTTTCTTTTAAACTTTTTAAACTTCAAAGAAATCTTTTATGCAGAACAATAACAACGAAGTATATACAACAGTAGGCAAACAGTACCTAAGTAATATTCTGTTTTGTAATAAAAACAAGGCCCACAGTGTTAAAAGCGGACATGCTGAATTGTTGTTGTTGGAGGCCAATGACAGCGTTAAGACGGATTAGCCCGTTAGCGTGATGTGGTACGGTTTATATATAGTCTACCATTACGGCTCCGGGCTCCGCACTAGACTAGGGTCCAGGGCCCGTCGCGCTGCTAAGTCCGCCCCTGTATACAGGGAATTCCATGTATATTGATACCTTTACTAATAATAGATTCAAATGGCGAGTATTTTAAGGTTACGCTAATTAACCTTGAAGCAGAATTTACAGCAAAGAGTATAACAGATCCAATAGTTATTCTTAACAATGCTAGAATTGTCCATTATTCGGGTTTGGCTTCTGTAATTCTGTAATTTCAGAATTAAATTCACACTCGAGTTTTTTACCCCTCTATTCATCTATCGGCAATCAAATGGAAAAAGGCTTTTCTAAATATTAAAAAAATCGTTGTTATAGAGTGATAAAAGAGTGAATTGCAAAGTTGGGAAAATTAATAAAAACAACAACAAATGTACGTCTTTTCGTCAGAGGAAATTTCACAATTATGGCATATTTTTTATTTGTGAAATAAAAAAAATTATTCTTTCTATGGGAACTTCCCCCATGCCGAGTTGACCAGAGTGGGGCTACAAAACAGCGTGACGCATAAGCTAAACCTATGACAACGCAGCCACAATGAGTGTGGCCGTCTGTCTGGCCTGCGCATACGTCCGTTAGGCATAAATCCAAAAGCAACATTTCTGAACTGTGATAATCCCCTCTAAACCTGTCAGCTTTTTATTCTGCTGAGATAGATCCAACAATTGTCACCTTTTTTTGTAACTTTACATGAATTGTTCACCTTTTATTTTTCAATTAACCCCAGAGATCCTTCTTTTTGAAGTTATTATCACATCCTTCTTTTTAATGTTCTTAAGACTGATATCTACTAGGAACTTTAACAATTCGACTACTTCTGGTAGTCTTGACTGACACAACAAGTTCTCTAGACGTTGATCTATAACTGTCTGTTTCGTTTGTTCTAACAGTTTACTGCTCGCTGTTTTCATCGGTATCATGGTACCCAGAGATATCTTCATCGAAACTCTTGTTCAAAAAGCTTTGATTTCTTCTGTATGTTTTTCCATCGTTTGTTTATGATGTAAGATCTGGGTGATGAATGTTTTTTTATGACAATTGATTTCTGCTATGTTTGTCCTAGACGAAGTCTCACTTTCTCTCCGACAAAATAACCTTTAGGTAGTCTTGCCTTTACATCGTATTTCATTTTGCTTCTCAACTGTCGTTGAGTAATGTCTCTGTTTTTTTAAGTTACCGATGGTTTCAATAGTTTGAGATCAGTTGGAATGATGTCCCTGAGTCTTCTACTCATTAGCAGTTGTGATGCTTATCGGAATATTTCTATAGTCGAGCGTAGTAAGATATGGATCTTTCACACTTTTGTATGTCTTCAATCTTTGTGCTTTCGCACAAAACATAAACAATACATAAATTGAAACTCATTCATGCTTTCTGCAAAATGGTGAGAAACGGACGAAACTGATCACCCAATCCAACGAAAAAGCAAAATAAGGTAGAGAATACTATGGATTCCCTGAAATCACAACAACCAGAAGAAAGAAAAGACTTGATGGGAAGTTGAGTTCTAATGTAGGACTCAGTAGGACTGTCAATAGAACTGCAATTCAAACGTGTTGCGACAGAAGAGCTGGACAGATTTCATATGGGGATGAAGGACAGATTACAAAGGTTGGAAAGAAAATGGATACCTTTGGGTTTCTTTTTGGACCAAGACACCTGTTGGATGATGACAAACTGTGTTATTTGTTACTGTTTGTATGATGAAATAAATGGCAAATCGCTTGTTCAATGATGTCAATGATGCACGAGCACTTTTCATCAACAAACCAGTAATACAATCACCAATAGGCTCAAACCTTGCAACATCCTCTGAATACCGCTAACTCAGGCCACTTCCATTGCGTCATTAAAAAAAAAAACTATCCCAGGAGCACAATGACGCAAGAAAAGCTTATCATGGCTTTAATGTCAGTGAAGTCACAAATACTAGAAAGTATTGATGTAGATGGTGTTATAGATGTCTTTGCTGCACAGAATGCACCACATTGAAGCGATATGAATCGAGATTTATGACTTGTGCATTATTTAGCTAATAAACAACGGTATTATTCATTAAAAGAGTCTTAATGATTTATTGTTTTGGTTAATTTTACTGAAATACTGAACCAATTTGATCTTGGGCTTATATATTTTTTGCGTACATTATATCATGTCATATATCGAAAGTTAAAATGCAAGGGGTCCCCAAAGAGGTCGGTCCCCCCCCGGGCCCCCTAACCCCTAGCTACGCCCCTGGTTTACTTTTTATAATTACACAAACTTCAGAGACACTTTTATCCTTTTCATCTTTAACGCTTCAAAACATGTTTTTTTTTGGTTTCCTAATTTTAAAAATGAAATTAAAATAGAAATTGTTTAAAAACATTTGAACCTGGAATAAAATAAATATTTATATTAAAAAAAATTGAACCTGTTTTTGTATATAGCATTGAGTAACTCATAATGAAAGTAAAATGGTATAGAATAGTCCACATAAAGAAAGCAATGAATTTAAAAACAATGGCCATTATGCTTGATCACTTCAGAAACACATTGTGTATCGACTGATCATTAAAAACATCTTAAGAAACTTTTAATCTCGAAATTTGTATTCTATGTTCAGTTATCTTATAAATACATCACTTCTGTCAAGTCGAATACTTTTAACTACTATCTCTTTTACTTCCTGATTAAATAAATGTGCATGTCTCTATATTGAAATTCCTTAGAATAATGTCGATAGTATACAATTTCAGGTGGCCGAGCCTTGCTCGGTTAAATAAATGCCCTGCCCAGCCTGACTGTCGGACTATAAGAAGTTCATACCGGCTTTTGCCATCCATCCATCCCAGTGGTGCTACAGCCCGTGGTCTGATTTTAGTTTTACACATCCCTTCATTCATATCTCTAAACGCGTTCTTGTTTGCAAA